>PITA01001043.1:0-203672 GCA_004023965.1 Spilogale gracilis | reverse complement strand
GCAAACTCCCCAAAATGAAAGTGCTCTGTGAGTGAGGAATAACAGCAGATTACGGCCTGAATCAGGGCGAGACAGAAAAGGGAACACAGCGGAGCCCGCGGCAAGGCAAGGAGACTTTTTAAATTAAAAAAATTTTTTTTCCGCTGCTGGCGCCAGCGCTGCCGCCATTGCCGCCGCCACCGCCACCCCCGCAGCTGCTGCGAGAGGGGCGGGCATGGATTCTATTTTTACGCCGCTGCCTTTCTCTCCCGTTTCTCTCCACCCCGTGGGCCGCGCAGACCCCCCCAGGGAAGGTGATTTTACAGACTTGCGTGGGACCGGAGAGGCCGCGGGTCCCGGGGCAGACAAGTTCGCGCGATCCAAAAGGAGTTGTGGTTTTGAGGTGCGGGAGTGAAGCGACAAGCGGGGGCGGGGGCAGAAATCAATACAACATCTGCACCAGCCCGGCTGTGACAGACTGCCAACCGGGAGGCTGGAAAGAACCCCTCCCTGTGTAGAGGCTCGCTCTGAGAGGGAGGTCTGGGCGCAGACATCCTGCTCGGACTTGACTTCCTCAACTGCTGAAAAAAGACGCAAAAGAACAACACTCCGGTACCAGAGAATTGTAACCTGATGAGTTGGTTACCATGGAGACCAGCCTCTGCAAGAGGGCGGAGAGACGCAGCCCAGGTAGAAGAGACCGAAAACAGCCCCAAAGACTCTGCCCCCAGAAAGCAAGCCAGAAGCTCAGGAAGACAACACTCCAATGCGAAACCCCAAATGGGGAAGCTGGGTGAACATGGCGGCGGCCACCGGGCACTTCCTAAATTCTGCTGCATGAAAGAATGGGTGAATGGTCCTGGTGGCAGGAAGTATGGACAGATGGATCCACTGAAGCGTTGGGAAATGTGTCCCAGAGAAGGGAACAAAGAATACGAGATGGAGAGGCTGGGAGCCAGGAGAGCGCCTCCAGACCAGGTTGTTCACCAGAACCAGAAATAGAAGCCACTCTGCCAGGAGGAGCGCAAAGAGTTCCACAATACCTTCGCTATACAGCTCTATGCAACTGCACTTCACACACAGAACAGTTCCTGCTGCTGTCGGCTGGCTTCCGTCAACAGTCTTAGTTCCAGAAAGAAAGAATGTTTAACTTTGCATCAACAGGCAAAGAATAATTAAAATATAATTGAAAGCATGAATTCTGGGTTGGGCGCCCCCAAGCGTGTGGGTGTCCCCGAGCGTGTGGGCGTCCCCGAGCATGTGGACCCCCCCGAACGTGTGGGCGCCCCCGTGCGTGTGGGCTCACCCGTGCGTGTGGGCGCCCCTGTGCGTGTGGGCTCACCCGTGCGTGTGGGCGCCCCCGAGCGTGTGGGCGTCCCCGTGCGTGTGGGCTCCCCCGAGCTTGTGGGCTCCCCCCAGCATGTGGGTTCCCCCCAGCGTGTGGGCGTCCCCGAGCGTGTGGGCTCCCCCGGGCGTGTGGGCGCCCCCGGGCGTGTAGGCGTCCCTGGGCGTGAGGGCTCCCCGAGCGTGTGGGCTCCCCCGAGCTGTGGGCAGCCCCCGAGCGTGAGCGTCCCCCCCGAGCGTGTGGGCGCCCCCGTGCGTGTGGGCGTCCCCGAGCGTGTGGGCATCCCCGAGCGTGTGGGTGCCCTTGTGTGTGTGAAGATGTGGTCCATATATACAATGGAATACTACGCCTGCATCAGAAAGGACGAATATCCAATATTTGTAGCAACATGGACTGGACTGGGGGAGATTATGCTGAGTGAAATAAGCCAGGAAGAGAAGGTCAAGTATCACATGGTTTCACTTACTTGCGATACATGAGGGGTAACCTGGAGAACAGTGGGAGAAGGAAAGGAAATGGGAACTAGGGTAATCCAGGGAGGGAGACAAAACAACAGAGACTTTGGACACAGAAACAAACTGAGCGACTTGGTGGGAGGGGGGTGGGGGGATGGGAGAGCCTGGTGGTGGGTACTGGGGACACCTAGAGCGTGGAGCACTGGGTGTTGGGAATGGGGAATGAATCTTGGAACATTGGAAAAAAAAAATTTAGTAACCAAAAAAAAAAAAAAAAAAAAAAAAAAGAATGTCAGATTGTCCCACCATTATGTGTTTTCTGTATTGCAATGAGAAGCCAAATATTTAAAGTTACCAGTCTTTCAAATGTGGTCTAAGAAACCAAACAAAACAGAACAAAACAAAACAATTACAGAATATTGAATGGAATTCTTCTGGGTTTGGTATTTCAGCTGAGAACACACAGTTGAACAAAGCATGTGTCTTGTATCTCCGATTTTAATATGAGTAACTAAATTGATAAACTGTTTAATTGATCAGTATCTCCAAAGTGATTTTGCCATCCTTAAATCATTATTAAACCTGATATAAAGTAAGGGAGAAATCAATAAAAAAGATAGTTGAGTTTTAAAGATCCTTGTCATATTATGGCCCTGTGAGGAGGGTGAAGTTTTCCTCTCCACAAATGTAAGCACAGTGAAGAGGGTTTCATGTGACCACTGATTTTGGAGGATATCATCTGAAATTTTCAACTGATAAGTTCCAAAAGTAAGTGGCTGTCTGGAGCTGACACAGTGTAACAGAGAGGGAGAGAAAGAGAGAGAGAGATTTAAACCTGTCCTTCCATGGTTTTCAGCATAAGGACGCTAGAGTTTTTCAATTCCCAAGTAAATTTGTGGAGATACACTGCTGTTTTAAACTTTAAAGGTAACTTGCCACAATGGCGTGTCTAGAGATTCAAGATTACTGTTCAGAAAAAGTTTCTGTGGAATAAACTGCTAGAAAACAGGGGTAAAGGTGTATTGCTAAGAGGAATGGCCATCTAGATAAGACATATCCTGCTGTGGATATTTGCCATTGGGTGAGCCTAAGGATTTGTATTAGTCAAGGTTCACCAAAGAATTTCCTAGGTGCTGGGAGTGGCCAGTACCTGTACTGAGATGAATCACTGCTGCAAACTTTGCTGTAAAAGAGAGGAGAAGGCAAGGGTGTCAACGCTCAGAGATGAAGACGCTTTGCTCTTCTTTGCTCCCAGTTTTATTTGTCCTTCAGGATAATCACAAATCCTTATCACTGTTCTCAAGCATGTGATGTGTGTCAAGGGGTCTTACTGGAACTAGGAGAATCTGTTTACAGGAAAGATACCATATGCTAATCTAAGTGTTCTATGAATTCTGCTAAACCTAGCCTAAGGGACAATGCATACATCTCTTACATCACCGGGCAGCTGTTTGGGCTAAGAAAGCTTTGGGGAGGGACACCTGGGTGGCTCAGTACGTTAAGCATCTGGTTTCATCTGACTTAGGCTTAGGTCATGATCCCAGAGTCCTCAAGACAGAGTCCTGCACAGGTCTCCCTGCTGGGGTGGGGGGGAGTCTACTTCTCCCTCTCCCTCTGCCTGCAGCTCTGCCTGCTTATGCTCTCTTTCTCTGTCAAATAATAAATAAATGAATGAATGAATGAATGAATAAATAAATAAATAAATAAGTAAATAAAATCTTTAAAGAAAAAAGAAAAAAAGAAAAGAAAAGAAGCTTCTGGGAAGGCAAGTCCTGGTGCATTCCTAAGGCAGACAGTCACACAGGCCTCAGCATTCCAAAGGCCTATGCCCTTCTCCAAAAACTTCCTAGTCCCCAGCAGCCTCTGTGTTACATTTTTAGCAAGCCAGGTCTTATGGATGATTTCATGCTCTACATTAACTTCAACACCCAGATAACAGAAACAGCTTTAGAAGTCTTGAAGCCAGATTTGAAGTAAATAAATTGTGCATATGTTTTCCTCTCTTTTCTTCTAAAATATCTTTCCCCTTGCTCCAACACAAGAGGGGCTCTAAAAGAACTACTGAGTTCAAGAGGGTGTGGAATTTCAGAGATAAAATAAACCAACTATAACATCTTCCTTTTCCATTATAGTCTTTCAATTTATAGTGAGAAAGGATTTTGAACCACTAATAGATAATATTTGAAAAAAAAAAGTAACTAATTTATTTTTACAGCATTCTTGTTTAGTTTTAATGTATGTTCTCAAATATAATTAATGTAAACTATGGGAAATATAGATCTTACTGTTCCACTATAAAAAATTAAAAAGTAATAAAAAGTATTTAAGTAAAAAAATACTTAAAAAGTATGTACAATATGCTTAGGTCTTTTTCAAGTACTTTATGTATTGTGGTGATCAATGAGGAAAAGTGTGGTCCCAGCCGCCATTTTTCCCTTTCCTGACAGGCCACATTCAATGACAGATTGTTATGGAACATAAAGGCTTACACATTTCAGCTCCACTAGAGAAAACTTTGAAAGTCTATGCATGTTCCAAAGCTCTCCCAACTGATCAGTTGAGGTTGTTGTCAGGCCTGCATTGCAGCTGAACTTCTCCCTTTGGTGCACTTTTACTTCCTCCCCCTTCCTTCCTCAGGTGTTGATCCTAAGAGTACTTAAAACATCACACTAGCTAAATTTCATCCCAAAGTCTGCCACTAGAAGCACCCAAGCAGCAATACAGATTATAATTTGCTTAGTATTAAAACTCTCTGGGGAATTATTTATATTCTCATTTAAGATAATGAAATATAGAAATGTATATATTTTAAACAAATAAATAAACATATTTATAGTGGATGCTTCCAAAAAACGTATAAATTCTTATTTTACAAAATTTTAAGAAGTACTCTAGATAGCAGACCTAGTATAGACAATAGCCCATTTAAACACAATTTTCAATCAAATCAACAGGGTATCTATGGAATAAGCAACATTGTTTTTCTATGTAAAAAGACTATTTTCCTTTCTGATCACTTCTGAAAAACCAGCCATCTCTCTGGCATGTTCAAACATCACGCCTTGATCATTTTTTAAGACTTTAGATCTATCTGCCTTTTGATTTTGTGTGTCTTCATAAGATCAAGTTCTTACTTCCCAGCTTCAAATATTTTTGCTAGTTCACACCCTACTCCCTCTTGTTTAAGCACCATCTACTATATTTAAAGATCTATATTTTTCAAGATAAGCTATTATCCAGGAGTGATAATGAAATCAAGAAATCCCATTAACATAGCACAGGAAAGGATTATTTGTTGATCTGGAAATGTCTTCTGCAATCTGGTGGTTCTTTAGAGGATTATGGATCTAGTCCATGCCCATTTACAGCACCATCATTTCAAGATGTGACTTCCAGCTCACGTGAGTATGGAAAGAGAAAGAAAAGTATCATTCAGCCTGGGAGTCAAACATGTCATTTCTTTTCTTTTCTTTTCTTTTCTTTTCTTTTCTTTTCTTTTCTTTTCTTTTCTTTTCTTTTCTTTTCTTTTCTTTTCTTTCTTTTTTTTTTTTAAGGTTTTATTTATTTATTTTACAGAGAGAGACCACAAGTAGGCAGAAAGGCAGGCAGAGAGAGAGGAAGAAGCAGGCTCCGTGCTGAACAGAGAGCCCGATGTGGGCCTCGATCCCAGGACCCTGAGATCATGACCTGAGCCGAAGGCAGAGGCTTTAACCTACTGAGTCACCCAGGCACCCAAACATGTCATTTCTGTTTAAAGTTCTTTAGGAAGAACTAGGCTCTACCTAAGTGCAAGGGCCCCGGAAATAGCCTCCTCTGCTTCCTCTCAGTTGGAGCACACCAGGTATTGATGAGCACTGGCAACGTTTATAATCTCAAAGACCAATCTTATGACTAACATAGCCACCTACTATGACTCTGTATTGAGAGTCCTCCAGTCACTTTCCAGCCAATAAAAGAATGGAGTATGATTACATCAGTCCAAATTCTCCAACTCACTCTAAAGAAAATACCATTTTGAAACTATAGATCTGGAACACTCAGTATTCTGACCTATTTTTTCTGTTATCCATTGATACCCTAGGTATGTGTGGTAGTATTAAAAAATCCTTAGCTCATGTTCAAATAGTCAAAAATAATTAGCTTTTTAAAAGTGTTATTGACCTTTGAATGGACGTTACAAAATACCTTTCCATGTTGCTTACCTTCCAATAATATTTGAAAATTGCACAGTATCATAGAAACATATAATATTTTGAATATAGTGAGTTCTCAATAGCTACTGGCTTAAGGATTAATACTAAATTGTGTCTTGAAATTACAGTCATAATTGAAGAACATATGTTCCCTTTCCCAGAGACTGGTTAGCTTTTCAATGCTTTTATATTGTAATAGTGCATTTCAACAATTAGAGATAGTTCCCTTTGAAAAGCTAGAACTAAAACCACTGATTTATAGTTAGAAATAGTTAATTCAACTTAATACAAACATATATAAATTATATCCAAAATACAAAGCACCAAGTTATAAGTATAAAGCAAAATGATTAAAGCATATACCTTTTTCTTTTTTTCTATATGAGTAGCTCACATATTAATTATATTATACCCTTTATTATACCTTAACTATACCTTTTTCTTTAGACAAAAGATTTCTTACTCAGACTGCAAGATTATAGAAGAAAATTATCTATATTTACATGCTAATATTAACTGTACATTTTATATACCTAAATATTGGAAGAATTAAAACAAACACCACATTAAGACTCAAATAGTTGCTTGCTTATTTGATCTAAGTTCCATATAGTCATTCTTCAATGACTGTGTACCTAGGGTAAATATATTAAGCCTATACATCTCAGACATATCAGAATGGCTGATTTATAAGGTCATTTCCTATTCTAAAGAGTTGAATCATATAATTTCAACAAACCATATGCTTAGCCTTATTGCAAAAGTCATAGACTGAATTGAAACTTTCCTTATGGGTCAGAGGATGCCTTGGGCACATATGCTGCATACCAGCAATTCTATTATTGACTCAGCTATAGATCATCTTGATTTGGCATGAAAACTAGCCACTTAATCTTTTCTGCTCTACTTCCTTCAGTTGAGGATCCAAAAAAAAAAAAAAAAAGAGTTTCTGCTTGATTGTCTTATAGAGAGGACGTTTATGTCATGCTGCTAGCTCTAATCACCTATAGAAAAAACTTGGCCAGGGATACATGGCTTCCTGTTTCCCAGCTGTGTTTTCCAACTGTTCCTTCTGCTAAGGTATTTTTTGGATATAGTGGGTAAGTAGTAGAAACCTTGTGATGAAAAGAATCAATGATAATATAATACAGGTTAAGCAATTCTCTGACAAACATAAGCCTGGAGGAGAAGAAAAAGATAACCAGTGACAGATAACTATGTTACAGAAGTTAACTGTATTAAGGTAGTCAGGGAAACAAAATAGACCAAAAGTCTAGATCTAGGTTCAAATTTAGAGCCTGATGGTAAATAGAAAAAGACTTTAAAGTTTGAGTGCTCTACAGCTACCTTCTACTTTACCAAGAATATTTTTTGATTAAGCATGTACAGATTATTTTGTTTCATGGGAATATCTTATGGAATGATATTGTTAATATATTCATGGGGCCAAAAAGTACATACTTTTTCAATAAGAAATTAACAAGAACACTCTAATAGGGTCCGTGGTCAAAGGAACGAGGATGATACAAAAGCGAAGGTCAACTATAGCTTTATTTTGTGCCAAGCATCAGAATTTTACTAGCCAGCCAGGGTGGCTTATCCAGGGAGAAGGACCATGCCTAATTTCTCAGACTAGCTTTTATATCACAAGCTGACTAGGGTCACATGTAACTACCCAGAGTTAATTTACATTTCCATAAAGGAAAACCACACCCCAAGCTGACTGGACTCACATGGCTTGCCTGAGTTAATTTGCACTTCCATGGTCCTGGAACCCAGGGGTTAAAGGCATTTGGGCATTCCCATCTGACCCCAAGTAACTTAGTTTGCATCTGAAGGCCTCCCAGGATGCTCCCAGGATGGGAGATTAAGGGGGTTAACTGATTGGGTGTATCCCCCAACCTGGCTCACCTTTGTTTTCCAGGGGCCATTTGCCCATAGCACCTGGAGCTATTTTTCTGAGTAAACAAGATGGTGGCTTGGACTTCTAAATAGGTCCTTACACACTCAAAAATGGTAATGAGCACTTCCTCAAGGACTCCAACATTTACACATGCCCTTACGTGGTGATATTGGCTTTCTATTATTAAAGAAAATCAGTACAAGGCTTAGAGTTTATTAAACTTTTACAGAATATATTTACATCACTTTATACTCCATTACCTCAACAAGATCTAACTGGATCTACAAGCAGCTTAAGGCTATGGTTTCAGTCTGGCCAGATATATAATACTGTTGTAAGGGTCAACCACCCAAGAGGGCGGTCAGCTAGGAGCCTTGGAACGCCACACCTATCAAGGAAAACTCTGAGAGACCAGTTCCATGCAAAAGCAAAGGGTTTATTGGAGCATACTCGGGCTCACAGCCTGACCTCAAACCAGTGAGCAGATGAGAGCCCCAAGTTCTTTCGGGGGTGGCCTTATATAGAACTACATTGTCTGTTACAGCAAAGCCCGCACATAGACAGCCAAATACTTTGTAACAAATCATGGAAGCTTTGGA
Organism: Spilogale gracilis; assembly: GCA_004023965.1. Lineage (NCBI taxonomy): Eukaryota > Metazoa > Chordata > Mammalia > Carnivora > Mephitidae > Spilogale > Spilogale gracilis. The sequence continues at coordinate 195,198 of PITA01001043.1, read as the reverse complement.
CAGGTTGCCAGGGGTGGCAGTTTCAGTTGGGTCGCTACCTTCAGACAATGGAGTTTGGGTTGCTTTGGACAGGTTGCCAAGGGTGGCGGTTTCGATTGGGTCCCTACCTTCAGATAATGGAGTTTGTGGCCTGGTTTTAACGTCCAGAGAGTGGGGGCCTTTGAGCAGCCTTTCACTGTGATATTACTGTAGAAATACACTCCCCACTGGGATACAAAAAATCCAAAGAGTTAGTCTTGCTCAAACAATACCTCTTTAATTAGGTCCAAATATGTGTGAGTAATCTGCAAAAGACATGCAGGAAACAAAATTTTAATATGATACAGGAAAGATTGGAGGGAAAGACATCAAATTTACAGTGGTAGAGATTTTGCCTGGATTTGTTACTATAGAATGTAATACAAGAATTTCATTTGGAAAAAAGTAAAAGTTACAGAAAGATTGTAACAGCAAGACTATCACAAAAAAATAGATAAACAAATACACATAAGCTTTTATCAAGTTCATTATTATTTTATCCTTCCATACATTTAGTTTTAAAATTTATTTATTTATTTATTTATTTATTTATTTATTTATTTATTTATTTATTTATTTTTGAGAGAGAGAGAGTGCATGCAAGATGGGGGAGGGACAGAGGGAGTAGCAGAGAGAATTTTAAGCTGACTCTACACCCAGAGCCTCACATCTGGGTTGATCTCAAGACTCTGAGATCATGTCTTTATCCACAATCAAGGGTTGGATGATTAACTGACTGAGCCACCCAGGCACTTCTGGGTGCTCTTTTCAAAACAGATTTTAGTAAACTGGCTGCAAATGTGACTACAGTTCTCCATTCTTCTCACCCCACCTCCTCAAATTCTTGAATCATGTCCACAATCCTTGCAGTGTCTCTTTGCAACAACTCTCATCATTTTTATTTCTCCTTCCTATTAATCTGTCTTGGCCTTGCAAGTTTTGGCCAGTAGAACATGGCAGGAGTAACATTGCTCCAGATCTGAGCCCTAAGCCTCATGAGGCATGGCACACTTCTGTTCTCTCATTTGGATCTATTAGATCATCATGACAAGATGCTCAGGCTGGTGTCCTGGATAAAGAGATGCACGAAATGGAGCCAGTAGTTAAAGCTGAGGTTTCTTATATCAGCCAACAGCCAGCTGACTGCCAGACATGTGAGTGTGCCTAAGCCAAGGCCAGAACTTCTTTGCCAAACCTGGTCAAGATCATCAGAAGCATATAGCTCTTCTATACATTATGAACATCAGAAAAATATTCTTGCTTTAAGCCACTAGGTTTTTAGTTAGTTTGATTTTTCTTAATAGTTAAGTGTTGTAGGGAAAAAGTGTCACCAAGGAGGACAGTTAGAAGCCTATCATGACAGTGGAGGCCAGTAAAGATTTTGGCATGGAGTAAATATTAGAAATAGAGAAAATGACACATTTGATATATGTTTTGAACTTTAAATGATCTGAATGTGGGCCATGACAAAGATTACTAAATATCACCTAAGGCTACTTTTCTATTTTTCCTTCAATACAAAAGAAAAAGTATATTTTGAAAGTAGCTGGTTTTGGGGAGCCTGGGTGGCTCAGTTGGTTAAGCGACTGCCTTCGGCTCAGGTCATGATCCTGGAGACCCGGGATCGAGTCTCACATCGGGCTCCCTGCTCAGCGGGAAGCCTGCTTCTCCCTCTCTCACTCCCCCTGCTTGTGTTCCCTCTCTGACTGTGTTTCTCTCTGTCAAATAAATAAAATCTTTAAAAAAAAAAAAAAAAAGAAAGTAGCTGGTTTTGCTTTGTTGATTGTTTTTAATATTTTGATTTAAAAACATACTTTGAATTGAGTAAATAAAACCCTAGATCAAAGTGTTATAAAGTGAAAAAGATACATTTTTTTTACTCATCAATAAAGTTAATAACCTAACATTTGTGATCATTTGAGTTACCCAATGGAAATAATTCTGGAAAAAAAAAAGAAATAATTCTGGAACAATTACTGCTTATTCTAATAAAGCTCTACTGGGGAAAAATTTGTTATTTTTTATTTATTTTATTTTTAATTTGGCATAAAAACTCTTTTCCTTTTTTTCAATATAAATTATTTTCAAAAGAAATACTTAGCAAAATAATTTAATGCATGTTTAAATAAAGATACTTCCTTATGGTTTTGATATACAGCGCTACAATATTAGAAGCATTTTGTAAGCGATAAGCTCCTTATTTTCAGGTGCTCTTAAGTGTCAGGAATTACTTTCTGAAGTTTTTTTGTATTAAGAAATCACAATTTCCATTTCTCCTTTCTTCTTATTGATGAGCATTACAGGAAAATTTGTGTGTATAATTTCTTTTGGCTGTTGTTGAAACACTATAAAATGTCATTCATATGGCACATGAGCTTTCACAAAGTAGAAAATAAAGCATGGATAAAGCTTTAGGGAATGCCTTTCTAATACATTGGAGAATATCACAATTACCTTTGAAGAGTTAGAAAAATGATAAAAGGTTTTGATGAGCTATTTAATTATAAATTAATCATAATACTGATTTAACATTTTACTTTAATGCCCATGATGGTTAATTTTACATATCAACTTTAGTGGGCTGTGGAATAGCAAATACTTAATGAAATATTATTCTGGGTGTGCTTGTGAGGGTGTTTCTGGACAAGATTAACATTTGAATTGGTGAATTATATAAATCAGATTGTCCTCCACAATGTGGGTGGGCCTCATCCAATCCATTTGAACCTTGAGTAAAACAAAAATCAGAATAAGAGAGAATCTACTCTGTCTGTCTGTCTTTTGAGCTGGGACATTGGTCTTCTCTTGCCAGAGGTTATACCATCAGATCTTCTTCCTTTAGGCTTTTGTAGTCAGACCGGAACTATGCCATTTCTTTCCTAGCTTGAAGTAAGGTTGCCAGAAAAGTGCCAGAAATGCATTCACTCACCCATTCAGTAAATAGACTGACAGTCTATTAGATGCCAGAAAATATTCTATATACTATGAAAGAAAATTTTAAAATAATAATAATCATATTTCCTTCCTGACATTTATGTTTTATTAGAGAAAGTGATTTTAAAATATGTTAATAAAATCTGTGATATATGGTTCTGAGAAGATACATTTTTGTCGAGAATGTGGCATTTGAATAAAAACCTGAAAGAGGTACATAAATGAACAGTGTTTAAAGAGGAGTACCTCGGGCTGATGAAAGAGTAGGAATACAGCCCTTGAGTGGAGTACATATCTGCAGTGCATAAGGGATGACTATTAAGTAATGTATCATGTATTGTGGATCATTTTAAAGCTTTTGGTTTTTACTATGAATGAGATGGGAATAGAGTGGAGGATTCTATGTAGTGATTAGCATGATCTGATCTCTATTTTACCAATGTCCTTTTAGCTTTTGGGTTAGGAATAGATAAAATGGAACACATGTAAGAGCAGGGAGACTATTGTAATCACTCAAAGAGTAATGATGATGGCTTATGCTATGGGGTTAGTTAGTGGATGTGTAAGAACTAAGTGGGTTTTAAACATATTTTGAAAGTAGAGAAAGGTTTTGCTCACACCTGGATGTGAGATGGAATGGAAATGGAATGGAATGGGAATACTCAAAGATGATTCCAAATTTCTATAAGCTATATAACTGGGAAAGTGGACTTGTCATTTACTGTTATCAGAAAAACTAAAAAGATCAGGTGCTCTGTACAATACAAGATCCATTGGACATAAGTTTGATATTTCAAAAAAGCTAATAGGAGACATAAAGCAGGCAGTTAGACATATGATTTGGGAACTTATGAGACCTTTGGCTGAAAATATATATTTTCTGTGTACAAATGGTACACAAAAAAACTATAAATTAGACAAGATCAGAGAGACATTAGAAAAGATAGAAAAGATAAGCCCTCTAATAATTGAATCTGGGACATTTCAATGTTGAGAAAAAATTAAGAGGAAACTTTGAAGGAAACCAAGAAGTGGCCAATGAGATAGGGGGAAATCTTGAGAAGGTGTATTTTTTTTATTAAGATTTTATTTATTTATTTGACAGAGAGAAACACAGAGAGGGAATGCAACCAGGGGGAATGAGAGAGGGAGAAGCAGGCTTCCAGCCAAGCAGGGAGCCCAATGTGGGACTCGATCCTGGGACTCCGGGATCATGACCTGAGCTGAAGGCAGAAGCTTAACAACTGAGCCACCCAGGCGCCCCAGGTGTATTGCTTTGAAATCTGCATGAAACATGTATTTATCTGAAGAAAAGAAAAAAGCTGGATAAATACAAAGAAAACTGAGAAATGACTAGTACGCAAAGCAACTAATATGCTTAATATCCATTCTGGGACAATACCGAAGGAGTAAAAGTCTATTTGGAATGGTTCACAAAGTACTGGATAAGAAAAAATTGAGGAGAGATCATTTGTTTTCAAGAAATTTAACTCTAAATTGAAAAAGAAAATTAGGCAATAGGCAGAGGAGAAAGTGGCATCAAAAGAGAATTTTGTGAAATTTGTAGGAAGCTTCTTCTTCTTCTTCTTCTTCTTCTTCTTCTTCTTCTTCTTCTTCTTCTTCTTCTTCTTCTTCTTCCTCCTCTTTTTCTTCTAATGGAGACAATCCAATATATATGGATAAACTTCACAAACAGGTAGAGTGTAGGCAGTGAGTAGGTTCTATTTACCAAGGGGAAGAATTTGCCTTTGTCTGGAGCATAGCTGATTCTTTTTAAGTAAAAGAGGTTCTAGGAACTTTTTATAATTTGAAATGTAAGAGAAGAAAATGCAGTAGGGAAATATGGTACCTTTTCAAAGCATCACTTAAGGTCATTCGGGTATTAGATTCTTCTGGATTATATCACAATTTCTAGTGTCCTGTTTATCTATTTCTTTCTTTCTTTTTTTTTTTTTTTAAGATTTTATTTATTTATTTGATAGACAGAAACACAGCCAGAGAGGCAACACAAGCAGGGGAGTGAGAGAGGGAGAAGCAGGCTTCCCGCCGAGCAGGGAGCCCAATGTGGGGCTGGATCCCAGGTCTCCAGAATCATGACCCAAGCCAAAGGCAGTGGCTCAACCAACTGAGCCACCCAGGCTCTCCTATTGATCCATTTCTTTACCATAGATAGGGAATGTTGGTATGAATTGGTGGCATAAACAGGACCATGTTGTTTTTGTTTTTGTTTTTGTTTATTAAGGGTCTGATTTAGTAAACATTAAGCAGAGTTTGTAGGGGTTCTTTTGATTCTATGTATTTCCACATATTTTGGGGTATGGAAATTGAGGGTGCTTCCACTGGGGATATTATCCAGGCAGGTTCTTTTTCCTGTTCTTTGAAAGCTGTTTTATCTCACAGGAACTAACTGACTCAGCGGCTAGAGAGACACTACCTGAAGAATAGTTGAGTAAGAGTCCTAGACAAGGTCAACATATAGAAATTGAATCAACAGAAGCTTTTTATTTTGATGAAGTCCCAAAAGTTCATTTTCACTTTTGTTTTCTTTGCCTTTAGAGATGTGTCTTGAAAGAAGTTGCTGTGGCTGATGTCAAAGAGTTTACTGCCTATGTTCTCCTTTAGGATTTTGATAGATTCCTGCATCATATTGAGGTCTTTCATCTATTTCAAGTTTATTTTTGTGTGTGGTCGAGTTCCATTCTTCTATATGTAACTGTCTAATTTTCCCAGCACCATTTATTGAAGAGACTCGTTTTTCCACTGGATATTTTTTCCTGCTTTGTTAAAGGTTATTTGGCCATAGAGTTAAACATCTTTTGAAATAGCATTAATTATTTTATTTTCCCTCAAACACTATTTTGATAATTAACAAATTCAGTGATTGTAGTTAGGAGTAAGTTGCTTAGATGTCAATGAAATATATTATTATTCAAGCCAATTTTTAATTTTGGCTTCTTATTTTTGATGGTACACTCTTTATTATCATCATCATTATTATTATTATTATTACTATTCAGTCTTTGTCCTTTTAACTTTATTTCTTCCTGCCTACCTGGATTAGATAAATTCTGTTATCCCTAGGAATATTCAATTATAAATTCTATAAATATACAAATATTTTTAATTATTCCACATGAAAATGAACTTAAACTGTGATGTACATATCAACAAAGAATTCACATTTGGTAATATAAAAATAACTTTAATATTTAAAGTGACTCAACCCAACATTTGCAATCATAAAGGAAAATGGAAGAAAAAAAGGAACAATTGTCTTTTGATTTTATACTACCATTTATTCTATTTTCCTGTGGAGAATTCATATAGAAGTGCAAGGGCAACAAATTGTCAAGTTCAAATAAAAATTTATATCTTGAGATAAAAACAAGAGGCACAAGAAAACAGCATAGATCTTTTCTACAGAAGGCTTCCTGTTGCTCTTGTTATAGATGGTGAAGCTATGTGGTCCAAAGGTTCTGTGAATTAATTACTCTCTTGACACATTGTTGAGAACCTATTGCCAGCCTTCTTCCTTACAGAAAGCCTTTGATGTTTGGAAAAATAGGAAGCAAATTTTATTTTACCTTCATTTTAAAACTATGATGCAACTCTAAACAAAATGCATTTATTGCCCTTTCTTTTTTTACATGGTATACTAAGAAATGAACTATTTGTAAGACAAAAGTATTATTCTCCCTTGAATTAATATACCTCATCTTCTTAATTTCTGTCTTATTGTCAAAACCACCATCATGGGAGTGCCTGGGTGGCTCAGCTGGCTAAGTGTCTGATTCTTGATTTTGCCTCAGCTCATGATCTTAGGGTTGTGAGATCAAGCCTTATGACTGGCTCAGTGCACAGCACAGGGTCTGCTTGTGCCTCTCCCTTGGCTTTTGCACCCCCCCCCAAACTAACTAAATAAAATCTTTTAAAAAACCCATCATATTTCTATATTTTCAAATTGAAATCTTGATTTCAGTTCTGATTCCTACATCACTACCTTTATTCAAAGAATTCCCAATGCTTTATAGTCTCACTCTTAACTATTATTTTAACTGTCACATCATATTTATTTCATGATCAAAACCATTTCCATACTTTTATTTTTTTCTACTTACATTATTTAGTTATGGAAATTATAATTGATCTTGGATTCATATTATCAATTCAGCTGTGAGTTTTCAACTATTGAGAGTGATTTTGAAATCATATTACTCTCTTATTCAAAAAGGTCAAGAATTCACCATGCACTGTCCAAATTCCAATATGGTTTTCACATAAGAGACACAATGACATCATTAAATACTGATCTAATGGAAATTCAACAGAGGCACTTTTTTTGTTATAAATGCTCTTTGAATAAATGAGATATAAGAGTTCAAAGGATCTCCAAGACAATTTAGAGGTGACTGGAGTAAATGCAATCAGAGAGGATACAACTAGATAGTATAGAATAGCTTCCTTAGCAGGGAAAACCCACACATTTTAACTACTATGGGATAATGAAGGACACTCTTATTGCATCCTCCTTCTGGTTGAGCACAATTTAATAAAGGCTTGCAACTTAATGTGCTTCTCAGTTTCTGCAATATCAAGTAGTAAGAATATCACAATCCAAAGAGATGGGACTTAAAGTCAATCTTCTCATGTTTTCCACTGCTAGATTTGGGACCCCAGAAATCTCAGAAGCTCCTAAGAATGTGACATAAATTGTAAGTTCTCTTAAAAAAACAAAAACTAAAAACTATGTGTCTTCAAGTCACTGATATTGGGATTCCACTGTTCATAAAACAGTAGAAATCATTAGTGTATCATATTCAAAGACTAGAGAAAAAACTAGAAGCAGAGCTCAGATTTCATTCCACACAGGACAGATTGCTTACATTTTCTGCAACAATCTCTCACCTATTCTTAACTCTGTCTCTTCTCTTAGATTATTCTCTCTCAATTACCTTTCTCTTAGTTCCCAAAAATGTCCATTGAATTTCTATTACCAATAGCTAATTACATCACTTATTACTAGCCAGACATTGTGCTGGATGTTTGAAATACACAATTTAAATCTATTGGCACATTAATCTAATGGATTAGATATTATTTCAATTTTAATTAACCAGAAACTGATATCTTCAGCAAATTATACAAGATAAGATGGCAAAAGAGTTTTCAAATGAGTTATGGAATGTATTCGTTATGGAGCTTGGGAAATAGATCCAACTGTGAAGAGATAGGAAATCCTTAGTATATCCACTGTAATTGATGCCATGAGACAAGATGGGATCATTCAAGGAAAACAAAGTACTAGAGAAGTGAGAGCCAGAGTAAGACCTTGCTTAATTTCAGCATTTAGATGTCAATTGGAAAAAGAGAAGCAGAAAAGTAAGACTGCAAATGATTAACATAGGTCAGAAACATAGAGTGGAAAAAGAAAAGTGATGTAACATAGAAGCCAAAAGAAGAGGAAGTTTTGACAAGGTTAAGCAATTTCAAATGGTCTCCACATTTTAAGTTACATAAAAATGTAATTCTTTGAATTAAATTTAGTGAACTGAAGATCAAATTCAGTTTACTCAGAAATGAATTATACTTGATTTTAAGACTTAGAAAAATGGATAATTGGAAATTTATACATGGTCTAATAAAAAACACTTAAAATTTCTAAAATTGAGTGTTCCTATTTGCTGGTAGAAAATGGATACCACTTGAATGAAATATTTCTATCCACAATAACAAATATAAGATCAATAAGACATAGGAAAAAAATCCCATATTATCTAAACCTTGATTATTATTACTAAGAGATAGAAAACAACCTGTTTCTCAAATTACTCAGAGAAGCATAGAAATAAATGACAAATTCCAACACAGTTACCACAGGAATGTGAGACATTGCTGCAAGCCTTTGCAGATTGAGAATGGAGGAAGAGAACCTTTAAACATCAATGGAAAAGAATGTAGAACAGCAGATGTTGTTGACAAATTAGGCAAAATCACTTCCAGAAAAAAAGAAATTCAACTTTAAGTGCAACAGTTGAATACAAATAGATGCAAAAAAATTTGATACTCAAAGTATCATTCAAATATTATGAAAGAGCTGTAAGTATACACAAATTCTGTCTATGCAGCATAAGCTATTCTTACAAGCCCTTCTCTATACTAGAGAATAAACCTCATACAACCAAAAAGGGATTGAAAAAACTGGCAAAAGTACAAAAGGTGAGGTGTCATGGAAGACAGCAGTGTTCTTACAAGGTAGAAAAATTAGATAGAGAAAAAGGGGTTGAATAATATAATATTCTGTTGTATAAGAGGTAGGAGACAGATTATATCATGTAAACTTGACAAACTAAATATGAAAAGAATAGTTAATAGAAGAGGATTGAAAGCATTATAAAAGATATAAACATGATACGAGATAAATATGCTAACCATTCTAAATACCACAAACGTCAAAAAACAAAGGTGCAAATAATGAAAAAGAAATAGAGTAAATGTAGCATATGACCATTAAAATTATAATATTTAGTATGGCATACTATATTATAATATAGTACATAATAATATAGTATGAAATAATATATAGTGTAACAATAATAAACTATAGTAATTATAAAACAGCCTGACAGAGTTGCTATATATCAAACATATAAATAATCTGTATAAGCTTTGTTTAGTAATTAAAAAATTCAAACTGTAATTATAAGGAAATGCTCAGCTCTATTCTCTAAAAAGAGATTCATTTAAAAACATTATTGACACAAGTTGAAAATAAAAGTGTGGACAAGGATACAGACACACTGAAAGGAAATACTAATGGAATTAAAATATTAAAAAGAGATATTAACATGAATATAAAAAAGAAGAATCTTACCCCCACAAAACAAAACAAAACAAGACACATTAATAAGATGGGTGCCTGGGTGGCTCAGTTGGTTATGTGTCTGACTCTTGATTTCAGCTCTGGTCATGATGTCAGGGTTGTGAGATCTAGTCTTGTGTGCGGCTTTGTACTGAGTATAGAGCCTGCTTAAATTCTTTCTCACCCTCTCCTACCCCTCCCTCCTGCTCCTACACTCCCTCTCTTTCTCTTTAGAAAACAAAACAACACAAAAATTAATGATAAATACTTTTAGTGCTTAAAGGAAAAAACAAAACAAAATAAAACAACCCCCACAAAAAAACCCAAAACAACAACAAAACCCTACACATGAATAGCTATTCCTCTAATAACATAGCAAACACTTATGTAAAGCAAATTGTAGAAAAGCAAGTAGAAATACATTTCTTTTCTTTTTTTTTTTAAGATTTTATTTATTTGACAGAGAGAAACACAGCCAGAGAGGGAGCACAAGCAGGGGGAGTGAGAGAGGGAGAAGCAGGCCTCCCACTGAGCAGGAAGCCTGATGTGGGGCTCGATCCCGGGTCTCCAGGATCATGACCTTAGCAGAAGGCAGTCGCTTAACCAACTGAGCCACCCAGGCACCCCTGAAATAAATTTCTTTAAAGCATTGAAAATAGAAATTAACATACCATATTCAGTTAAATCGGGGCATGTACACAAACTAGATAAGATTTCAAAACTTAATATAGAACTTTTTAAAAAAAAAATATTTATTTGACAAAGAGAAACACAGCCAGAGAGGGAAAACAAGCAGGAGGAGGGAGAGACGGGGAAGCAGGCTTCCTGCCAAGCAGGGAGCTGGTTGTGGGGCTCAACCCAGGACTCTGGGATCATGACCTGAGTAGAAGGTAGATGTGTAAAGACTGAGCCACCCAGGTGCCCCTATAGTTGAACTTTTAAACACACAATTTGTAATCTATAATACACTCATAGAGACATACAATTAAAATTGAGCATTTGGAAGTGGATAATGATGCAAAAGAAGACAATAAATAGATCCATTACTCAAACAATACAAAATAAGAAACTTCAAATTGATCACAGATGTAAATGTAATTGTATAAGCAATAGAGAAAAAGTATGGGTAGAATCCTTTGTAGTTGTTTGTAAACTTGGTACAGAGGAACATTTTCTAATTATAACTGAAAATGAAGATGCAGTAATAGAACAGATTGATAAATCTAACTAAAAATATGGGAAAACATTTATAAAATATATCATCAGCTATGAAAGGTTAAGTATGTAATAAATAAAAAATGTAAAAGTTGAGGATATAAAGACCAAAAAAGCATGAGAGAAAAATAGGAGAGACATATGAACACACATTTTACAAAAAAAAAGATATAAGATGGTTCTTAAATAGAGAAAAAAAATATTCAGTTTCAGTTATAACAAGAGTAAGGCATATGTAAACATAAACAGATACAATTTTGTAAACCTTGGATTGCCCTAAATTCCAGTATTCTTCAATGATATTATGAAAATACACATATGAAAAGTTCTACACTGAGAATAATAATGAGATATTTGGAACCTTAAAAGCATTTTAGATTTTGTGTATGAAGGATTTTTTTCCATAATGAAAAACCAGACACTTAATGAAATTGGTAATTAACAATGGTGGAGGAGCATGTGAGAGAGGGATAAGAACAAATAGTCCCAAACTGAAAGCAAATTGAACAAATAAATCAAAGGGTATTTCAGGTGAATAGACTAAAAAATATAATAAGAATAGGGACACCTAGGTGGCTCAGTGGTTAAGCCTCTGCTTTCAGCTCAGGTCATGATTCTGGAGTCTGGGTATCAAGCCCCGCATCAGGCTGCCTACTCGTTGGGGAGCCTGCTTCTCCCTTTCTCACTCCCTCTGTTTGTGTTCCCTCTCTGGCTGTGTTTCTCTTTGTCAAATAAATAAAATATTTAAATATATATATAAAATAATAAAAATAATCTGCCCAAGTAACATTTTAACACAGTATTTTAACTATATACCATCAGCTAAAACACATGTACAAATACACACATGGGTGCACCTACTGAAAGCTTGGTATTTCTGTGATAATGATATGATTTTATTCATTTCTTAAAACTATATTCTGTAATTTATAGGATTGAGCAATAAAAAAATATATTATTGCTCAGAGCTGGGTTCCTCAGTGGGGAAGAAGGGAACTATCAATCAAGAAGATAAGAAAGAATAGTTTAGGATTAGAATGAATTCAAAAGTGTAAATATAACTCTTGATGTTTGTGTATGCGCATGTGTATATGTATTATTTTTGATGCATGTATATGTAAACATATCTATTAGAATACATCCTCATATATTTCAGAATATGTTTGTGTGTGTGTGTACCTTTCTAGCAGAAAGTTGAGAAACAATACCAATGAGTTATAAAATTACCCCAGACTCATGTAACTGGTAAATATTGAAGATGGTATTTAAAATACCACACATGTTTAAAAAGTATTCAACTGATTATCATGTAAGTCGGAGTTTAGTCATTACAGATGTATATTAATTCTCATTATGCAAAATGTGCACATTGTTGTCAGCAGTTGAAATAGAAGCTAAAAGTTGCATTCATAATATTGAACCTATGTTTGTTAATATCTGTTTAAAAAAAAGAATGGTTGTAGTCTTCTGAAAGCAAAAAAAAAAAAAAGGAAAAAAACCCAAATCTAGCACAAGTTCAAAAGTATATGATCTGAATCATTTATATGTTGCTTTTCCAAAAAAAAAAAGTTAAAGTAAAAGAGAAATTGATAAAATTATGATAGCCAAAGAGAATTTAAAAATGTATATTCCTAATATTTGACAGAGGAAATGTGCCCAAAACAATAACTGGAACACAACTGATGTATTTGATAAACTTGATCTGACAAATTATACATAATATATACCATGAAATATAAAGTATCCATGGAACATCTAAACATGATCATCTTTTATTTCACCAAGACAACCTCAATAGATCAAAATTTATAGTACATTGTTTATGAAGTCAGGTTACAAAATGCAGATTTTAAAAATAAAAATTTAATTTAACTATAAATTAACTTTTAAAGATATTTTAAACATTAAATTTCATTAAACTAAAATTAACTATTTAAGTATTGATACAGCTTACAGCAAAATGTCTTTGCCTCTAAATCTTATTGGCCATTTGGAGATGAAAACAGTATAACTTATCAAAATTAAAGAATCTCACCAATAAAATAGATAGAAAAACACTGAAACAACCCCAAAATAGACTCTATAAATACATTAAAGGAATAACGCATAAGGACTAAATAAAATATGTTATATTTCAGTTGTAGGAAAAACAAACATTTAATTTATTTAAAAAAATTCTTTATGTTAATAGTTTAAATCAGAAAAAATACAATGAAACAATATCTAGATATTAAAAAGCTATTGTCAAATTGAATGAAATTTCTTTCCAAAGAGTAAGTCATGATACAAGAATATATGCTTTATCAAATTGAGACTTTCCAAGTGAAGCCAACATCCAAACCATACTATGGACAGGAACATTCCCATTAAATAAAGATTAAAGCACAGATCAAAAGCTACTACCATTTTATTTATTAAATCCCATGCAGTATTATAAAAGTCAATACAAGAGAGAAATATTAGCAATTGTGAAAAAGCCATTTCCAAGTATGATTATGATTGTTCCATGTAGTCCAAGAGAATCATTTTGATAGGAAGATTTAACATTACATTATTAATTCTTTTTTTTTTTTAAGATTTTATTTATTTATTTGACAGACAGAAGCACAGTTAGAGAGAGAACACAAGCAGGGGGAGTGAGAGAGGGAGAAGCAAGCTTCCCTCCAAGCAGGAAGGCCGATGTGGGGCTCGATCCTGGGTCTCCAGGATCGTGACCTGAGCTGAAAGCAGTCGCTCAACCAACTGAGCCACCCAGGTGCCCCAACATTATTAATTCTCCCATAAACATTCCCAATTATTATACAAATCAATACAAATTCTAAAAAAGCCCATAATTATATCTGATTTTAATAGTCATTAGGTAATGGAGAATTAAGTTGCAGAAGTTTAAATTCTGATAAGAAGGAGACAGTGAGGAATAAAGCCAGATAATACAAAGTTTTAAGTAGATTGTGGGGAGTAGATTCAGAATAGAGTTAGAAAGATCAGACTTACCCAATTTAAAAAATATATATTTTTATGAGAAAAAAGAAAGAAGGAATGTGAGGTGAGGGGACATTATAGAATTTATGACAAAACATGATGGGGAAAGTGCCAACAATGCATGTCAAAATGTGCATATATACACATATTGCTTCTATTAAATATATGTTGAAGGTGGAATATCAAATCACTGAGAATTACATGGGAAAAAATAATTGACATAAACTAAGTTGGTGAAGTTAATTTTAAAAATAAAAAAAGAGAAATTACACCAGAAACCAAAAATTTCTACATATACTGCAAATTTACCTATATCAATTTCTTATGTTGCTCTACAAACAAAAAACAAACAAACAAATAAACAAACAAAATACAAACAAAAACGACAAACTCAGTGACTTCAAGTAACAAACTTTATTTTACAGTGTTGGCTTTCAGACCTGTGAAGTAGATGGGAGGGCTATGTTCCTTTTAGAGTGACTAGGAGAAAATCTGTTTTTTACCCTTTTGCAGTTCTAGTGGCTGAAACACTCCTTGACTTCTGGGTCTGTACCAGTCTGACATTTATTTTGGTCATCACCTCTCTCCAATTTTGAAATTTGTGCCTCCTTTTTCTAAATAACCTTTTGACTTAACCCAAGTACATCAAGATAATTACCCCATCTCAAAATCATTAACTTAATCACATCAGTAATATCACTTTTGTTGTGTAAACTAGACATATTCACAGGTTTAGATAAGTAAAATGTGGATATCTTTAGGGGAACTTTATTCTACCTACCACATATATAAAAACAAATAAGCAAAAAGACCAAAATTAAGACACAAGTGCTCTTTATGCTTCCTATAAAAGATTCATTTTAGACCTAAAGACACCTGCAGACTGAGAGTTAGGGGATGGAGAACCATTTATCACGGAAATGGACATCAAAAGAAAGCCAGAGTAACAGTACTTATAACAGACAAATTGGACTTTAAAAAGAGTGTAGCAGGAGAAAAACAAGGGCATCCTCACCAAAATCTGTTATTTCCTGAGTTGTTAATTTTGTGCAAGTTGTGAGGTGTGGAGAACCATTTATCATGCCAATAAACATCAGAAGATAGCTGGACTAGCAATCCCTATATCAGACGAACTAGATTTTTAAACCAAAGGCTATATAATAAGAGATGAAGAAGAACACTATATCATAATAATAAAAGGTCTATCCGAAAAGAAGATCTAACAATTGTAAATATTTATGCCACCAACTTGGGAGAACCCAAATATATAAAACAATTAATAACAGGGGCACCTAGGTGGCTCAGTCATTGAGCATCTGCCTTCGGTTCAGGTCATGTTCCTGGAGTCCTGGGATGGAGCCCCACATCAGTCTCCCTGCTTGGAGGGAAGCCTGCTTCTCCCTCTCTCACTCCCCCTGCTTGTATTCCTTCTTTAGCTGTGCTTCTCTCTGTCAAATAAATAAATAAAATCTTAAAAAAAATAATAACAAATATAAAGGAATTAATTATATAATAATAGCAAGGGACATTAACACCCCACTCACAGCAATGGACAGATCATCGAAGCAGAAAATCAACAAAGAAATAATGGCTTTGAATGATACACTGGACTAGATGCACTTAACAGATATATTCAAAGTATTTCGTTCTAAAACAGCAGAATACACATTCTTTTCAAGTGCACATGGGACATTCTCTAGAACAGAGCACATACTGGTCACAAATCAGGCCTCAATCAGTACAAAAAAGATAGAGATCATACCCTGCATATTTCCAGATCACAATGCTATGAAAGTTGAAATCAACCATAAGAAAACATTTGGAAAAACCACAAATACAGGAAAATTAAAGAAAATCCTACTAAAGAAGGAATGGATCTACCAGGAAACTAAAGAAGAAATAAAAAATGCTTGGAAACAAATGAAATGAAAACACCGTGGTCCAAAATCGTTGGAGGGAGAAAAAATCATTATAAGAGGGAAGTTTTTGCAATACAAGTTTACCTCAAGAAGCAAGAAAAATGTCAAATATGAAATCTAATCTTAAATCTAAAGGAGCTAAAAAAAGAGCAACAAATGGACGCTAAAGCTAGCAGAAGGGAAATAATAAAGATTAGAACAGAAATAAATGATATAGAAACAAACAAACAAACAAACAAAAGCCAGTAGAATAGAGAGATAAAACTAGGAGCTGGTTCTTTGAAAAAAATTAATAAAATTGATAAAACTCTAGCCGGACTTATCAAAAAGAAAACAGAAAGACTCCAAAAAATAAACTCATGAATGAGAAAGGAAAGATCCCAACCATACCACAGAAATACAATTATAAGAGAATATTGTGAAAAAATTATATGCCAATAAATTAGGCAATCTGGAAGAAATGGATAAATTCCCAGAAACACATAAACTACCAAACTGAAACAGGAAGAAATAGAAAACTTGAACAGACTGATGACCAGCAAAGAAACTGAGTCAGTAATCAAAAATCTCCTAATAAACAAAAATCCAGGGTCAGGTTAGGGGAATTCTTTTTGTGACTCTATCCCTGGATTCTGGGAGCATGACACCTGAACTGAAGGCAGATGCTTAACCAACTGAGACATCTAGACACCCATGGGGGGAATTCTACCAAATATTGAAAGAACAGTTAATACACATATTCTTCTCAGACTGTTCCAAAAATTAGAAATGGAAGCAAAACTTCCAAACGAATTCTGTGAGGCCAGCACTAACTTGATTCCAAAATGAGACAAAGACTCCACTGAAAAGGAGAATTACAGGCCAATATCCGTAATGAACATGGATACAAATATTCTCAACAAAATACTAGCAAATCAAATCCAGCAGTAGAGTAAAATAATAATTCACCACAATCATGTGGGATTTATTCCTGGACTGCAAGTGTGGTTCAATATTCACAAATCAATCAACATGATATACCCACATTAATAAAAGAAAGAATAAGAACTATATGATCCTCTTAATAGATGCAGAAAAAGCATTTAACAAAGTATAGTATACATTCTTGATAAAAAGTAGGGATAGGAGTTGCCTGGGTGGTTCAGTCGGTTAAGTGTCTGCCTTTGGCTCAGGTCATGATCCCAGAGTTCCAGGATTGAGCCCAGCATTGGGCTCCCTGCTCAGCGGAATGCCTGCTTCTTCCTCTCTCACTCCTTCTTGTGTTCCCTCTTTAGCTGTGTTTCTTTCTGTCAAATAAATAAAATCTTAAAAAAAAATGTAGGTAGAGAGGAAACATACCTCAGCATCATAAAGGCCTTATACTAATCATCTCAGCTAATATCATCCTCAATGTGGAAAAATTGAGATATTTTCCTCTATGGTCAGGAACAAGACAGGGATGTCCACTCTCACCATTGCTATTTAACACAGTACTGGAAGTCCTAGCTTTGACAATCAGACAACAAAAAGAAATAAACGGCATCCAAATCAGCAAGGAAGAAGTCAAACTTTCACTCTTCACAGATGACATGATATTCTATGTAGAAAACCCAAAAGACTCCACCAAAATCTTGCTAGAACTGATTCAATAAAGTTTCAGGATAAAACAAATTCAATAAAGTTTCAGGATAAAAAATCAAGTTACAGATCTGTTGTATTTCTATACACCAATAATGAAGCAGCATAAAAGGAAATCAAGGAATCAATCCTATTTATAATTGCACCAAAAACCATAAGCTACATAGGAATAAACCTAAGTGAAGAGATAAAAGATCTGTAGTCTGAAAACAATAGGACACTTATGAAAGAAACTGAAGACGACACATGGAAATGAAAAAACATTCCATACTAATAGATTGGAAAAACAAATACAGTAAAATGTTATACTACCCAAAATAGTACCCATTTAATGCAATCTCTATCAAAATACCAGTAGCATTATTCACAGAGCTAGAATAAATAATCTGAAATTTTGTATGGAACTGCAAAAGACCTCAAATTGCCAAAGCAATCTTGAAAAAGAAAAGTGAAGCAGGAGGCATCTCAATTCCAGACTTAAAGCTGAATTAAAAAATTGCATTCATTAAGACAGTATGATACTGGTACAAAAATAGGCACATAGGCCAATGGAACAGAAGAGAAAACCCAGAAATGGACCCCTGCCTATATGGTCAATGAATCCTCAACAAAGCAGGAAAGAATACCCAATGAGAAAAAGACAGTCTCTTCAACAAATGGTGTTGGAAAAACTGGACAGTCACAATTTAAAAAGAATGGAATTGGACCGATTTCTTACATCACAAACAAAACTAAATTCAAAATGGATGAAAGATCTAAATATGAGACAGTAAACCATTGAAATCCTAGAGAATAACCCAGGCAGTAAGTAATCTCTTTGACATCTGCTGTAGCAAGTTCTTACTAGCATACTAGTATGCTCTAAGCATACTTCTTTCCCAGGGGAAAGGGAAACAAAAGCAAAAATGAACTATTGGGACTTCATCAGGGGGTTTGAATCCTTGACTACATCTGCCTTCAGAGGTCATGAACCAATTTGAAGGTGAAGGCAGGATTCTCCACGAGGATTTTGTAATTACCTGTGGTATAGCCTGAAAAATCATCCATGGGTTTTCAACCAGAAGCCATATTCCTGAGTCAAACCAGGATTTTGTCCCTTACAGATTCAGCTGCCTGGTTTAAGGCAGTGAATGGATGTGAGTGCATGTGTGTCCTGTCCCTGCTCCCCCACACATCTAAACAAAAACAGTTCATGATGGGTATAGATGGTGAAAAATTCCATTTTTATATTTGCTTATTTAAACACTATAATTTTGTCTATTAAGCTGGTATTGCTAAGCAATATTGCACTAATAAAAGTTGGGGAAAATGTGAAATAAAGATAAATAGAGCCAGTAAAAAATTAATGTTTGTTTAAAATAATGATGACATGAAACAATTTTATAATTCCACAGAAGACAATAAATTGTTCACTATCTCTGAAATTAAAAGTAATGAACCTGCTTAATGAAGAGCAATTGTCTAAGGGAATTTAGAATAATAAAAGAAGTAAGTGCACTTAAAAAACGACTTCTTTTTGTTTGAAGAAAATGCAAATACAATTTGTCTACATATTCTTCAATACAGAAAAACGCTTCTCAACAGTCTGCATATTTTAAGATTGCTAACAGAAACACATTTAGAAACATGAATTGCATTTCGGAGCGCCTATATTCCATTTAAATTATTTTTTCAATAATATTCCAACTTCCACAATTGAAATATGAGCTCCTACTCCACACTTTTTGTATATATAATATGTTCCACAAAAACTTAACAAATAAAGAAATATGAGATTGCAAAAATATTATTAAAATGGTTTGATATATTATAGGAAAAAAAAGCCTAGATATGTGTGTGTTAGTTTTTCATTGATTTATCACATGAGATAAAGAAAAATTATTCTTAAAACTTGTATATATACACAAAGGCTAGACTGCTGCAAGACCATAAATTTGCTTGAACTTAAAGAACTCATCTTTGGAACAACCATGCCTAGCCTCATGCCCAAATAAATGATATCATGCAATAATGATCAATAACAAACAGACTTTTCAATCACCTTTTGTAACTAACAAATTGTATTTTTCTGAATCCAACCTTATTTAGAATGAAATTCCTCTTTTTTGCATTATAGCTACTCTTTAGACTACACATGCAGAAACACTCATTCTACTTATTCTAGTATGATACGGGCTCTTTTGGCTTAATAAACTAATAAACTCAGTCTTGATTTAAATGATTATTCTGACTTTCACTACTTTTCAACATTTTCTCTCTATGAAAAC
The DNA here is from genome assembly GCA_004023965.1 of Spilogale gracilis. Taxonomy (NCBI): domain Eukaryota; kingdom Metazoa; phylum Chordata; class Mammalia; order Carnivora; family Mephitidae; genus Spilogale; species Spilogale gracilis. Next base: position 175,387 of record PITA01001043.1, on the reverse strand, counting down.
ATGATTTCAATGAACTGTGCATGCTTCCTACATTAAAATATTAAATAAATTTTAATTTAAAAATCTTTTCAGCATGCATTTGCTCTTTTTGCTTTTGAGACTCCAACTCTTTTTTCCTATTTTATTTTTGTTTATATATTGATTTTGTTGTCTCTTGTCATAAGGCATACCTAAGCTGCCTCTGTCTCCCTAAGTTTAGGTGGCTAGATCATCCTGCTCTTCACCCCATGCTGACAGGGTGTGACTAAGTTACATGGGCACCCTCTTCTCTTTAATTGTTAATTTGGGGAATTTTTGAAATCACCATGTGGGGAATTTGGGGAGATGAGTTAAAGTTATCACATATCAGTAAACACATACAATTCTGTATCACATGGATACATTGATCTTATTTGACTGTGATTTGATTGTGGTTGCTACTATTTGTATCTCTGGAATTTTCTTGGCTCATTATCTCCTACTCCCAACACTTTCCACATAGACTTTTCAATTTACTTTCAATTGATTTTAATTAATTTTCTCCATGCCTATTTAAAAAAAATCTGAGATCATATCATATAATTTGCAATTTATAATCTTGCCTGGTAGATAAATTGCTATTGAACAGTGGCTTATTGGGGGGAAGCTATGGGGAAAAGTGTGGCACTGAAAAATAACTAAATCACTTATATTAGGCAGAAGTCTATAAACACCTATTAATAAGCCAGGATGGTAAATTAGCTGATCATATGGAATCAAAATGTTCACTGAGACAACTCTTGCAAAATATATTGTTGAAAGAATCCGAGAATTCTGAATGGAAGTGGCTGTTTTTAACAGTGTTCTGCTGTCTGGAGAAAAGACAAAATGCACGCGTGCACACATACACACACCCCATGTAAACTCCAAATTTCTTAGTCTAAATCAGGAACTAAATTCAGAGATAGTCTATGACAGTGAAGAAGCAAAGTTTGACACTGCTAACCTCTTCAGGATGGAGATAACTAGAAATCACACTCAGAATTTGGCATGGTAGGTTGTCACTTTAGAACTTCCACTGGTGAATCCAAGCCTGGTTTTAATACACACAGTCCAAGTAAGCAAAGATGATAGAAATTCTCTAACATAAACAAGAACAATCTTCCTCAATAACTTTCAGTTCATGTAAAAAAATATAAATTAGTATTTATATGACCTCCTAGACTGAGTACAAAAGACTACTCATAGCTCTGAATGACCAGTCCAGGGGCCAGGCCCTTTGCAGTCCTTCCCATCCTTTCCTAAGAATTGGAGTGAGGATATGGGGAGTATATATAAGCACAAATGTATGTAGGTTCCACACCTTATGTTGAGGGAAATAAATATAAATATTTAGAAAGATGGAATTATTGGATCATATTTTTTGGGTTCAAATAATTTTAACTGTGATTTTTGAAATAAAGTAGAAAATAGTCTCATTACAAAACGTTTTATATATATCTCAGTATCCATGGAAATCTTCCAGGCAAGTCTGTCTGTAGTATAATAACTTTAGGTGGTTATATGGTCACATATACGGTTTCTTTAGAAATAAACAGATCAGCAGCCTAAATTATTAAATTTGTACCTCCCTTTAAAAGTCTGTCAATTCTCAAGGATCAGGGGGGAAGGGAGGGAAGAATAAAACAAGACGAAACCAGAGAGAGAGACAAACCATAAAAGACTCTTCATCTCAGGAAACAAACTGAGGGTTGCTGGAGGGGAGGGGAGTGGGAGAGATGGAGTGACTGGGTGGTGGACATTGGGAAAGGTATGTGTTATGAATGCTGTGAATTGTGTAAGACTGATGAATCACAGACCTGTACCCCCAAAACAAATAATACATTATACGCTAACTAAAAAAAAAAAAAAGTCCATCAATTCAAGGCTAGTAAGTAAAAGTTATAATGGAGCAGAAGTGTAGAGAATCATCATTTCCTCCCCTAACCATCTCACATATTTGAATCAAATAAAATATGCAAAGCTTGTGGAAAGAAATATATTAGATTCTATTATCTGTCTGTGTGTATTCTGTTACTTTCTACTTGATCCCATGCCTATATAGCTTCTCCCAACTGTTTTTTTTTCCTTTGAGAACTTACACAGGCTTGGCCAGTGACATAATAATAGGAGCAATATTTTTCCATTTTTTTTTGAAATTTATTGAAAGAGAGTGAGTGAGAGAGAGCATAAGAAGGGAGAAGGTCAGAGGGAGAAGCAGACTCTCCACAGAGCTGGGAGCCTGATGTAGGACTCGATCCCATGACTCCAGGATCATGACCTGAGCTGAAGGCAGTGGCTTAACTAACTAACCCACCCAGGCTTCCCTTTTTTCCATTTATAAATAAAAGTTTTAAAAGATATTTGAGGTAATGGCTCTTTCCTCCCTAAAAATGGCATGTTTCAAAATGGCTGTTTCCGGGGTGCCTGGGTGGCTCACTTGGTTAAGCGACTGCCTTCGGCTCAGGTCATGATCCCAGAGACTTGGGATGAGCCTGGCATCGGGCTCCCTGCTCGGCGGGAAGCCTGCTTCTCCCTCTCTCACTCCCCTGCTTGTGTTCCCTCTCTGGCTGTGTTTCTCTCTATCAAATAAATAAAATAAAATCTTAAAAAAAGTGGGCTGTTTCCTTAAGACCCATCCCAGAATGAAAGCAAAAAAAAGCAAAACAGGTGAAGTAGAGTCACAGTCAACATGCAATATGAAAACAATAGAACAAATTTTTGTTATGCATATGTCTTAGATTTGGGATTTGTATGTCAATGAAATATAACAGTAAAGTTTGATGAGACAGGGACCCAGGTATGCCTGAAAAAAGGTGAACAGTAACAATCTAAATAATATTGATGGGGTATATCTCTTATAGTCTTATCTAAAAGGACTTCTGGCTAAGTCATTTAAATATATACTGGTGGTGTCTGGGTGGTTCAGTCCCTTTAAGTGACTCTTGATTTCAGTTCAGGACACGATCTCAGGGTTCAAGCCCCACATCAGGTTCTGCACTGGGTTGGGTTTCTGCTAGAGATTCTTCCTCTCCCTCTCCTTCTTCCCCTCCCCCTGCTTGACAGCATGCATATGCTCTCACTTCCTCTTTAAAATAAATAAACAAGCAAATAAGTAAATACCGAGGAAAGCAAAACTCAGAATGTTCTAGAAATTTCATATACTAGCCCTGAATTATCATTAATTCCTGGAAACTCATAATATTACTGCAGCCCCATAATTAAAATAGAGACATCGAATTTTGATGACTAATGACATTTTGACTTCAGTTACATTCATGGTTACCCCAGAAGAACCCAAAGCCCATCCTATGATTATTTCTTCAGTTTCTGAGTATAAAATAGAATATTTGAGGTCAGAAATTTTCAAGTTTTGTTTTGTTTTGTTTTTCTTGATTTAGCCCAGAAGTCAGGAAACCTAAGAAGATTATCCACTGAGGAAGGGACTTAACTCTTATATAAAGAATAGGGGTTTTTTTTTCTTTTTTTTTTTTAAGATTTTATTTATTTGACAGAGAGAAATACAGCCAGAGAGGGAACAGAAGCAGGGGGAGTAAGAGAGGGAGAAGTAGGCTTCCCGCCGAGCATGTGGGACTCAATCCTGGGTCTCTGGGATCATGACCTGAGCCGAAGGCAGTCGCCCAACCAACTGAGCCACCCAGGTGTCCCAAGAATAGGGGTTTTTGAAGTGAAAAGGTAGAAGACTATTAAAAGAAAATTCTAGAGAATGAAGTAAGGCCAGTGCTACTATAACAGAGAATAGAATGGGAGGAACCCTTTTGCATTATCATTAAGACTATGGTTTAATGCTACGAGCTGTAAATATGATTAAACATATCTTTGGCATGTGATTAGACTTTCATGTTGTAGTGGTCATTTGCTTGGATGTTCAGAATGAGTCAGCAGGGGGCAGATAAAGGAAATGACTGTATGCATTTCTATACTTAGACAGGTCCAATTCCAATTCCTAGACAACTATAGGAGCATACTTGAGAAATGATGTGGGATTAGAGAAAAGTGGACAGAGATATCAAAGTACATTATGAAAACCAGAGAAACTTAGAGGTAGATTGGTTAAGAAAGGTAAGAGCAAAGAGGGTAAAAACTAAAACTTGGATTGCTGCATGGAACACTTGATTATCTTACACACAACACACACACACACACACACACACACACACACACACTTCTGTTTCTTCCTCCTTAGATTTGCTATCATGATTGCAGCTCTATTTCTTCTGACACTTTATAAAACATTATTATAATTCTCTGAATATACAAGGTAATATCAATCCCAGTAGTTGAATTTTTTTAACTTCCACCTTTTAAAAAAATAATTAAACATTTTGTTGAATGTAAGTACACAGAGGAAATCCTAAAGGTACAGACCGATAGATTTTCACAAAAAGAACACACCCTTGTAACCAGCAGCTCCTCATAAAAAATTAACTAAAACCCAGAAGCCTCATAGGGCCACTTTTCACAACTCACTGCTCCAAGAGTTAACTGTTACTCTGACATCTAGATTAACCTTGGTGTTTTTCAAATTTATATATGTTACCAAAAAAGGCAGCATATTGAGTTTTAATTTTGTTTTTCATCATATCTGTTTTACATCATTTGTAACTTTTAAATTTAATATGGGTAAGTCAAGTAATCCATCCTATAACATTTTTGTTTGTGCTTTTTTGAGCATAGGGCTGATTGTTTCTTTGAAAATGGTAACTGAAAAAACAGAGTGAGAGTAGAATATAAGGAAAATTAAAGACATGTACTAAATGTAAAGCTGTACATGTAACGAAATTTCAAGGTAAGTTATGTGTGTTTTCATAATGTTTGAATACTTGATTGCTAGTTTTTGCAATAAAATTCTAATTTGTTTTTAGTAATGTTGTCAATAACTAATGGCAATCCATGGTCATATTCACTTTATTTTTAATCATCACTGCAATGAATTTATTATAATGTCAAAGAAAAAAAATAATATTTATTGCTTTGCCAGTACCTGTTCTAAATTCTTTAATGAATGATTTCTTCAGGATTAGACAACTAAGTGTTCAGGTTAGAATTCCAGCATGAAAGACACCACTACACTCTTAGTTCAAGAATCTGAAATCTTCTTAAAGAGAGACTTGATATAGAACCAATGAGTGCACATTCAGCACATAGATCTAGATGGATTTTTATATTCTATTCTTGAATGTTAGAAGGAAGAGTGTCCCTAAACTGTTTCAGCTAATCCATACTCCTGTATATTTCTAATCGTATCTTAAACCCATTTCCAATATTTATCATGCTGTTAAATAGGAAAAGAGTTTAACCAATATAAAACATTTTAATCCAATATGCTAATGAGACAGAGCTGATTGTTGGATAAAATATGGTTACCTGAAGTATTTAATAGCCCAGTCCACAAACATGCCTCTTTCTCTACTGTCTTCAGACTATGCTTCCTTGATAGAATTTGTTATCTAATCATACTTACAATTAAGCTTAAAGTAAATGACATATACATAATAAACCTTTCATACTAAATATGCCAAATTGTATGAAACACGTTGTCTTCCAGAAAGGACTGTTTTCAATGAGAATAAAATATATTCAATATCATTACAATGCAAAGTATGCTTTTAATGTAATGATCCATTTTATTTAAAGAAAAATTTCACTAAGATATTGGCAAGCCTAAAGCTCCAATAAAACACAGGAAAATTATATTTGAACGATTTGAAAAAATATTCTTTGGCTGTCATATCTACCAGTAGAATTTCATGTACATTAGAGAAGCGAGATTTAATTATGACTGTTTTAAACTGCAAAAAGCTCATCATTTGTAAAGAGAAAATTGATGAATAGAATATGTTATTATTAAATTTCAGATTATGAGTATATATTGATTTTGAAATGTAGGTTTTGGCAAATTTATCAGAACCCATCAAAACTTTAAAACAATATTTTGAGAAAGTATTACTGTGGGGAATAATGACAATATCTATAGTGTTCATTTATCCTTGGTTTTAGTAGAAGTACCACTCAGTAATTTCAAGAAGTGAAAATGATATATCTCTATCACTCTTTTTTTTTTTTTTTTTTTTTTTTTTAGCTTAAGCTCATTGCTCTTAAATTTTTCTGCCAAGAATTATTATTGTAGCCATGCATTTAAATGTTACCTTACCCACCTGGTCTGAGACCAGCAATGAGTACAAGTCACACTTTAGGAGATAATGTGACATGCATTTCCTTAAAACAAAGGAAAACAACTTTTAAAAGTAGAAAGGATAGTACTTTAAAACTAAAAATATGGTCGATGTTGAAAATGTCTGCTTTGAGCACTTGTATGATATGGACATTTCTTAGGCCCTTTGTATCTATAGAGATCCCTTTGTCCCTCTCATACTTTCAAATCTAAGATGTTATTACTGGGAACCTACTTTCCCTCCTATTTTATGTCATAAATTTGATCATTACACAGCATGCAGCTTCTATATCTTCTACCCAGCCCATTTTTTCCAATCTTGTCTTATTAACTATCCTTTAGTTCTGTGATCCAGCTCAGTAGGCTGTTTGCTATCCTACAAGCAAACTAAACTCTTTCCCACTTCAGTATTTTCCACCTCCTCTTATGACTGCTTCAAGGCACTTTTCTCTCTAGTCTTCACTTGACTGAAATCTTCTTCTTCACAGTTCAGTTTAAATGTCACCTTCCTAGGGAGGCAATCACTGAATAATGTATCTCGTTGGGTTCCCTTGTTGCCAAAATCTGAAGGCTCCTTCACACTCTATTGTTTTCTATCATTTTAGATTGTTTATGTAATTGTGCATTGCATCTTTCCATCACAAACTGTGCTTTTATACAGGGATATAGATATACATAAGCAAAAATTTGCTTGCTTGCTCACTGCCTATGCCCTAATTTGCTTTAATTTATATACTCTGTATTGTTCAGTGCTTTATTGTATCAATGGTAAACATGAAACTTGCCACATACAATGCAAATGGCATTTTGTGATAAATTTTTGTGGTTATCCTTAATCTGTATCCATTCTAGGAAACTATTTTAAAGTTTCTTTTATTTACGTAGGCTTAAAAGTAAGACATTTCTATACTAAACATTAGTTACTAGAAAGTACATACTCTGAAATAAATGAACATCTAAATGTAAGCGTTCCCTAACCAGATAGGTAAATCTTCATCAATTCTACTCAAATTATCTTTATAGCATTCTTCTCACCACTTCCTTATTCATGTTTCCCTTGTTTACTTGCTATTCCTTAAATGAAGATGACATCTTCCAATGTTTGCTCAAATATTATATTTCCTTTATCCACAATGATGCTACCATTTTTTCTCTAGGTTATTTCTTATTTTCCTGAAATGCCACTATTTTCATTATTCTTCATCTCAGAAGTAAATAGTCATTTATCATTCTCATAACCTCATATGGCTTACCTCTCTTTTAGTCTTAATCACAGTTGGGAAGCTTAGCAATGAATCATGGAACAACAACAAAAAGCCTAGAAATTATTCTTAATGACTATTCTCTCAACATACATATTCAATTAAATTTTCCAATATCCACCTATGAAATTATTCACATTCCAACCATTTCACTCTCTTCAAATAAATTTTCCCATGTTCATGTTGTATTGCAACCCTACAGGGTTACCGCAATATACAAAAGCCTTTCTTTTTTCTTTTCCTCTCAACTTGGCCCCCTCAAAATATCTCACAAAAGATGTTGGCTTTAACAAAATTATGAATGTGACACTGTCACTCCTGGAAACAAATCACCTCAGGGCTCCCTATTTTCTTCTAGGTCAAATCCCATCTCTTTTATCTGACAGATGGAATCTCCTAGGTTTGCTTTTGGCAGAATTCCCCCCATTTTTCTACCTCTATTTCATTTGTCTGTTTCCATACCCCGATAATTCCAATAGGTTGACATTTTCAACTTTCATGTTGTTTCTTCAGCTTGAGAGTTCTTCTTCCACTCTCTTCCATCCTTAATTCTCTTACTTGATGATATTTCAGAGAACATGTCCTAACTTAATCTCGGCCATCACAAACCCTCCTGGGAGGTAATTCTTCATGTACTCCAATGTCACCAGGTCTGTGTGTGTGTGTGTGTGTGTGTGTGTGTGTAGTGTATGTGTGTGTATTTAAAAAAAAACAACCTTATATGAATTGCATTGCAATTTCACATTTGCTGTTTTGTTTTATGACTTTATATAACATTGAGCAAGATAAATCTCTGTGCCTCAATTTCTCTTCTGAGATCTCAGAATGAAAATCAAACTTACATTAAAGGACTGTTATAAAGATATAACAAACCATGTTTGACTCAAGGAAAGCATCACTAAATGCTCCATGCTTATTTTGTTGTGATTATTATTTGTATTATGAACATCTGTCTCTTTGTTCATCTCTCCCCGTCAACTATCAACTCCTTGAAGGCAGAATTCAGGGCTTATTTATTTTGATGTCAGCATAGTATACAACAATGGCAAACATATACACTTATTCAAAGCTTTATCTACTTAACATATGAAATAATAAATCAAGTTTTTTGAAAATATAAAAACTTTCCTACCAGTATAACAGGTTTTATTTATATGTGCATTTAGTGTTTTACATGTAATTAATTAATTAATATATACTTAAAAGCATCTAGATATCACCTATGCATCTTAATAGCAACCTCTGTTACAGTGCCTCAATTAAAAAACAAAAAAACAAAAAAACAAAAAGTGGTTATTGGAGAACGGCAGGCAGTGAAACCTGAATATGATGCTTAAAAACCAGCCTTGGCATTGACTGTAGCTTATTTCTATTCTACCCCAGACTGTAGTTATTTTCCTGTGATGTGAGCTCTGTGATCCAAAAGGAATTTATTTTCAAACTTTGAAACACTTAAGGATAACATTGAGTTGATGATGAGGAGGAGTGAACATTAAGAGATCACACTGCATTTTGTTATTACTCATGAAAATGGATGATTTCTTATTTGCATATGGTTTTGCTGAGATCTGCAAATGGCAAAGTAGTAGTGACTGTTTGACAAATTGGCCAATCTAGAGTATTTTTTAAAAAACTCATGTGTATAGTCTAATAATCTTACACTAGTTATGGCTTAGAATTTTTCAATATGTAATTATGTGTGTGAATGAAAGAATTGGGATAAAGGAAAGAAAATATCTGTGTGTAGGGGGAAGTTAACCAAAAAACAACATAATTTTAGGAATTGCATATAAAGCAGTAAAACCAAATGTTTCCAGAAAACAAACAAAAATCATCAAGGTTGATCATTATGCTTACTTAAGTCTTTTCATTTGACATAATAATATTTTTGACATCATATAGTCAATAATTTTAACTTAAATGCAATTTATTTGTTTAGTTAATGTTCCTAAGGCCTATACTGGAGATATCTATTTACTAAGTAATTTAAAAATCTCTCTTGTTCTGTTTACTGACATTGCATGTTGTCCTATTCAGTAAGTTTGAAATTTATACAACTTCAGAATTTTCTTCCTTATTTATGTATAATGCAAATATTATATAATAAACATATATTTGTATGTATAAATATACAGTATAATAAATATAATAATATAATTATATATAAATATATATATTATAACACCTTGAATAATAAGTCTGTAAAACTGTACTGACCTTTGTAGCCCAAGTTCATTTATAACTGGCATATTAATATAAGTAAGGAAAAAGGGCCTGTGTATTTCATACTCAAAATACAGGGATACTTTTCAAAAATTGTTAAGGAAAGATCAGATAATGGTTTTGTTTTGTTGAATATGATAGAAGGAAGAAAAAGGAAGTCAATTCATGGTATTTGGAAATTTGTCATGATAACTGTGGACCTAAATATCTTTGCTGGGCTATAAGGAAAAGTGCAAAGAAAAAAGTAATGATTAAAAAGATGTCCTGAGAATAGCTAATCAGAAGGGGATAACTGAAATGTTTCAATTACTGATTCTTTTAAGTGATATTTACTGCGCCAACAACACTAGGGTATACTCATAGGCATCTGTGTGGTGAAGAGAGAAAATATCATTGGTGGCATGTAGGTGAAGAAACACTTTGGGTGGATGTATTGGTGTCCATCCATATGGATTGATCAGTGTAGTTGTCTGACAGTGATGGCATGATTTGGGGTATATAAGTAAACTGTGAGTCATGATTAATGTTGATTTGCTCTTTCTTTACCTTCTATGATTTATTAGTTGTATGTCTTTGGAGTATTAAGTACAAAGTAAGCATTTGGGGAAGTGAAAAAAAAAGATGGTATTTCAACAAACTTATAGTCTGATAAGAAATAAAAAATGAGTTGACAGGTTTGGCATTATGCATTATAAATGTGAAATAATAACTTATGCATGTTTTTATTTTCTCCTATTTTGTTTTGACCACACAACTAAGATCTGTCTTATCTCTAAGTGACTAATTGTCTGAAGAGAACCAGAAAAAGAGAAAAAGTGTAGGAGGCCAATGAAATAATTCTGAGAAAGAACCAATCATTTCAATGCCATGCATTAGGGTTTTGAGGCAATAGGAGAACTGTATGTTGAAGAAATTAGGGGATCCCTTTATTTCTTACACCTCACCAACATGGTCAGGCATCAACAGAGCTATATGATGAAAGAACTCAACTGAATCTTTCTGTTTTCCAACAGTATCAAGAGATGGGCAAATTATCTTAAATCTTTAGTGAAAAGGCATATGCTTTTCATCTCACTGCATATAAGGAGATGTTATATAAAAGTAGTGACATAGTATATATGCCAATAACATAGCGAGTAAGAACACAGAAAGGTAAACAAATCTGAGACTCACATGAGATGCCAGTATGGAGAAAAGTAGAAGAGGTTATTTCTTCCTAATGCCTGGAAGTTGCATAATCAACTTAAAACTTAAGAGGTTTTTCCAGGGTGTGCTTGCATAGTTGATACAAATAAAGAGAGGTTCGAAAGGAGAAACTCTGGGTATGGGGCATAAACAATGAACCTTGGAACACTGAAAAAATAAAATAAAATTAAAAAAAAAAAGAAAGGAGGGGTGCCTGGGTAGCTCAGTTGGTTAAGTGACTGCCTTCAGCTCCGGTCATGATCCCGGAAACCCTGGATCGAGTCCCACATTGGGCTCCCTGCTGGGTGGGAAGCCTGCTTCTCCCTCTCTCACTCCCCCTTCTGGTGTTCCCTCTCTAGCTATGTTTCCCTCTGTCAAATAAATAAAATCTTAAAAAAAAAAAAAAAGGAGAAACTCAGAAGAAATATAGTGTTGTCTAGATACACCTTCATCTCAAAGATCTAAATCTGTTAGTTTTTTTCCTCTTACAAGTACATGATATTGATAGAATTAGACAAGGTGCTCTTCAGTCCTCCCAGACTTTATTTATTTATTTATTTATTTATTTATTATTGTTACTGATTTTTTTTCCCCAGTGTTTCAAGATTCATTCCCCATCCCCCACACCCAGTGCTCCACGCTTTAGGTGTCTCCAGTACCCACCGCCAGGCTCTCCCATCCCTCGACCCCTCTCCCTCCAAGTCCCTCAGTTTGTTTCTGTGTCCAAAGTCTCTGTTGTTTTGTTTCCCTCCCTAGATTACCCTAGTTCCCATTTACTTTCCTTCTCCCACTGTCATACAGTTTACCCCTCATGCACCGCAAGTAAGTGAAACCATGCGATACCAGACTTTTACATTTATACAGCTCCTCATAGAATGATCAGCAGGGGGCTACTCTAGTGCTGTTGGAAGACTGGAGAAGCAGGAGGCACTGATGAAAAATCCAGTTGCCATTTGAGATTATCATACAGCAATTGCAGAAGAACAAGTCTCAGGGAACTTTGCTTCTGGCAAATATCAAGGATTATCAAAATTTGTGAGACACATTTTACCAGGCAAAAAAGATAGTAAGAATGACTACTTTGGTTTATCAAGGAAATTGACAGGAGCCTTTTGTATCCAAATTACTTCTTAAAAGTAGCATATAAGAGATGCACAATCTTTCAAATTTTAGGTGTGTAGTAAATCAAATGACAATAGGGTTTATTCCATGTCTTTTACTAACTTGAGTTAAAGTAGTTGAGGAAAATGTTTATAGGTAGCAAAATTCAGTAAATTTATAAATTCTAGATTTATGTTAGAAATGATGAAACATGGTTGCCTGGGTAGCTCAGTGGGTTAAAGCCTCTGCTTTCAGCTCAGGTCATGATCTCAGGGTACTGGGATCGAGGCCCACATCAGGATCTCTGCTCAGCAGGGATCCTGCTTCCTCCTCTTTCTCTCTGCCTGCCTCTCTGCCTATTTGTGATCTCTCTTTCTGTCAAATAAATAAATAAAATGTTTTAAAAAATATGATGAAACAAAGTACAAAAATAGAAACCTTTGTTACATCAGTCATTTGCATGTATCTGAACCTCCAACATCATGATTCAGTGCTCCCCAAATCCTGGTTATCTACATAAGACCAGTTACTTTTTTAAAACCAGTGCTCCATGCAGCGCGTGCCCTCAATACAGATGTAGTGAAAAGAAGGGCCATATGCACCCCAATGTTCATTGCAGCAATGGCCACAATCACTAAACTGTGGAAAGAGCCAAGGTGCCCATCAACAGATGAATGGATAAAGAAGATGGGGTACATATATACAATGGAATACTATGCCTCCATCAGAAAGGATGAATATCCAACTTTTGTAGCAACATGGACTGGACTGGAAGAGATTATGCTGAGTGAAATAAGCCAAGAAGAGAAAGTCAAGTATCGCATGGTTTCACTTACTTGCGATGTATGTGCGGTAAACTGGAGGACAGTGGGAGAAGGAAAGTAAATGGGAACTAGGGTAATCTAGGGAGGGAAACGAAGCAACAGAGACTTTGGACACAGAAACAAACTGAGGGACTTGGAAGGAGGGGGGTGGAGGGATGGGAGAGCCTGGCGGTGGGTACTGGGGATACCTAAAGCGTGGAGCACTGGGTGTGGGGAATGGGGAATGAATCTTGGAACACTGGAAAAAAAAATTTAGTAACAATAAAAAAAAAATAACCACCACCAGGCTCATCCACCCCCCTCCCCCCCCAAGACCCTCAATTCATTCTGAGTCTAAAGTCTGTTATGTTTCATCTCCCTCCCCGATTTACCCTACCCTACCCTGTCCTCCATATTACACCTTATGTACCATAAATAAGTGAAACCATGTGATACTTGACTTTCTCTACTTGGCTTATTTCATTCAGCATAATCTCTTCCAATCCAGTCCATGTTGCTACAAAAGTTTGGTATTCATCCTTTCTAATGGAGGCATAATATTCCATTGTATGTATGTACCACATCTTCTTTATCCATTCATCTGTGATGGGCACCTTGGCTCTTTCCACAGTTTGGCGATTGTGGCAATTGCTGCAATGAACATTGGGGTACATATGGCCCTTCTTTTCACTACATCTGTATCTTTGGGGTAAATACCCAGTAGTGCAATTGCAGGGTCATAGAGTATCTCTAGTTTTACTTTTTTAAGGAATCTCCATACTGTTTTCCAAAGCAGCTGCACCAACTTGCATTCCCACCAACAGTGTAAGTGGGTTCCCCTTTCTCTGCAGCCTCTCCAACATTTGTTTCCTGTCTTGTTAATTTTGGCCATTCTGACTGGTGTAAGGTGGTATCTCAGTGTGGTTTTGATTTGAATTTCCCTGATAGCCAGTGATGATGAACATTTTTTCATGCATCTGTTAGCCATTTGTATGTCTTCAATGGAGAAGTGCCTCTTCATATCTCCTGCCCATTTTTTAAAAAAGACTTTATTTAGTTATTTGACGGAGAGAGTGATCACAAGTAGGCAGAGAGGCAGGCAGAGAGAGAGGAGGAAGCAGGCTCCTTGCTGAGCAGGGAGCCCGATGTGGGCCTTGATCCCAGGACCCTGAGATCTGACTTGAGCCAAAGGCAGAGGCTTAACCCACTAAGCCATCCAGGCACCCACCTGCCCATTTTTTGATGTGATCATCTTCTTTTTGGATGTTGAGTTTGAGTACTTCTTTATAGATCTTGGATATCAGCCCTTTGTCTGTAGTGTCATTTGCAAATATCCTCTCCCATTCCATGGGTTGCCTCTTGTTTTGTTGACTGTTTCCTTTGCTGTGCCGAAGCTTTTTATTTTGATGAGGTCCCAAAAGTTCATTTTCGCTTTTGTTTCCTTTGCCTTTGGAGATTTGTCTTGAAAGAAGTTGCTGTGGCCAATGTCAAAGAGGTTACTATCTATTCTCCTCTAGGATTTTGATAGATTCCTGCCTCACATTGAGGTCTTTCAGCCATTTCAAGTTTATCTTTGTATGTGGTGTAAGAGAATGGTCTAGTTTCATTCTTCTATACATAACTGTCCAATTTTCCCAACACCATTTATTGAAGAGATTGTCTTTTTTCCCACAGTATTTTTTTTCCTGCTTTGTTGAAGATGATTTGACTATATATTTGTGGGTCCATATATGGACTCTCTACTCTGTTCCATTGGTCTATTTGTCTGCTTTTGTAGTGCCAGTACCATGCTGTCTTAGTGATCACAGTTTTGTAATAAAGCCTGAAATCAGGTAACGTGATGCCCCCTGCTTTGTTTTTCTTCTTCACCAATTCCTTAGTGATTTGGGGTCTTTTTTGGTTCCACATAAATTTTAGGATTGTTTGTTCCAATGCTTTGAAGAATGTTAGTGGAATTTTGATCAGAATGACATTGAAAGTATAGATTGCTCTGGACAGTATAGACATCTTAACAATATTTATTCTTCTGATCCATGAGCATGGAACACTCTTCCATCTTTTTGAGTCTTCTTCATTTTTTTTCAGGAGTGTTCTATAGTTCCTTGAGTACAGATTCTTAACTTCTTTGGTTAGATTTATTCCTATGTATCTTATAGGTTTTGGTGTTATAGTAAATGGAATTGATTCTCTGATTTCCCTTTCTAAATTTTCATTGTTAGTGTGTAAGAACGCAACTGATTTATGTGCATTGATTTTGTATCCTGCCACATTACCAAATTGTTGTATGAGTTCTATTAGTTTGGGGGTAGAATCTTTTGGGTTTTCCATATAGAGTATCATGTCATCTGCAAAGAGAGAGAGTTTGACTTCTTCTTTTCCAACTTGAATACCTTTTATTTCTTTCTGTTTGATTGCTGTTGCTAGGACTTCTTTCTTTTTTTTTATTTAATATTTTATTTATTTATTTGACGGAGTGAAACACAGCTAGAGAAGGAACATAGGCAGGGGGAGAAGAGGGAGAGAGGGAGAAACAGATTTCCCACCATGCAGGGAGCCTGATGCAGGGCTTGATGCTGGGTCCCCAGGACCATGACCTGAGCCAAAGGTAGTCGCTCAACCACCTGAACCACCTACGAGCCCCTGTTACTAGGAGTTCTAACACTATGTTGAACAATAATGGTGAGAGTGGGCATCCTTGTCTTGTTCCTGATCTCAGTGGGAAGGCCGTCAGTTTTTCCCCATTGAGAATGTTATTCACTGTGGGTTTTTCATAGATAGATTTTTGAGGTTGAGGAATGTTCCCTCTATCCCTATACTTTGAAGAGTTTTAATCAGGAACAAATGTTGTATTTTGTTAAATGCTTTTTCTGCATCAATTCAGAGTACCATGTGGTTCTTCTCTCTTCTCTTATTGATGTGTTCTTTCACATTGGTTGAATTGTGAGCACTGAACCACGCTTGCATCCCTGGGATAAATCCCACCTGATCATGGTGGATAATCTTTTTAATGTACTGTTGGATCCTATTAGCAAGGATCTTGTTAAGAATCTTGGAATTCATATTCATCCTTATTCATCCATATTCAGATATATTGGTCTGAAGTTCTCCTTTTGGTTGGGGTCTTTGTCTGGTTTGGAGATTAGAGTAATGCTGGCTTCATAGAAAGAGTCTGGAAGTTTTCCTTCTGTTTCTATGTTTTGAAACAACTTCAGGAGAATAGGTGTTATTTCTTCTTTGAATATTTGGTAGAATTCCCCAGGGAATCCGTCAGGTCCTGGGATCTTGCCTTTTGGGAGGTTTTTGATCACTGTGTCAATTTTGTTACTAGATATTGGTCTATTCAGATTGTCAATTTCTTCCTGTTTCAGTTTTGAAAGTTTATAGGTTTGCAGGAATGCATCCATATCTTCCAGGTTGTTAAACTTATTGGCATATAACTGTTGATAGTAATTTCTGATGATTGTTTCCATTTCCTTGGTGTTAGGCATGATCTCTCCCCTTTCATTGATAATTTAATTAATTTGGGTCTTCTCCCTTTCCTTTGGATTAATTTGTCCAACAGTTTATTAATCTTATTAATTCTTTCAAAGAACCAGCTTATAGTTTTGTTGATGTGTTCTACTGCATCTCTAGTTTCTAATTCATTGATCTCTGCTCTAATCTAATTAATTTCCTGTCTTGTTGTGGGGTTGGTTTAATTTGTTGTTGATTTTCCAGTTCTTTAAGGTGTAATGATAGGTGGTGTATTGGGATTTTTCAATTTTTTTGAGTAAGGCTTAGATGGCTATGTATTTCTCCTTTAGGACTGCCTTTGCTGTATCCCATAGGTTTTGGATTGATATATCTTCATTCTCATTGGTTTCCATGAAGTGTTTAAGTTCTTCTTTGATTTCCTGGTTCATTCAAAATTCTTTTTTTTTTTTTTTTAAGATTTTATTTATTTATCTGACGAAGAGAAATACAGCCAGAGAGGGAACACAAGCAAGGGGAGTGAGAGAGGGAGAAGCAGGCTTCCCACTGAGCAAGGAGCCCAATGTGGGGCTCAATCCTGGGACTCCAGGAGCATGACCTGAGCTGAAGACAGTTGCTTAACCAACTGAGCCACCCAGGTGCCCCTCATCCAAACATTCTTGAGCAGGATAGTCTTTAGCTTCCAAGTGTTTGATTTTCTTCTGAACTTTTTGTTGTGGTTGAGTTCCAATTTCAAGGCTTTGTGGTCAGAAAATATGCAGGGAATAATCTCAATCTTCTGGTATCAGTTGAGCCCTGATTTGTGACCTAGTATGTGGTCTATTCTGAGAAAGTTCCATGTGCATTTGAGAAGAATGTGTATTCTGCTGTTTTAGGGTGGGATGTTCTGAATATATCTATGTGATCCATCTGGTCCAATGTGTCATTCAAAGCTCTTGTTTCTTTGTTGATTTTCTGTTTAGATGATCTGTCCATTACTGAGTGTGGTGTGGTAAGATCCTACAATTTTTGTATTCATATCAATATGACTTATTATTTTGCTTAACAGTTGGCTTATGTAGTTGGCTGCTCCCATTTGGGGGGCATAAATATTTACAATTTTTAGATCTTCTTGGTGTATAGACCCTTTGAGAATGATGTAGTGTTCCTTCTGTGTCTCTGACTATAGTCTTTAGATTAAAATCTAATTTGTCTGATATGAGAGTTACTACCCCTGCTTTCTTTTGAGGTTCATTAGCATGAAAGATGGCCCTCCATCCCCTCACTTTCAATCTAGAAGTGTCTTTAGATTCAAAATGTGTCTCTTGTAAACAGCATATGGATGGGTCCTGTCATTTTATCTGGTCTGCAGCCCTGAACCACTTTATTGGAGCATTTAGGCCATTCACATTGAGAGTGATTATTGATACGTTTTTATTGACATCATGTTGCCTGTGAAGTTCATGTTTCTATAGATTACCTCTGTAAATTTCTATTCTGTGTCACTCTTGTGTTCATTTCTCTTTTATAGAACCCCCCCTTAATATTTTTTGTAGTGCTGGCTTGGTGGTAGTGTAGTGCTTAGACCTTGGCAGTCCCGGAAGCTCTTTATCTCTCCTTCCATTTTGAAAGTCAACCTTGTTGGGTACATTATCCTTGGTTGCATCTTTTTTTCCATGCAATTTCCTGAATATGTTGCCAGCCCTTTCTGGCTTGTCAGGTTTCTGTGGATAGGACCTGTTTTTTTTTTTTTTTTCCTTTTTTTTTTTGGAAACCAGAATTTGCTTTTTTTTTTTTTTTTTTTTTTTTTTTTTTTCTGGAAACCAGAATTTGCTTTTTTTTTTTTTTTTCTTTTTTTAAGGTGTGGTGAGTTGGAAGGGCCATAGAAACATTGATCAGAGCTATGTACTTGGATGATAAATAGCAACTGAATAATACTTACCTATTTTACTTCTAAAATAATTTATTTATGTTTTTTAATATAAGTTTTTCTCTATTTATATTTTCTGTTATGTGATTTTCAAATATAAAATATGCAAAATTAACAACACATATTGAGAAAGTAATGGACATCCAGTGTTAAATATTCAAGTGCTTATATTAAAATTCTAATTAAATTTTATTCTTTGCTTTTGAATATCACAGTTTATAAAATTTTGTTTATGCACAGTAAAATTATTGCAGCATATTTCTATGACATTTACATGATGTTTAAACATTCTTATAAATATGACTATATGATTTTAGATTCCTCTCAGAGTTTTTTTTTATTACTTTTATCTCAATATCATTTTAGTTAATACTTTTATATTTTGGAGATACCATTGTCAAAGATAGGAAGGACTAAATTAACTGTGAACTCTGTTCAAAATTGGTATGCCAGATAACTGACACTTTGCTAGGTCCAAATATTCCTGTGTGAATTTATGACTGGTGATAAACTTACTTACTGTGTATTTTTTCTTCAAATTTTTATTTAAGTTCTAATTAGTTAACATACAGTGTCATATTGGTTTTAGGAGTAGAATTGGTTGTTTCATCACTTACATAGAATACCCATTGCCCAAGATAACAAATGTTTTCCTTAATACCCATCACCCAGTTAGCCTATCCCCACCCACCTACCTCCAACAACATTCAGTTTATTTTCTATAGTTGAGTCTCTTACATTTTGCTTCTTTCTCTTTTTTTTTCCCATCCCCCTTGTTCATCTGTATTGTTTCTTTTT
Organism: Spilogale gracilis; assembly: GCA_004023965.1. Lineage (NCBI taxonomy): Eukaryota > Metazoa > Chordata > Mammalia > Carnivora > Mephitidae > Spilogale > Spilogale gracilis. The sequence continues at coordinate 156,442 of PITA01001043.1, read as the reverse complement.
TTTTTTTTTTTTCTTTAAAATTTTTTTTTTAAGATTTTATTTATTTGACAGAGAGAAACACAGCGAGAGAGGGAACACAAGCAGGCGGAGTGAGAGAGGGAGAAGCAGGCCTCCCACCGAGCAGGGAGCCCGATGTGGGACTCGATCCCGGGTCTCCGGGATCATGACCTGAGCCGAAGGCAGTCACCCAACCAACTGAGCCACCCAGGCGACCCTGTATTGTTTCTTAAATTCCACATATGAGTGAAATCATGTGGATATTTGTCTTTCTTTGGCTGACTTATTTTGCTTACCATAATATACTCTAACTCCATCCATGTTACTGCAAATGCCAGTATTTCTTTTTGATGGCTGAATAGTATTTGTGTGTATGTGTATGTGTGTGTGTGTGTGTGTGTGTGTGTGTAAAACACACATCTTCTTTATCCATTTATCAGTTGATGGACATTTGGGCTCTTTCTATAATTTGACTAATATTGATAATGCTGCTATAAGCATGTGCAGGTGCGCGTGTTCCTTCAAATCAGTTATTTTCCTATCCTTTGGGTAAATACCTAGTAGTGCAATTCCTGTATAGTAGGGTAGTTCTACTTTTAAGTTTTTGAGAAACCTCTATTCTCTTTTCCAGAATGGTTGCACCAGTTTGCATTCCTACCAACACTGTAAGAGGATTCCACTTTCTCTGCATGCTTGCTGACATCTGTTTTCTCCTCTATTGTTAATCTTAGTCATTTTGACAGGTGGGAGGTGGTATCTCATTGTGATTGATTACGTTTTTTTTTTTTTTTTTTTTTTTTTTTGAGAGAGACAGAAAATGGGGAGGGGCAAAGGGAAAGGGAGAGAGAGAATCTTAAGCAGGCTTCATGCCCAGCATGGAGCTCCTCATTTGTATCAGAATAATTCAGTAATTATCATCATATTTCAAGTGGCCATTACTTCCCACCTGGGCTTTTACGGTAGTCTCCCAATTTATCTCCTTGCTTTTATCCTTCTTTGCTCTATAGCTTATTTTCTATAAGCAGGCAGAATTTCTTCTTAAATATAAATATATTCATTCTAATTTCCTGCTCAAACCCTGTAATGGGTTTCCAAACTTCTTAGGATAAAAGACCTTAATTTTCCTCCCAACATCCAGTATAATTTGACCACCATTTTTTTCTCTGACTTCATTATCTGTTAACTCAGGCCACTGGTTCACTCTGCCCCAAACATACTGGCCCCCTTGATTCTTGGCCATGCCCAGTGTGCATAGTTTTTGAAAATGGTGGCTTGATTCTCTTTCTTCATGTATTTGCTAAAATGCTCTTAGAACTTACAAAGTGCAGCCCAAATACAACTTAATCAAAAAGATTTATTGACTAACCTGAATCAGTATTCATCCCTACTTCACTCCATATCTTCTTACCCTACATTATTTTTCTTTAGAGAACTTATTTCCTAGTCATGTATTATACATTTTTCTTTTTTAAATCTGCTTGCTATTTGCTTTCTATGTTATTATCCCTCTACAGTATATCATGATGACAGAGATTTTTAAGTTTTATTTTGCTTTTAGTTTTATATTGTGTTTTGTTTGACTTCTATTCTTTTTGCACTATCTCTAAGAGTTATAATAACGTTTGGCAAAGCATGGGAGGGGTTCAATGAAAACACATTGAATGAATCATTGCATATTATCATGTGATTAAGCAAGATAATAGGTTCATGAGTTTTCAGCATATCACTCCAGTCTTGTCTGTGTGTTTAAAAAAATTACATTTTTAAAATGTATAGGGACTGGATTAATGTAGAATTGTATAAAAGTTAGAAAAGATACATTTAAGAAATAGTTTAGAAAAAATGTTTGGGAATTTGTCCAGCGGAGATGAATTGCTAATTATTTTTCAGATGCATAGAAGCATGAATAGAACTAAATATTTACTGGGTGAATAAATGGATACATGCATAAATGCATGAAAAAGAGAAAAGAAAGAAAATGAAACACTTCATTATGGACAGATAGGTTTTGTTTCCTTTTTGCTCCATTATCAAAGGAAAGATTCCTGCCGTAGCTTATGGGGATGACTGAACACACAACACCTGACACTGGACAGATGGAATTGACACATGGTTATAAGTCACATACACTTACAGCCAGGGCACAGAGGGCAATGTACCACACAGGGTCTCATGGGAGTTTCACTCTAGAGTACAGTGAACAAGCAGAGCCTGCAGGAAGCAAGGTTTGTAGTAACAAGGGGAGGATGTGACTGAGTTATTTGAATAATTCTGAGAGTTGGCAGAAAATGGAATATAATGCTAAGGAACAAGCAGTTATTGTGCCCAGCCTCTGTGATAAGGAGGGTTGTTTGGTTAGGCCATCTTTTCCATAACAGAAGAGAGGGCTTAGGCCATTTAGCCCCTTCAAACTTTATTAGATTTTCAAGGCAACGCATAATATTTAATCTTATTTTTAGGTCCTGCACTACTGGATGTTTATGCATAAAGAGAGGTAAGAGTAAAGTCTGACTCAGGATTCTGAAATGGACATGACAGTGTCAAGTAAGAATAACTGCATTGAAAGAGGAGGGACTGAAGTGTAATGTGATATGTCAGTTGTGCTGTTTACATACAAAGCTGTTGAGTTTTGGTTTTGTTCAAGCTTAAAACAAAGGTTTAGGAGTTTTTACTAGGATGTTTAATTCCAATATGAATACCAAATTTTAGTAGCAAAACTAAACAGTAGGCTTTATGATAAGCATGGTTATATGCACAATTTTAGAACCATTCAAAGTAGAATTCAAACATGTTAATGTAGCTATTAAGAGGCAGAAACTGTTGTGTAATTTGGAGAAAAGTTAGGGGGTTATTTTTTTTTTATCATTTTATAGATAAAGATATTGATATTCCAGCCATAAAAACAATCTATTCCTGCTTCTGACAACTTCTGTCATCTACTAAATCCAGTAATCTTTCCAGCAAACCATAGTTCCCACTGTATGTGCACTTTGAATATCTGTAATATGTACCCAGGAGAAATTACCAAAACTCTTTCAAGTATAAACTAAAATTATCCAAATATTAAGTTAGTAAGAAGGTATGATATAAAGAAGAAATTCTCAACTGTATGTTTATTTTTCTTCAGTGGAAGAAGCTAAAGACTGGGATAAATATGGGAGTGGACTGGGTGGGCAGTTGAATAACATGTCAGACAATCTACTTGACATTGTATTATATTTATTTAAGTATACATTTAAATAATTTAAACATATAATGGTTATGCAAATTTGAAATAAATAAATGCCAATTTTTTCACCTGATTAATTAATGATGGAACTAGCCATAAGTTAAAACCAGTTCAATGATCATCTGAAGAGTTATTATGTCTTCATACAGAATTTATAAACAAATGTTAAGCCGAGATTCAAATTTGATTGCAGAGTTAATTAATATCTTAAACAGCAACAAATGTAAGTTTTAGGGTTATCTTTTCTTCAAGACAAAGGTGAAAAATGGTCTACTAAATAGAAAACAAATTAAAGATGTCAGTTCTATTCTTTATTGAAAGAACATTCAGTAATATCTTTTGCCAATTTTCAAGTTTAGTTTACTTTTTCTGACACTTTCAATCTTTACCAAAAATACATGAAACAAATCTATTTGATTGTATTTCTCTTCATTTTACAATAAAAATAAAGCTAAAAAACTACAGAGTTCGTAAGTAGAAAATATTGGATATCAATGAAAATCAGTCCACTTCATTTGTAAATCTATCATCTTTCAATTATAACTTTCTGCTTAAACCATCTCTAAAGTTGGACAATCACTCAACAGAGATATATTAGTAGGAATGCAAATACTAGGTTGTTAGTTATTTCTGCAACATATATGTATATGGAGTGAGGGAAGTTTAATAGACATTTCCAAACAAAATATTTGATACCTGCTCTACTTCCTTCACTCTCACATGATGACACTATAATAATAAGTATAAAAGTCTACATATTCTTAACCACTGATCTACTCTTCTTCATGCAACTATCTATGCATATAGTTTTCTTTCATACTAGATACTATAGAAGTACTGTCCCTTGCTCCAAATATGCACAAGCCTTTTATCTGTTAATTAGATCCCATCCTTTACTACATATTCAAAGATACTGGTACAGAAATTTTATCTCTTTTATCTTGCATATGCAGTTTTCCTTTTCTTTTACTCTTACTGCTTACACATATGATGTATCTTTATTCATCTCTAGAAAAAATTGACTTAACTTTAGCTCCAATTATGAATCTATTTTTCCTCTTCGCTTGAGGGAAAATATCATATGAAAGTATTGTCTTTGCAATTTCAAAATTTGTTCTTATATTTGTCTTAAATTCCACCTAGAGAGACTTTCATCCCCTCTCCACTGAAATTGCTCTTGGCAAAGTAACAAATAATGTTTAAATTCTGAATTCCACAATCTATTTCTCAGTTTTCATGTTATCCGAAATGTTTTTACCTGCTTGTATTCTAGGACATGACAGTCTTCAGTATCACTTAGTTCTCTTCTTCTTCTGTCTCTCTGCTTTTTTAGGATTTTTTAAAATTAATTTCTATTTTTTCCATAACCCAGCCACCCTAATCCTCCCCTCACACCCCCCAGCAACCCTCAGTTTGTTTCCTGAGATTAAGAGTCTCTTATGGCTCTCTTCTTAGTTTATTTTGCTACTTCTATCTTTAGGGGGGTTGAAGAGCTCACTCTTACAATAACATCGATACACTGATTCAAATTTCCATTTCCAGAATGAGAACAGTCTCTGAACTCCAGTCTCATATCCAACTGCCTATTCAAGGTCTCCCATCCCACATCAAGCTAGCATCTGAACCATGACAAATCCAAAATGAAGCTTCAAATCTTCCTCTGTCTCTCCTGTCATCATTTCCATCTCCTTCTCTTCCAGTGGCTCAGCCAAAATAATTTGGCATCCTTGACTTTTCTCTTTGTCTCTCATAACCTATATTTAATGTACAGTATATCTTCTGTTTTATCCTCAAAAAAGTATCCAGAATCCAGCCATATATTATTACTCTCAAGACTAAAATCTTTTCTAACCCACCATCATATTCCCATTAGATCATACAATGGCATCTTAAACTCCCTGCTTCAATTTTTCTTCCTCTTTAATTTATTCTCAATGAAATATCCAGAGAAAATCCCATATATAAACTGCTATTTCTTCACTTAAAAATCCTTAATTGAATTTCTATGTCAAAGACTTTCCACCAGTCTTTATAATGATTGACAAGACCTTACATCAACTGACCTTTCATTATCTCTTAAGTGTCTTTCTACTTCTCAGACTCTCTCTTGTTCTGTCTTCTTTATCAATATTATGTTTTTTACTAGAAAACTACAGGAATGAATCCAACTCAGGATATTAGTATTACCTTTAATGAAACTCAATCTCCCCAGTTATCTACATGGTTTCTTCTTTAATTTAACTTGTGTATTTATTCTAATATGATTTCTGTTGGAGTGGTTTTTCCTAACACTATTTTAAAAATAAGCATTCTTACTTCCTATACCATCTTCCCTGAGTTATTTTTTCCATTAATCACCATTAAGATCCTCTATATTTTGATCAATATGTTTTAATATCTATATCTTTTATTTGAATATAAGATAGTATAGAAATTTTGTCCATTTTCTACTCTCCCTCCTCAATCTCATAAAATAGTGCCTGAAATACACGTTTGTTCACTAAATTAATGAACTGTGAATAGATAAATACCTTCTAATCAATAGGTTATAGGTGTCTATTACATACTTTCTCTTTTTTTGGCCCTCCATTCCAAACCAGATCAATCTTCCTATAATTCATTGATTCTAGATATTGTTCAACTTTCCAAGATCAGATTGACAGATCTAAGAAAGATACATACATAATCACTATTGCAAATTACTTTCATTTTCTCAGTGAATTTATATGCATGTCAAATCTTTAGTGACATGAATCTAAAGGAATTATTTTTCTAATAATGTATATAAAATATTATAACATTATAACTGCCTAAGATAGTGACACTACTAGAAAGATGTAAGAACCTATTATGGATTCTAAAGTCTTTTTTATTTTTCTTTCTCTTTTAAGGAACATGCTAAAATCAAGGTGCTGGCAGGGATGCATTCCTTTCTTGCTTTTCCTAGCTCTAGTGGCTGCCCATATTCTTTGGATCCTTATCGCTTTAATCTTTTAATCTTCAAAGTTAGCAATGCCCAGTCCAATCTTTCCCATGATGCCATCTTTTTTCTTTTTCTGACTCTTCTGCCTCCATCTTCCCCATTTTAGAATCTTTGTGATTACATTGTGTCCACACGGATAAATCCAGATAATATCCTTCATTTAAAGTGAGATGATTAACAACTTTAATTCCACTTATAACCTTGATTCCTCCTTGCCAAGTGACAGAACATATTCACAGATTCCAAGAATTAGATGTCTACATCATTAGGGGATCATTCTGCCTTCTGCATCTATAATGCATGAACATCAACTATGGAGTTGCCTAGAAATGCAAATTATTGCACCCTATTCAAGTTCTACTCCTTCAGAATCTTTAAGGATTCTATCTTACCAAGATCTCCAAGTCATTTCTAGTCACACTAAATTTTGGGAAATGATGATTTAGGAGATACAAATCAAGAATAAGTGACTTTGTCTAATAAGAATTAACATCCTACATGGGAAGCATTTAAATATATAATAAAGATATTAACTTATGTATTTTAGATGTTTTTTCCAGCTCTCCCTTCCTTGCTTTTGCATTGTTGAACAGTCTACTACCTTGTCGCCAAAAGAGTTGCTGTTGCGATAGCGTTTTCTCTGACTACCTTCCATTCTGTGGTTTACAGACATTAAATTTCTTTCCTCCCTCTCTTCTCACCCATTTTAGGGACACCACTGCTGTTATTACACCATTCCAATACTTCTGGAAATTAAACAATATTGGGGGTTTCTAATCCAGAGCGTGGTTATTACTATCACCTTTCTGGATATTGGTTTTGTCATTTCACTCTTTACTGCCAGAGACCTGTAGTTTATTTTATGAATTGTAGCTGGGCATATTAATATTTTTTCCTGATGGAAATATCCAGGAAACCAGATAAAATAACAATTCAAAGTCTATAAATGTTTGTTTTAAAAAACTTGTAAGAATTCTATTATTTATTATATAAAAATGACTTATAATATTATTATAACAATGATTACAGTTTTAAATAAAACTGGAGAAACAAAATTGCTTTCCTACTTTGCCACTTTTTCTCATGTTATCAGATATTTACTAGCTAATTAATCCCATATTAGGTAGCATTACTTTTCTTTATCACTCAGGTAGAGGCATTGATTCAAATCCTTTTTCAGAGATATATTGATTTAAATTCTTTCTCAAAATAAATTGTTACCTCTGTGACATTAGGCAAAAGGTTGAAGATCTCCTAGAAATGTAGGAGGCAGAGACCAGACAATATTCAAGTAAAGCCTTTCCTGTCTGTGAATTATTTACTAAATGTAGGACCAAGTAATACTTCACACTGATGTTCTTGCTGACTAAAAGGAAATCCCCAAATACTCACAAAAGTCTAGAGTATCTATCCTGCTTAGCATTCTGAGTGAAGAGGTATCTGTCACAGCCTATGCTGAATGGATTCCCTGTTTACATTATGAAACAAACACATTTATGACTCAACCCATCTGCTATGTTATTCCTTCAAAAACTTTGGGACCTGAAGTAATATCTAATAAAAACAATAATAAAATAGTTCAGGGACTATTCCTAGCTTTGTTTTTTTTTTTTTTTTTTTTCCTGGGAAATAAATAAACTTGATATATAATCAAAGAGTCTTTAATCCCAAAACATAGATCATGGAATACTTATTTAAAAACAAGAGAAAAAAAGGTTTAGTTATTTTATCCCATTTAATCTCCACTGGCAAAAAAGTTATTCAGGTATCTTAAATTTTCCTGAGTCTACATCGTTTCTTTTCTTTTCTTTTTTTTTAAATCAGGTTTCTTAAATGTCCTTAGCTTCTATTCTTCCACATCTGATATAGAACTAATGTCAACCTCATGAAGTTATTTTGAAAAAAAATGAAATAATGATGTATATAAAATCCTTAGTGGATTACATGGCATAAGGTAACTCCTCAATAAACTATAGTGGCAATGAGATAATATATCATTATTTATGCCACTATTGTCTTTATTTTTATTTTATTTTTATATTTTTAACTATTATTTAATTTCAAAGTTATATAAATTTAAGGCGTACTGCATGATCAATTGTACATATACATAACGAAATGATTATTACACTCAAATTAATGAACATATCCTCTCACATAGTTACATACAAATGGGCAACAGGTAGGTACATGATCAACACCACTAATCATCAGGGAAACACAAATCAAGACCACAGTGATATATCACCTTACACCTGTTAAAATGGTTACTATCAAAAGCTTAAAAATAAATAAACAAAATACAGCGAGTGTTGGTGAGGATGTGGAGACGATGAAACTCTTATATATACTGTTGGTGAGAACATAAATTGGTATAGCCCTTCTAGAAAGCAGCATGAAGGTTACTCAAAAAATTTTAAATTGAACTACCATACGATCCAGTAATCTCTTTTTTGTGTATATACTCAAAGGAGCTAACCTCAGTCCTTTGAGGAGATAATCTGTTTTTATTATTTTAACACAACAGTCTACATTTAATTCCATGACTTTTGCCATTAAAGACTTCTTTTCTTTTTCCTTTTCCTTTTTTTCTTTCTTTCTTTCGTTCTTTCTTTCTTTCTTTTTTAAAGATTTTATCTATTTATTTGACACACAGAGAAAGAGAATACAAGCATTGGGAGCTGCAGGTAGAGGGAGAAGCAGACTCTCCACTGAGCAGAGATTCTCTACATGGGACTGGATCCCAGGAACTTGGGATTGTGACCTGAGGCAAGTGTAGATGCTTAAGCGTCTGAGCCACCAAGTGCCCTGGATCCTTCTTTCTTTGGAGATTTTAGATATTTGTTTATTTATATATTTTTAAAATTTATTTATTTGACAGAGAGAAACATAGCCAGAGAGGGAACACAAGCAGGGGGAGTGAGAGAGGGAGAAGCAGGCTTCCCGCGGAGCAGGGAGCCCGATGTGAGACTCGATCCTGGATCTCTGGGATCATGACCTGAGCCGAAGGCAGTCGCTTAACCAACTGAGCCACTCAGGCACCCCGATTTTAGATATTTATATAAAATAATACAATACGAGAATTTAGGAGTTGAAGTCATTGACTTTAACAAAGATATTAATTTCTAATATCTCCATTTTTCTTGTTTTCTAAATTGAAACAGGAAAACAACACAAACACAAAACAAAGTGATCTACCTTTTCTTTTTTGTAACCCACAATTTGGAGACTCTTTGTTAAGTACTTTTTATAACACTCTTCCCCCCCTTTTTGTTTTTTAAGATTTTATTTATTTGACAGAGAGAAACACAGCCAGAGAGGGAACACAAGCGAGGGGAGTGAGAGAAGGAGAAGCAGGCCTCCCGCTGAGCAGGGAGCCAGATGTGGGACTCATCCCAGGCCTCCGGGATCATGACCTGAGCTGAAGGCAGTCGCTTAACCAACTCAGCCACCCAGGTGCCCCATCTTTCCCCCTTTCCATTCTAATCAGATCTCAGCCTTCTGCACCTAGGGAACAGATTTTTTTTTTTAATGGGTTTCCTTCTCAATGATAAGTGAACACACACTCTAAGAAAATATCATAGGAAAGTACAAAATTGGGATATGGTTTTCTGTCACATATGACAAAATAAATATTCAAATGAGATGACTCTCCTGTGATATTACTTAGTGTGTGTGTGTGTGTGTGTGTGTGTGTGTACTCCAATTGTGTACTTGTCTATCTCCTTTAGGGTATTCTGTGACAGTAATGGGAACTCCATGGAAAACAAAGACAGTGATAGTCAATCTTGAGTTACCATAGTAAGATAAATGATACAAATAAAGATGAATTGAGAGAAATAAAAGTTTAATTATCTAATATTTTGTGATAAATATTTAGAAATAAAACATAAACCAGAAAAAAAAGTCTTCATGTAAACCAACATATTATCAAGTCAATATATAAAGAAAATAGTTTTTTTTTCCCCCACAGATAGCAGAAACATGGGCAAACAATTTTCTTAAAAGTTTTTTGCTTTCAAGTTATTAAAAATTTGAACAAGAAGGTTCACATTGCAAAAGAAAAAGAAAATTGTTTTTGTCCACTCAACATATTTATTCAGAATAAAGGGTTTTCAGTTGGTTTGTCTTTATGTATATGGTAACTGTCTTCTATACTATAATGCATGATCTTAGAGGGTAGAAATGATTTATTATTAATTATTCCTGAGTCTCACAACCAGAAAGAGTAAATGGAATATTTTGAACTAAATAATATACAATATATTTTTTCTTACTTGAAAAACTATTTTCATTTTAAATTTTTAAATTATTCTAAAATTACAAAACCATTCCCTAACAGTCAAACCTTGGGATACCTAGGCTTTAATAATATCATGTCTATATTTCTCTGTTTCCTTTTTCCACCCCAAACATATCTTCCCAATTTCCAGTTGACTATATCTCTCTATACTTTAACCTATACCTCTTTATATTTTAATATGACAACTAGTCAACCTGTTGTAGTTGTGATGTTATTATTTAGGTTTAACTTCAATCATCAATTGTTTATTTTATTTTTTTATCAATTGTTTATTTTTGACAATTATGTCTGATCTCCTTTCTGATAGCTTCTCCCTTTGAAAAGGAAGCTTCTTTAGGTTTACACCGGCAAAATAAGCTTATATAATCATCATATGTGAAACATCAATATATATTCTTATAGGTAAATTTTGCAACTACATATTTTTTAATTTTTTTAACCCTTAGGAAATATACCATTAAATTAAAGTATATGTCCTACTTTTTCCTGTGTCGTAACTATCCACACTGCATTGTCCACGGCTTGACATTTCAGGAGAAAATTAAAGCAATATATTTCGATATTGAATTTTTGTGAAAAAAGACTGATATTTGTCAATTTCAGTGTTACATTTCCATAAGTCAGCATATTTGCTGGCACATATTTGATCCTCCATAAATATTTGATAATTGAATGGCTTTAATTCCTCTCCCATCAGTGCATGATTTGGTGCAACCCTTCAATGTACTGCCACTATCATACAGAAGGATGAGGAACAACAGGATATGGCTGAGGAAAAGGAGTCAAATCTAAAAATCTGTTAGGGTATGTGTGTTTTGGCAGATTCCACTTGTAGGCTTACAAGAAATTAATTTATAGATTAAAATATGTCTAAAAGTACGAGGTGGAGATTGTTGAAATAGGCAGGAAAAACATTCAGTTAGGAAAAGTCAGGAAAAGTAAACAAACAAACAAACAAGCAAACCTACCAATCTGTCTACCCCTTTGTTTTAGTTTACTTATGTATTTAGTTTGACAAAAACCACTGATATTTGCACAACTAGTACAATATAGTCATTAGAAAAGTAGTCATCAGAAAAATAAGATGAAGTGAGATCACTTCCTAAATTACACATCTGGATCTGTCAAATTACACATTTGGACCTATACTTTTATGTAGTGCAAAAAAAGGTCACATAAATCACTATATCACTATCAGTCCATTTATAAAAATTAGTCCAACTCTTCATTTTATTGTGATTTTTAAATGATATTTTGTGAGATTTTAATATGGGTCCTCATAAAGATAATAGTAAACATATTAAGATTTACATTGACACATTTTTTTCTATCAGAAAGCAATTCATCTTTTAGGGTTTTCTATATAATGAAGGGTAAAGAAATAGCAATCAAATGCATCCAGTAAAGGTATTTCCATTAGGGGTTAAAATATACAATCCATGTTAGTAGTCTTCCATGATTACCTAGTTTAATTCAAAAACACAGGGTGAAATATACTAGAACAACATTTCAAGACTTTGGCAATAAGACAATGGAGGACATTGATCTAGGATGGAAACAAATAAAGTGAGTTCTGCAACTGCCCCAGGCTATTGGCCTGTGAGTACATCAAGATCAGAAGACAGGAGAACAAAAAGCAGATCATAAAGCAGGAAGATCTCAGTCAAAGCCTGACAGATTCCCAAACGGATGCTATGTAACAGAGATTGCAAGGAGACAAGGGTACTTCAGTTTGCAAGGCAGAGTGCCAGAGAAGAGATAAATGAACAAAAAGAGAAATCTAAAGATCTACAGCAGGTCTCCCTTGAGTAGTTGGCAGTGTATAGATCAATACAGGCACATGAGGCAACTACTCTAATTTGGGGAATAAACATCCATAAAAATTAGAGAATTTAAAAGAAGTTGCTGTGGCCAATGTCAAAGAGGTTACTGCCTATGTTATCCTCTAGGATTTTGATAGATTTCTGCTTCACTGGGAATATGCAACTTTTTTTTTTTTAACTTTAAATTTATTTAATTTTTTTAGTGTTCCAAGATTCATTGTTTATTCCCCACACCCAGTGCTCCATGCAATAGGTGCTCTCAGTACCCACCACCAGGCTCTCCCATCCCTCCACCCCCTCCCTCCAAGTCCCCCAGTTTGTTTCTGTGTCCAAAGTCTCTCATGCTTCGTTTCTCTCCCTGAATACCCAACTTCTGTATTAACGTGGATGGCCCTGGAGGAGATTATGCTGAGTGAAATAAGCCAAGCAGAGAAAGTCAATTATCATATGGTTTCACTTTCTTGTGTAGCATACGGAATAACATGGAGGGCATTTAGAGAAGGAAAGGACATGAAAACTGGGGTAAATCAGAAAGGGAGATGAAGTGTAAGAGACTTTGGGCTCTGAGAAACGAACAGAGTTTTGGAAGGGAGTGTATAGTTTTTATTTAACTGTATAGTTTTTATTTAACTGTATAGTTTATTTTTCTATTTAACAATATATGGTAATTTTTATTACATACTGTTAAATGTGCCTTAATACATGATTTAAAGTTCTAGTTCATAAAGTTGAATATCAGATTTTGTATGTGTGTGTGCACAAAGCAGTTCTGGACAAAAATATTTTTAATGATGTTTTAATACATTCAAAAGAAACACCTGGGCAAACTCTTGGAACAGGTTAGCTCCAGTCCACAATAATCAAGTGCAGGATTTTTTTTTTTTTTTTATTTATGCAAAGTACCAAAACAAGAAAAAAAAAATCATGCCATAAATCAGGAATGTGTCTATCATTTTTGGGTTAGTGATCGAATGGTGGTGATGGTCAATGGTAAAAAAAGGGCTTCTGGAGTGCTGGTAAAGTTTTATATCCAATCTGTGTGCTTTTATAGATGTACTCAGCTTGTAAAAATTCATCATATCTGTACCTATAGATACTTTCCTCTATGTATATTTATATTTCAATAAAACGCTAAAATTGATTAAAAAAAAAGATGACACAATTATCCCCAGGGCATTTTTCAGTACTTGCAGTGTTTGCATCAATAGCCTGTGCTCCTATAAGCTGTCATAATGTGCACATAATGAAAGTTTGTCAAAATGGAGATCAGAAGGGCTATGTAGTAGTATTTGCAAACTTGAATGTTTCCTTTCGAAAATAAAATTCTTGTTGCTCTCCACTATAATTATGTTTATATGCAGTACTACTAAGTTGTGGTCCATGCTAGAAGACTGCTCATTATCTCTGTCACAGGTTAAGACATTTTTCTATATTTCTATCTCTATCCTGTTAAATAGTATCATGGTGAAATTTCCAAGACTTTCCACATCCGTAATACTTCTGTGATGAAGAATGTTGTTTTGAGGGGCACTTGGGTGGCTCAGTTGGTTAAGCGACTGCCTTAGCTCAGGTCAGGATCCCAGAGAACCAAGATCGAGTCCCACATCCGGCTCCCTGCTCGGCGGGAAGCCTGCTTCTCCCTCTCTCACTCCCCCTGCTTGTGTTCCCTCTCTGGCTGTGTTTCTCTCTGTCAAATAAATAAAATCTTTTTTTTTTTTTTTTTAAAAGAATGTTGTTTTGAATCACAGTATATATAACACAAAGATACTTGTGGTTTACAGTGTCTGGGTAGTTTTTGTTTATTTGTTTTATCTATTTTTATTTTTTAATTATTTTTATTTTTTATTTTTTAAGATTTATTTATTTATTTGATAGAGAGAGAGAGAGAGATCACAAGTAGGCAGAGAAGCAGGCAGAGAGAGAGAGGAGAAAGCAGGCTCCCTGCTGAGCAGAGAACCTGACATGGGGCTGGATCCCAGGACCCTGAGATCATGATCTGAGCCAAAGGCAGAGGCTTAACCCTCTGAACCACCCAGGTGTTGGGACCTCCTGGCGCTTGCTCAGCCACCGGAGGATAACAGGCTGGTCCAGTTATCCTTCCGCACCAGTGTTGCGGAGAGGGCAACACCCAGGTGCCCCTGTTTTATCTATTTTTAAACAAATAGTTGGAAAAGTAGTCCAAGTAAATCTGTATATCTCTCATCTAGATCCACCAATGGTTTATATTTTTTACACATGCACTATTTATTTATCTGCTATCTACCATCTATTTCATCCATTCATTTCTCTCTAAACAGAAAAATGATATTATTATTTCCACTTGAAAACATTTCCATGGATTTAACATAAGATCTTTCCCAGATTCAAAGTCATTCTTTTTCAAAAACACAGAAAATTTAACAGTCACCTAACTCAGATACAGGTGTTTTCTAATTTATAACCCATACTCAAATTTTCTTACTGATCCTAATAATATGCTTCTGAGCATTTTCTCTCAACCTAGCATACCATCTAGTACTATTCATTTTGTATTTATTCATTAGGTCTATTTGGTCTTTAAGCTGGAAAAGTTCTTAATGTTTTTATTTTTCTTTCATGAAATAGACATTTGTGAAAAGTACAAAACAATTTGCTTGGTAGAATGCCTATTATTACAGATTATCTGATTGTTTTCTCATAATTAGATGTAGATTTTCCATTTTTGGAATGATGCTGCATAAGTGATATAAAACCCTGTCCTGCGCATATATTTTGAGAAAGTACAGGATATTAAATGGTCCCATTATATTTATGCAGTATTTGGTCATTTGGCTAAGGTAGCATCCATCTGATCTCCCTTTTCTAAAATTATTTTTTACCTGTAATTATTTAATAGTCTATGATTATGTCTGATTATTTTTCAAAACATAAAACTATAAGGGATTTGAAGTGAGCTAAAATACTGGATATAGATTTCATCCCTTTTATTGATTGATTCTTTTTATTGTGGTGAAAATCATGTAAAATGAAATTTATATTCCTAACAAAATGCTAAGAGTACAGTATGCTATTGTTACCTGATTATACATTGATGTATAGCAGACCTCTAAAATATGTCTATCTTGCATGAATAAAACTCTATGCCCATTCAAAAGAACTCCTCATTTTCCATTTCCCCCAATCCCTGGAAAACACCATTTTACTTCATAATTTATGAATTTGAATACTTTAGATGGCTCATATGATTGGAATCCTACAACATTTGTCCTTCTCTGACTGGTTCATGTCACTTAGCATAATGTTCAAGTTTCATCCACGTTGTAGTGTGGGATGAGATTTCCTTCTTAAAGGCTGAATAGTATGAATATATATATATTCATACATATCATATATATAATTTTCTTTATTAATCTGTTAATGGAAATTTCAATTGTTTCTACCTTTGAGTATTGTGAATAATGATGCAATGAATATGGGAATGTACATTCTCTTTGAGGGTCTGTTTTCAATTCTGGATAAATGCCCAGAAATGGGATTACAGAATATATGATAGTTATATTTTTTAATTTATGAGGAATCTCCATCCAGTTTTCCATAGCACTGTATCATTTTACCTTTCTACTAACAATGCACAGGAATTTGAATTTCTCCACATCTTTGCCAGCACTTATTATTTTAATCCCTCACTCTGTTTTTTTCTTTCTTTTTGATAAGGGTCATCTTAATAGGTGTGAGAAGGTAGCCCAATATCCTTTAATTTGCATTTCCTTGATGACTAGTGATGTTGAACATATATCTCTTGGCAAATTGTATGCCTTCTTTGAAGAAATGTCTATTCAAGTCCATTGTCTATTTTTTAACTGGGTTATTTGGGTTATTTGGTTTTTTTGCTTGTTTTTTAGGGTTTTGTTTTGTTTGTTTTGCTATTGAGTTGCCAGAGTTCTTTATTTATTTGGAAATTAACTCTTATCAGATATGTGGTTGGCAAATATTTGTTTTACATTTCATAGGTTAGCTTTCACTTTGTTGATTCTTTCCTTTGATGTGCACTAATGTTTTAGTTTGAGGTTGTTCCACTTGTTTATTTTTATATTTCTTGGTTGTGTTTTTGGTGTCATATCCATGAAATCATTGCTAAGATTAATGTTAAAGAACTATATGTTTTTTTTCTAGGAGTTTCAGAGTTTCAAGTCTTACATTTAAATGTTTACTCTATTATGAATTAATTTTAGGTATGGTATACTATAAAGGTCTGATTTCATTCTTTTTTTTTTTTTTTTGGTGGATATCCAGTTTCCCTCAAACCATTTGTTTAAGAACTATCCTTCCCCATGGTGTAATACTGGTGTCCTGGTGAAATCTATCTATCATCTATCTATCTATCTATCTATCTATCTATCTATCTATCTATCATCTATCTATCTATCTATCTATCTATCTATCATCTATCATCCATCTATCTATCATCAATCATCTATCTATCTATAATCTATCTATCTATCACCTATCTATCTATCTATCTATCTATCTATCATCTATCTATCATCTATCTATCTATTCCATATATACATGTGGATTTATTTCTGGGCTCTCTATTCTGCATTTACTCATATGTAGGCTACTGCTATATTGTTTTGATTACTGTAGCTTTGCTTAGTGTTTTGAAATCAAGAAGTATAACTCCATCTTTGTTTTTCATTATTGACATTTTTTTGGCTATTTGGGATCCTCTGTGGTTCATATTAATATTAGGGTTGTTATTTCTACTTCCATAAAAAGTATCATTGGTATTTTCATAGAGATTTGATAGGGATAGCCCCCAGTAGATCTCATACCATAATCTCGGGGAGAGGGAATATGTTTGTTTAGATGGTAAAGATTTGCTGATGTAATAATGATTACTAATTGACAACCTTAAAATAGGTAAACTGTCCTGGTGGGTCCTTCATGATCACATGAGGCCTTAATAGTAGAAACAGAAAAGGGAGCAAGAAAGATAAAGCAGAAGACAATTTCAGAGATATAGATATAAATTATGAGGGAGCCATGCAACTGGGAATGCGGACAGCTTCTAGGAACTGACAAAAAACAGTGAAAAAGGAAATAAGAATACAACTGACAACCAGAGAGGAATTAGAGATCTCTATCCCAAAACAACAAGAATGGGATTCTCAACAAAATGAGTAAGACTAGAGGTGGACTGTTTCCAAGGATCTCCAGATAAGGGCCTAGGCTGACCAGTACTGCAATTTTTCCTTGTAAGTCTCTAAGCGGCACAGTCACCTAGACTTCTGACCTACCCAACTGTGATATAATAAGTGGGTTTTCTTTTAAGCCACTACATTTGTGGTAATTTATTTTACAGAAATAGAAAACAGATACAGATTGTATGTACATATGTATGTATATATGTATATATGTATGTGCATAGATTTGCTTAGAAATAAAATTTCCTTCTTTGTATTGCTGATTTATGTTACATTGGGCACTATTTTATTCTTTAGTTACAAAATCATTTTGTCACAACTTCTGTCTAAGAGAGTTATATATGTACTAGGAAGCCAGAAAATATTTTGGTTTTATTAAAGGTGTTCTACTTTCCCTAATTAATTATTGCTACAGACTATCAAGCCTAACTTCTAATGCCTTCCTATTTGGGGTAAAATATTAAAGAACTGACTTTTTTGTTGATTCTCATTTTCATCTGAATGTGGTTGTGTTTTTCTCAGCTCTATTAGATTTTATTGTCAAAATCTTTATTATTTCTATGCCATCTAAGCCATCCTACTATCCATATATGATGGAAGCACACCACTAGCTTTCCTAAACTACTGCATTTAATTTTAATTTTAATTTGATCTACTTGTATCTTAAATAATACTTATTCTATAATTTAAAATATTGACCACCACAAAAATAATCATGCTTAATCAGTCAGTTAGAAGTCAATGTCACAACATTAATTGTAACTGTTAAGCAGAGAAAATGTGTTTCCCGGAATTCAGAAAATAAAAATTAAATTAATATAATTTCTACTGAAATATGATTGTAACATAGACAAACTATTGCACAACTGGCAAAAGTTGTTTGCAAATAAGGCAAAAATGATGATTTTTAACCTCATTTATGAAAAATAAAGTCTGTTTCTTTAAAATTATGTGTACATATTAAAAATATGAGGTTACTAATGTTCTGTAACTGTATAAATATTTTTTCCATTTTGTGTTTTGACACTATATTAGTTTTTGCTTTAGTTCTTAGAGATAATGCAATATAGTAACGATTTTTATCTCTCATTGATCTATTTTAAATATTTCCTATATATCTGTTTATATTCAAAGCAATATTTTAGAATTTCATGTAGCATTTTCCCCCTAGAGGCTTAAATGCAAGACATTTTTATCTTTCGTGGTAAATAGATCTGACAACATGTTTAGCCACAAAATCAACAAGATTAATAATATCTGTTAAAGGAAAATTAAAAACATTCTTTTCCATCTAAAAAGAAAAAGTAAATTACTGCAACAAATACATTAATGCAGTTAATCCATTACATTTATAGATTCCATTATGTAAATTTATTAGATTTTTATCCAACATCATTTATTCAGAATAATACAATCTCATAAGCCATAAATCGAAGCTTGCTAATGGATTCAGATATGTTTATATTTTTTAAGCACTGAGGAGTAGAAATGCAAGTACTGTTGGGCCACAAGTGACTCAGATCATCCATCCATGAATTAAGACAAAAAAAAAACAACAAAGGCTCAAAAATAAAACCTCATCAAAGTTATAAAAAGATGACCAGGTTTACAAGAATATCAGATCATGTTTTTGAAGGAACACTACCATCTACTAAAATTTGCATTCAAGTGTCAAGGAATGGGAAAATGTTCAAAAATACTTTAGTATGTGTCATTCATTCAGCTTAATAACTCCCAAATTGGTGTGAATGTTGGTAGTTTTGGTTCAAAAGAAAAGTTCTCAGGTTATCTCCTGACAATTCATTTTTTCTCCCTATTTGTTTCTGTTTCCAAAATCAATACTTAAGATAATTACAGAATTTCTAAAACTGACAGAAGGTCAGAGATGAAAGGAAAAACCTCTTATTTATTTTCATGCTTTAATTAGATCCTACCAATGATTATTTTTGTTACAATCCTCACCTATATGTCAAATAATCAGTATAGTTTCTACATCTGAAGCCCTTATTCTGAAAAAAAAAATTATTTGTATCAAACCAATAGTATTGATCTAACAGTCCTATATGATAGTTTAATATCTAATTATTGACAGTATTGACAGTTATAAGTTATATATTTTTCTTTTTTTCTTTATTTATTTGACAGACAGAGAAAGAGTGAGAGAGCGAGTGCACAAGCAGGGGGAGCAGCAGAGGAAGAAGGAGAGAGACTGAGCAGAGAGACCTATATTCTTCAATGAGTGTGTATTCTCATTAAAAATTTGCTCTATGTAGAGCAATATTTCTCAAATTATTTAGAAGAATACTTGCTAGAAGAAGTAATCTATAAAAGTGCTTCAATTTACAGATGAATGGATAAAGAAGATGTGGTACATACATACAGTGGAATACTATGCCTCCATCAAAAAGGATGAATATCCAACTTTTGTAGCAACATGGACTGGATTGGAAGAGATTATGCTGAGTGAAATTGGCCAAGTAGAGAAAATCAAGTATCACATGGTTTCACTTACTTGTGGTGCATAAGCGGTAATACAGAGGACAGTAGGAAAAGGAAAGTAAATGGGAAGTAGGGTAATTCAGGAAGAGAAACAAAACATGAGAGACTTTGGACACAGAAACAAACTGAGGAACTTGGAGGGAAGGGGTGGAGGGATGGGAGAGCCTGGTGGTGGGTACTGAGGGCATCTATTGCATGGAGCACTGGGTGTGGGGAATGGGGAATGAATCTTGGAACACTGAAAAAAATAAAAAAAATAAAATTAAAATAAAAAAAAATTATAATATTTTTATTATACATAGTTTTTGGTAGGGGATTTTGGATGGCATCTAAAAATACATATTCTTTTTTTTTTTTTTTAAGATTTTATTTATTTATTTGACAGAGAGAAACACAGCCAGAGAGGGAACACAAGCAGGGAGAGGGAGAGAGGGAGAAGCAAGCTTCCCGCCGAGCAGGGAGCCCAATGTGGGGCTCGATCCCGGGTCTCCGGGATCATGACCTGAGCCGAAGGCAGTCACCTAACCAACTGAGCCACCCAGGCGCCCCTAAAAATACATATTCTAAAGACTATATCAGCATAATACCACATCTATGGTTCCACTTGAGTCAATGCCATCATCATAGGTCTGTGGAACTCTAAATATGTTCTGGCAAACAGAAATTCATAATAGAAGTTGCATCTTCTTTTTGAAGTTGATTATCTTACATAATGAAAGTCTATGTTATATTACAACCACTGAAAAATTTTCAGTGTGCCCTGGGAGGACACCTATATAAGCTCATTTTCCTTTTAATTAGATGACAAAACAAATGTCATTATTTTATTTAAAATAGAAATCTCTCAATGAGTGATAGAAATTTTAAATTTAAATATTTTAAATAAAATAAAAATTTTAAATATGTAAAAGGTTAGAAGCTGAATATATGTAAATATTCATATGAATACATAAATAGATTGGTCTCATTTGTTAAAATATATTAACTAAATTAAATAATTTTGCATAGAAGTGCAAATGTAGTTTAAATGAATGGTTTAACAAATAAGTGCCTAAAGATGCTCCTATGTTAAATAAACGTTAATGAATATATGCACACTCTATTCAATATATTCTGTCTACCTGTGGTCACTGCAAGTACTTGTCCCTAGTGAACAATGAAATAACATGAAGAAAAATTAAAAAAAAAAAAGAAAGAGGAAAGGGAATGTAAGAGTTGCCATAAAAGTTCTAAAAATTATGGAACAAGGACATGTTACAGAACATAAAATTCCTACTAGGCATAGCACAGATGAAAAATATTTCAAACTCCATACAGATCCTGAGGTCCAACTCACAAGTACTCTTTCTTAGAACTTTCTGTTGCAGTACATTGACTAGACCTAAGATGACTCCCTTTTGGAGAATATAGTGTTGTCCCAGATATGTATCTTCTTAAATCAGTAATCTTGGATAAATTATTTACCTTAATTTCTATCATGGTATAAAAAACTGGATCAGTGGTAGTATAGGTCTGTGTTAGCTTGAATCAAATGAGAAGTAGGATCAAGACAATATAAATGTAAATTTTATATTGAAGAAGAAGGACTGTGATATCAGTGAAGGGCATTGTAGTCATGAATCATTGCTAATAAATTAAATTTTCTGAGCCTCAGTTTTCATATTTATAAAGCAAGGTGGTAATAACTCTCTCATAATAATGCTCTTATATTATTTATAATATGTACAATTATTTATCACATATCTAGGTTGGAGCAAGAGATCATAAATAAAAATCTTAAACTCATTTAATGGACTATCACAGAAGGAGGCAGAATTTCTGTATTAATAGGAGCTTCCAAGTTTTGGTGAAAGGATCCATGTGCTGGGAGGGTCACACATCCCAAAGCCATGGGGACAGAAGCTTCCATGCTCTAGACACTAGTGGAACTCACCCTATGTACCTCTACATCTTCCTACCCTTCTGTATCTTTTAAGATTTCCTTTATAATAATAGCAAACATAGGACAACATCTATGAACACATAAACTAGAAATCTCAGACTCAAACTGAATACATGAGCTATTCAGATAGCAAGTGAAGACAGCACTTATTTCCTGATGGTGAACTCTGAGACCAATAGAATTAGAGTTTTAGTTATATTTGGAGATGAAGTCATAACTATGGAAGAGTTTAACAAACTTTTATATATGTAATTCATGTTTCAAATTCATCTGGCTATCTCAATATACACCTGAATATCAATGTACCTCAAGCGGATAGGATAGAGCCAAAAGTGTACTGTATTTACCCAGAAGACAATAAAACTTTAGGAGTTGGCTAAATATATATGACTCTCAGTATAAGGCTAAAAATTTTAATTCTGTGGCCAAATTCTAAACAACATTTGGGTTCATCCCATTCTGAAACTACAATTTCAGCCATGAAGCTAGTGAAATCAAAGACTCGGATATTTAAATTGTGTATTAAATTCACTTATCATAAACCTCTTTACTATACACAGCAGTATAATTTCTAGCATTAGCATTTTACTAATTTTTAATTAGTAAGATTATATTTTCAATTATTAACAGATGATTACATAAATTGTTAAACAGAGAAAGTTTGCAAATGCATACTGATTAAAATTCACAGTATTAATTTCTGGTGATACAGGAATTGAACTGATCCAACTGAACTACTTTAAAGTATGTCTATCAGACTAAAGAAAAAATATTTTTTTGTATCTAATTTTTAGATATTTTAGAATATTCTTCATACTTATATAAATTTTATTAGCAAAACTATGATTAATTATGTATATAACATAACAAAACTATGATAAATTATGTTCACTTATGGCATAGAGTATTCACAAAGAGGCAGGGTAAATTTTAGGTTTGTTTATTTCATTAATTATTAAATAGCTGGAAAAATGTTAAGTCCTGTTCAGAAAAACAATCCTCTAATAAGCTTGCATTATGCAATTGAAAATTTGGATAACTATTTCTCCTCAGTTATTTCCTTTTCTCTCTTTTTTATGTCATTCATTTTCTTATTTACAAAAAACTAATTTACTCAAACCTGAAAATAAGGCAAAATGACAATTGATTATGTAATATTTTGAAGTATATTTTTATAAGCTTACTTTCCACTCGTACTTAAGAGATAATCTAATCAAGATATATCTCTATGTTTGACTGATGATTTCCAGCCCCATAAAGTTAGAAACTAACTTATTGAAAAAAAAAAAACAAACAAACTATGAGTTGTGATTATTTGTGGTCTATAAGAAGGATAAATCAAAGGTTGTCACCTTGTAGCTCTGTAGAAAATTAACCTGTCACTTAGCTAACTTGACTTTTAACTTATACATTTCCTAATGATGTCTTCAGACACCTATAAGCATGGTCTCTTGTCTTTTGACTGTGCATTATTAGTAATTCGGGAAAAACTTTGACCTGAGCCAAAATAAAAACCAAAATGAAACCAAAAATCTTTCAATATTTTGCTTTTACCAATTTCTCTTGTTATCTTCTTTCCTTTCCTAACTCATCTTATTTGTTCCTTCTTTTTTCTTTCCTCCCTTCCTTCTTTCCCTTATTGACTTTCTCATCCTCATTTCCTTTTCTTTACCTTCAATACTTTCTTCCTTTCAGCTTTACTTCTATTTATCTTTTTTGACCAAGCTGAATTCTAGATTGTAATCAATTATGTAAGTACTGACAATGTTTATATCTCACTATAACTGTACTACAATGCACCATGAAATTCTGCACAAGTTTCTTACTTTTGATAAAGTTCAACATACCTATATGTTCTTTTATTGCCTGTCCTATTTTTTAAAAGATGTATTTACTTATTTGAGCGACAGAGAGAAAGAGAGCATGAGAGGGGAGAGGGGCAAAGAGAGAATGTTCAAGGATACTCCTTCCTGAGCACGGAGCCTGAGGAGGATGCTCTGGCTGCATCCTAGGCCCCAGAAATCATGACCTGAGTTAAAACCAAGAGTACAGTGCTCAACCAACAAAGTCACGGATGTTCCCCTGTTGCCTGTGCTATTGATCTCAAATCCTAGAAACTATTATCAATATCATAAAGCTTTTTCGCTTTATGTTCTAGTCAAGAGTTTGTTTAGAGTTCTTGCACAATTTTTGGCTAATTTTTATATATGATGTAAGGTAATGATACAGATTCATTCTTTTGTATATCCAATTTTTCCAAGACAGTTTGTTGAAAAGACTGACATTTCCCCATTGAATGGCCCTGGTACCCTATATTATTTGGAGTCACTGAAGTGTCAAATACAGTTTGAAGTTACCTTAATAAATAATGTCTTATAGGACATAATGATTTATCACCCCAAACTATAAATATTTATGGTATAAGATCGCACCTGTAGGTGCTGAAGTATGTAATTTATTTTGAGACTTTGGGTTTGATCATTTAACCAACTTCATTTTCCATTTATTTCTCCGAGATAATTGAAATTATTGATCATAAACCTCCACCCTATAGCCCACACAAAACCAGATTTATGTGGATTGTGAAACAAGAAAAAAAGATATCATAGTAAAGTTTATAGTCATTTTTAACTGACACAGACTTAAAAGTCTTTAGTAATATAAATGGAGAAAGTGCACAACATAGCAGTGTCAATTTTTGAAAGGTTACACTTGTTTGTGTCAAGTGCCTGAGTCTCCCTCTTATATTTTTGGTTTGCCTGACTTTAAGAACCAGCATATTTTAGAGGTCCCCACTTCTAAGACCTTGTTCTGATAGAAATAGTTTTCAACAGACTGGAAGAAAATGCAGGTAGCTGACATTTACACAGTAAATTATTTCAACAACTATTGCTGTTTCTTTAATCACACACTACATGTCTGCCACTTCCAATAACAGCTTGGTGTCTGGCAGACATTCTGCTTTATCTCTGAATTTCACTGCTTATGTGATCCTTCGTGAATCGCGTAGTCTAGTCATTATGTACCTTTTTAGATTCATGTTAACTCTAATGTCATCGCTCCCATGTACCTCTCTTCAAGGCTAACTGGCACTGATACTTGGTCTGATCTGACCTATGTATTCCTTCTGCTTCTATTAAGTTTCCACAAACCAGGTACTTGCCACATTTATTTGTAGAAATTGCTCCTTGGTTCAAAAACAAAAACAGAAAAGCTCTTTCTTCCATCTTTTGCACAGTTGTATTGAACATGACTTTGTATTTCTATTTCTGAGTTATTGCACACACTGAATTGATGTTCTCTTATATTTCAGCCTCAGTCAACGTTTGTGTCTAGTAGACATTTTTTTCTCTCTGAATTCCCTCTCTTTCCTATGTTGTCAATAAAAGTGGTGTATTTTATTAATCTATTTACTTTATAGGGTGTTTAATATTCTCTCTTCTTAATTTAAAGTTGAACTAAAAAGGATATGCATAAATATATAATTTATAATTTATCAATAAAATAATAACCATAATAATTTTATTTATATAAAATAAAATACTTTTTGTTATAATTAATAATATATTTAATATGTATATATTTACAAAATAGTGATTTGACATTTCCATACAATACCCAGTGCTGTAACTTTAACCCCAAGTCCTCTCTAAACTATGAATTGCAATATTCCTTCTGTCCTTACTTCATAAAAACTTGCCACCAAATGCTTTAATCAATTTGAATGATTCTTTTCCTTAAAACTACTGACTGTATCCTCATGCAGAATCTCTGGGCATGAATTTGCTTATTGAATACTTTATTTTTTATTTTTACTTATTTGTTTATTTATTTATTTATTTATTTATTTGATAGAGAGAAACACAGCCATAGAGGGAACACAAGCAGAGGGAGTGAGAGAGGGAGAAGCAGTCTTCCCGCCGAGCAGGGAGCCTGATGTGGGGCTCAATCCCAGGACTCCGGGATCATGACCTGAGCCGAAGGCAGTCGCCCAACCAAATGAGCCACCCAGCGCCCCTTTTTTAAATTATTTATTTATTTATTTATTTATCTATTTATCTATTTATTTATTTATTTATTTATTTATTTATTTATTTTGAATACTTTAAATATTATATCATTTGGGTTTTTTTAAGCACTCTGTTAGACACACATTCATTCCTCCTAGATAAATCCACCTAAAGATTTTATATGTCAATTTGTGTTCACTTCATCTCTTCTAGTCTGGTCCACTTAAAATTAATAGAGTAGGAATATAAAGTTAGCAACAGGCATTGTTTTTGGTAAGTATTAAAGTTCAAAAGTCATAACTTTTGAGTAAAAATTAAAAAACTTGTCAGTATTTTATTCTGCTTTTCATTTATACTCAGTTAAGTTGCAAAGCATATGAAACTTGTTTTATGCTTTATATGTTAATTGGTAATTTGGTTATAAACTATTCATTCAAAGTTAAAAAACCAACATACATCTATTCTTTCTGTATTACATATATTATTTATTTTGGGGGATTTTATTTATTATTTGATAGAGAGAGAATGCATAAGAGGGGTCTAGGGTCAGAGGGAGATGCAGACTCCCTGCTGAGCAGACGGCCTGATGCAATACTTGATCCCTGGGACTCCAGGATCATGAGCTGAGCCGAAGGCAGCTGCTTAACCAACTGAGCCAGCTGGGCACCCCCATATATTAGTTATTTTGAACTGATATTTATTAAATAGTTTTAGTTAAAAAGAAAAAAAATTGAATTGATTGATTATATTAGAAAGCTTTAACTTATTTTCTAGCTTTATGTATCATCAATAAACTTGTAGTTTGAAGAGATAAAAGATTTATGTAAATAGTTTTATCATTCTACCACCATTACATGTTATATTATTTTGTTTTCTGAAATATGATGTATCCAACTATAAATACCAATTCCAATTCCATAAGAGGCAAATAATTCTAAAGTATTTATTTTTAAGTTAATGATATTTAAGTCTAATATTGTTAATGGTTAAAAAGAATAAAAGATATTATAATGTTACATAAATATATCCTTCAAAAGAGTAATAGGATTTACCTAGAATGATTTCATCTTACTGTGGTGTACTGCTGTTCCACAAATAGATAGGAAGTATATAAAAGACAAGGCAGCTGGGAATGTTAAACTCAGACAGTCAATCCAAATGCTTTGAGCTTCAAATTAAACTGGAATTCAATTATTGACAGCAAAGGAAATCTTTTGCTTGGGAAACTCCATTTAACATTTAAGAAAAGAAATAGAAAAGCTAACTGATTTCCATAGTAACCATTCTAAGACTATTCTCTAAAAATGAAGAGAAGACATTTTTAATGATAAAATTGATAGACTCATCATTTATCAGAAGGGAACTTAAAAAACTGCTTTATATGAAGTTCTACATGTACTTTTATTTTTTAAATTTTTTAATTTTTTTAATGATTTTATTTATTTATTTGACAGAGAGAAACACAGCGAGAGAGAGAACACAAGCAGGGGGAGTGAGAGAGGGAGAAGCAGGCCTCCCGCCGAGCAGGGAGCCCAATGTGGGACTCCATCACGGAACTCCGGGATAATGACCTGAGCAGAAGGCAGTTGCTTAACCAACTGAGCCACCCAGGCACCCCTCTACATGTACTTTTATATAAACCGAGTGTTTTACAGCAAATATTTTATATAAATATCCCTTTTTAATAGTTTTTTTAAAATATAAGATATTATAGACTATAAGTCATTTGAAGGCAGTTAAGATACATGTAAAGAAATAAAAAATAAATTATTCAACAGTGCCTATATTGGACCTATTTATCAATATTTCTTGGGGGAAACTCAAAGGCTAAGGTAGACTACAGGTCTATGGATTTCCAGTTTATCTTGCACTCCAGGACATAACACTGTACCTAGTAGACTGTATCTCACACATTATAAAGGAAGCCCTGACTCTTGGGCAGTGGGCTTTATAGTTTTAGGGCTGGGAGAATATCAGCCCATTCCTTGACATGTCATAGAGCATTCAAAGATTTTACAGTGTTTTATAGTGTTATAATGAGGATTTGTGGCCTGAGCTATCATCTTAGAATTCAACAAGGTTTACTGAATTCCGCACTTAGTTGAAGCATTTTCCATGAAGCATCAATCTTCCAAGCAGTGCTAAATGCTGACATCATAATGGTCGATATAAAACCATGACTGGAATGGGCCTAATGGTCACTCTCAGGTCATGTTAACTGGAGTCAAAAGAGAGATCTCTTTATAAAGGTATGACACACTTACATGAGATACTTAGAGTAGCCAAATTCATAGTGAACGAAAGTAGAATGGTAGTTGCCAGAGACTGGAGGAAATAGGGAATAAGAATTTGTTTTGTTTGTTTATTTGTTTTTGTTTTTAATGGGTACAGAGTTT
This sequence comes from Spilogale gracilis, assembly GCA_004023965.1. Taxonomy (NCBI): domain Eukaryota; kingdom Metazoa; phylum Chordata; class Mammalia; order Carnivora; family Mephitidae; genus Spilogale; species Spilogale gracilis. Next base: position 128,074 of record PITA01001043.1, on the reverse strand, counting down.
CGACTTGGGAAGATAAAAAATTCTGGAGATGGGTTGTAATGGTAGTTGCACAACAATATGGATGTACTAAAGTACTGACTATATACTAAAAAATGGTGAAAACAGCCCATTTTATGTAATGCATATTTTACCCCACACTTCAGAAAATGACTAGTATAGAAGATCCAGCTGAATATATGTACTTAAATCTTTATAAGATTTAATAGAGAAAAAATATTATTTACTAGGAAATCATTTATGAAACAATGAAAACAACAACAAGGAAAATTTTAGTTGTAAGCTGGGACTGTTAAATGTACATAAATCAAAAATTTTAAAAAATGCATTTTTAACACTAAATATATAACGTAATCTTATTAATTTATATGAACAATGCTAACATAATGATATCAATTTTATAAAATTGAAAAATGTTCTAATGAGTTTCACTAGCTAGTAGCTATATGTATATTAAAATGACATGCTGTTTTTATTTCCAAAACTTAAAATCATCCCCCTTTTAAAAAGTTTACAATGTTGATTAATGGCAAAGATTTGAAATGTTTCTTCCTTGACTGCGGCAGATCAAATTGCCATGATGTTTTCAGAAATCATTTGCTGGATGTACCAAAGTGAGGTTTTTAACACATTAGTTATTTTATATGTTTAGTGACTAGCATAGTGGTTTAATCTTAACAATGGAGTAATCGATGTTTTACTCTTATATTTTAGATTTCTAAATTTTATAGACTGGCGATATATACTTGACTGATCATCAGAAAGGGAAGCACTCGGCTAATGCGATTTTTATTTTTTTTTTTGAGAAAAAAGAAGTATGTGTAGTTACAAGAAAAACTATTCTGGTTGACTGTAGAGACATTCATTAACGGACCTTAGGGGATTTTAGAGCGGAGCAAAGAAACAGAAATGACCACAAGGTGGCAGTAGCACACACACAAACTTTCTTGGGTGATGCTGGGTCACGTTTTCATGGAGGAAGTTCTTCAAAACACTAAACTGTCCCGAAAGCTAAAGGCAAGAGCCATCACACAGAAGGTGGGAAGGTCAAGGGAACTCTGGAAAAGAAAGGGATGGAAAAGGGGCCTTATGTATCTAGGTGATGCCACCTGACAACACAATAGACATTCCTTAAGTCCAGGAAGACTTGAAGGTAGTCTTATCTTACCAATGGTTAGCAGATTCTGTGCACAATTTTGAGGGTTATGCAGAAAAATCAATCTCTTATTGGCTAAAAATTTGCTGATTTGTACTTTATTTAAAACAAATACTTGTGTAAAAACTTTGTACCAGTGAGCTTTTGAGCTAAGAGTTCTAGGAACCAATATACACAAGCCATCATCTTTGGTCATTTATATAGCACACAGGAAGTACACCACCGAAAGAAGACGCTCTGTAAAAATTTCACTTGCACAGAAAGAAACACTGTGACTTCACACTTCAGAAAATTAAAAGATAGTAAGTGGCTTTGTTGAACTCTTTCAGCAAGCTAGCCAGAGTTTGGTCTGTAACAGGGTCCCTTAATTTAGAGCCAAGTCTTCCTTCAAATACTTACTCTTAATGAAGTTAACAAGTTTACACATATATTCCCAAATTATTAATTTATAAATTTATTAACCTAATTCAACATCTGGTTTTTGAAGTTTACAGACTCTGTGTCATGTAAGGTATGTGACAATGAATAAAACACAATCTTATTTTCCACAGACTTCTGTGCATGGTGAAAATATTATCGGTTGGCTAACTTTAAATTTTCTCTATGTGTTAGATATGTAAATATATACGCATATGCATATACATCCATATGCATTCTGCAGAATGTTTAAATATGGGACATTGTTTATGAATAAGGAGGGAAATTTGTACCTAAATATTGCTGATGTGTGTGACAGATGGTTTAGTAGAAAGAATTCTGCACTAAAAGTTCCCCTTAACAAAATATGAGTTCTGTTTGATTAATTAAGCAAGGAGGCCAGTACCCATGTTGCATCCAATGTCATGGTGAACTATGTAAACAAACCGAAATCTAAACCTGTAAATATCTCAAGGTTGCAGATTTAAAATTCTAAGGACAACCAATCACAAGCAGCCAATTAGGCATTAAGCTATAGCCAATTAATGATTGCCTTACCTTGCTTCTCACTTTTCTCTATAAAAGTCTCTCCTTAACATCTATTGGCATATCATCCTAGCCATTTCTGATTCAGCACTGCCTGATACAAATTGATTTCTGCTCAAATAAATTCTTAAATATTTTAATATGCCTCAGATAATCTCTTAACAGTCCCAATTCTGGGGGCGCCTGGGTGGCTCAGTTGGTTAAGCGACTGCCTTCGGCTCAGGTCATGATCCCGGAGACCCGGGATCGAGCCCCACATCGGGCTCCCTGCTTGGCGGGAAGCCTGCTTCTCCCTTTCTCACTCCCTCTGCTTGTGTTCCCTCTCTAGCTGTGTTTCTTCTCTGTCAAATAAATAAAATCTTTAAAAAAAAAAAAAAAAAAAAAAAACAGTCCCAATTCTGGCTCATTCAATAACACAAAAATTGATATATTTAGGAAATACTGGGATTACATTCTAAGTGTAGTAAATCTAAGGGGATTTGTTAATGTGTAGAATCCTCCAAAAATAATGAGACTATAACTTGAGGTATTAAATTTATGTGCCAGAAATGTGTGGGGTTATACTATCTTTTGCACCTTAAATGTTGATAATGTATGTTGCATAAGCTGCATAAAATAATTTAGTTTAATTGGGTTTTTAATACTCTTATTTATGGTATTTCTTTGAAATCAAATAATATCTGGTGGGATTTTTAGAAAAAATTTACTATGTACTATTCCACTACAACTAAAGTAATAGTTTTACATTGATTATGATAAAATAAGCATATACAAAAAGCTTTTGCATGTGTGTCCATGTGCATCTTTCTATGGACCTGTGGTGCTACTCAAAACATAGCATATTTTTAATAGACAGATAAGGAAAAATTCTAGAATTCAGCTGAGTAAACTAGTACATCATATTATTTACTTTCCTCAAAAAAATCATATTATTAAGCATTATTCTCTCTGTGAAATATTTATTATAAAATGAAAATAATCCACTTCAATTTATATGAAATGGATGATAATATCAGTTGCACATACACTTAATAAGGTGTTTAAAAAACAAAATTCAAGTGAATATTTTTGAAGATTATATTGGCTTTCTTTAACAATTCTCAAATGGGGTAGCATCCTATCTATCAGAAAGGATCTCTGATGAGATATACGGAATAGAAGGCTTTCATTGACAGAAAGGAGGGGGGATGGTTGCCTGAGTAACTCAGTCTTTAAGCGTCTGCCTTTGGCTCAGGTCATGATCCTGCAATCCCGGGATCCAGTCCCACATCGGGCTCTCTGCTCCTCAGGAAGCCTGCTTCTCCCTCTCTCACTCCCCCTGCTCATGTTCCTTCTCTAGCTGTGTTTCTCTCTGTTAAATAAATAAAGAAAATCTTTAACAAAAGGAGGTGGGACAAGGAAAGTACATCAAACCTTTCAGGCAATTTCACCTTCCTTTTATAGTTTCTCTTCCAGATGACCTCTCTAATTTTGACCAGATAATTCCAGACTAAATGGTTAAAGGTTATATTCCTGTCAGAGGCTGAAACTGCAATTAGGTCAGGTATTAGGTCTTGGTTTGCCAACATGGGGCTTAACACAAGTAGATTCCATTTTGGTTCTGTTGTCCTTTTTCTTTTCTTTTTCTTTTCTTTTCTTTTTTTTTTTAGTTCATTTATTATTTTTTTTAAACAAAATTAAGAAGGAGAAAGGACTTCATCAGAGAAACAATTTTTGAGGGTGAAAAAAATCAGTGACTATTCAGAGCTGCAGATATAGTGGAGAAAAATCACTTTTATTTTACCTTTCTAGGTTCTTGGCTGAGACACTCCTGTGACAAAAGATTAACAGGAGAAAAACACAAGTTTAATAACATGTATAACTTCTCTTTATGTGGGATAAACCCTGGAAAACTTGAATAACTCCCAGAAATGGCCCAAGTGACCACCTTAAACACCATCTACAGCTAAAGACAAAAAGGGGTATTGGGGAGTTGGGACAGTTGTGGGAGGCTATCAGGAACAGTACAGTAAACATGGGCCAGGTTGTTACTCAGATTTAGGTCGCTGCCTGCTTCACGCATAATAGCTTCTAGAAATTTAGTCATCCTCTTCTTCCTGGTACAGAGATGGGAAATGAAAATTCCCCTAATAAATGTACATGCCTCTTACAAAAGGGTAACTTCTACTCAGTTTTCAGAGCATTCCCTATGTTGCTGTTTATTAAAAATAATCAGCCTAAAATAATCCTTTGTCGAAAAGACATAATTTACTGTAGCAAATTCTGCTCCCCTTCATAGGCAGTATATTAACTTGTCTAGAAAAACAAATTAGTTTACAATATGAAAGTAATGCAAAAACATCATATTATATCTAAAATAAAAATGTTTGACATATAAGCAGAAAAAATGTGTATAGCAACAGATTTAAGAGACAATAAAGGGTCAAAACAACATACCTTTCATGTTTTTAATGTGTACTATATTTCTCAGTTACATAAATCATTTTTAAGTCTTTATAAAATTATTAGGGCATCTTCCTCCTCCTTGGAACAACTACAGTGATGGATAGGTGTTTTCCTAGGACGGTAGTGATATAAGTTAAATGTCTATGCATGTCCTTGAAAACTATAGAGTTCAACAAAAAGAGCAAATAAAACCACTCACAATCCACATGTAGGAAAGAAGTAGGATATAGAATCCAATGACTTTCTGTTTGTACCTAAATGATATGAGAAATTTCAGGAACCAGAAGAGCAGACTCAGGAGTCTATAGTAGAGCACAGAATCTGGCATGAAGAAGAAGAGGGCAATGCTGTTCTATTGGTGGCAGGTGCAGATAATATCACCCAGAGGAGGGTCCCACTGAGAGAGGAAAACAATGAGAAAGGGAGGGAGACTTAGTAGAGCAGAGCACTGGCTCCTGGGAAGGTTCTCTGTGATACTGTGATCAGAGGGGCAGTGCTGATGGAGAGGAAAACAAGTTGAAAGGACAAGCATACCTTGTGGAGCTTGTGTAGAATATAAGGGAAAAAAAAGAATAAAACAGTAAAAATAGGAGTTCTACAGTAACAAAAGCATCAGAGTTCTGAAAACCATAGTTGTTTTAAATGGAATATTTTATTGAAAAAAATGCATTTCATTTTACTAACAGTAGGAAACTTAGTAAACAAATAAAACCCCTCACAGTATCCATAGAGACAAGGGTTACTGTCTCTCAAAACACTTAGCATAAAAACCAAAAAAGCCAGAAGTCATATCTGAAAAGTTAATATAAGACAATATGGAAAGTGATCAACAAGATTTTCACATGATGAAAATACTAAGCTGGCAGGTAAAATTATTAAAAAAAATCCCTCCAGGATAAATGAAATATCTTTAAATTAATAATTGTAGAAATGTGTACAATGAATGTAGTATACAAACAATTGTATGTAGTAATTGTACATAATGAATCAGCAATTTTTAAAACTCACAATAGAATTTTATTTTACTTTATTTTTTTTAAAAGATTTTTATTTATTTGACAGAGAGAAACACAGCCAGAGAGGGAACACAAGCAGGGGGAGTGAGAGAGGGAGAAGCAGGCCTCCTGCTGAGCAGGGAGCCCGATGTGGGGCTCGATCCCAGGTCTCCGGGATCATGACCTGAGCCGAAGGCAGTCGCCCAACCAACTGAGCCACCCAAGCGCCCCTAAAACTCACAATAGAATTTTAAAAAGAAAGACATACAATGTGAGAAGAGAATTCGGAAAACTCACCAAAGAAAATCACCAAATCAAGCACCAAAAAAAAAAAGAGAGATGGAGTTACAAGAAGGCCAGGAAACAATAAGTGTTCTTGTGAAAAGAAACAGAACAGTGAAGAGAATAAAAACAACATAATGTGCTAAAAACTAAGAAAGTGAAATATTTAGAATACCTTAACTATATCCCTAAGCCTAACCTTAATTCAATCCAAAGTGCAAATCAAATTCTCAAAGAGAAACAAATGGATAAAAATAATATTTAAGAGTATCACTTATAGATTTTATCCATATATTAAAGATCTCATTATGTAATTAAGAAAATTGTACATGATTGACAATTTCAGGACATATAAAACTGTTATACTGTAATTCATAGGGGAAAAAGATGCAAAACCTCCAGGCAAAATGATCAAATCACTTATAAAGAAAATCAGGTCAGCAGCAGCTTCTTAACAACACATAACATAAGACAACAGTGAAATAATATTTTAAGAACCGTAAAGGAAAAAAAAAATTAGAATTCAGACAAACTGTCATTCAACTATCAAGAATATGAGAATAATTGAATTTTCAAGAGTCTAGTAATAAGTCCTTTCTGAAGAAGCAACTAGAGGTTAAACTGTAGTGAAGAACAATGCTGAACAATAAACATATTTAATCATAGTTTTTGGAATCAAAGTGGGAACAAAATGACCTGATAATATTTAAATTTTAAAAGTTCTATAAAAGTGGAAATAAAATGTGAGAATGTAAAATAACCTCATTGATGATTGCATCAGTAATGAGAGTCAAAGCTATGTAGCATCCAAAATAAATAGCAGCCTAAGGATACTATGAAATACAGTATTGCCACATGATAATTTGAACAAAATCAAAATCCTCATAAATACCAGAATTAGTACAAAAGAGCTGAGAAAGCACACTATATATAGAAAGATACATTTAAAACACACATGAAAGTAACTTAAGAGCTCTTGAAAATATGGAACTAAGTATATCAGTCATATCAATATTTATAAGTGGAATTTAACTCTTCCGCTTTTGGATTTGCTCACTAATGAACATTTAAGGTTTTTTGCTATAAGCTATTTCCCTAAAATAAAGAGACTCATCATGGCTAAAGGGGTGGACAAAATTATACGAAGAAAACACACAAAAATATAAAATTGGGTTTGGAATATTGATATTAGACAAGGTTTTCAAGATATATTTTGAATAATGAAATGTGCGGCTTTGGGGAAGATTTGGTCTAAGGATCTAAAAGCCCACATCCTTCCCCAAACAGTCTGTGTATGTAGTTTGGTATGGATAAAGATGAATGAACAGCTAGATCAGATTTTGTTAAAATAAACAGATGTTTTGAATTACCGGGTAAGTAACTGTTAGAATTAAACTATAGATTTAATAGAATTCAGAACACATATTATTTCTTTGATTCACACTAGTTAGTATTATTATAGAAGTGCATAATAGTTATCTTAGAAGTGTTATGCTTTTAAAGAACAAACATAATAAAAAAATCTAAGCATATGTTAAAATTCTAAAGAAGTGGGAAATTGAAGAGATTGAAAAAATCTTAGTTTTATAGATGATGTTCATATGATAATCACAAACGGGGTGTATTCTGTATTATTTTTCTAATAAATGTCACAAATTAAAAATGTTGCTAATAGAAATAGAGAAATGGGAGAATTTTTATTGCTTTTTATGGTAACAGCAAAATCACAGACAAATTAGGCTTTATAGTTTCCAAAAGTAATATTCAAAGGCTTCTAGCAATGATTGAATGGTGTATGTGCACTTAGAAGATGATTACATCATACTCAGAAGAACGCAGCACGTTTAATACAATGGTGAAGAGAAGAATAGTATCAGATAATGAAGATGTTGGTGGCAGAGTGGGGATGTATTACTGGTGGTGAAGGACAGAACTACTCTCCATGAATACCGTTAGCTTGTTCCATGTGGCTATTCATGCTGCATTCTTTCAGTCACAAAATCAGTCGATCAAGGGACTGAAGCGAAAGCAGATGTTTCGCTAACATATCTTCAGACGACTTATGACTAATGCAGGCAAACAGAACCACATCTAGCTATTTACTGTGGGAGGCTTTGACATAAATTATTTTAAAATATTTTAGTTGTGTTGCCACCATGTTTCCACAACAGGATTACACAGAAGAGCTTCAAGGGAAGAAAAACAAAGCAGAGATAAAGCTAGTTTCTGTAATCTACCCTCAGAACCACATAGAGAGTTACAGTCTCTGTTTTTGCCCACTTTGGTTCTACTTAAATTTTTATTTTTGAAAATAAAAAATATACAGCCAGTACAATGTTACATTTAAACCACTTCAATGTTCACAATCTAAAAAAACACAGTGAGAATGCCTGTATCTACAAAATCGGTAACATTATACAGATGATGATTCTCTGATTTCTGCTGAGAGACATAAGAAATATCAACAGATGTCTGGTATATTGCAAGAACCATGCAGTATGATCTCCACTAAGGGGTCAAGCAAGTAACTAGGAAAGGAAACTGCAATATTTGTCGAACCATATTTTATGATTAAATCATTTGTATTTAGTCATAACTACAGAAATAAATGACCATTCTCTCTCTTGTATGGACTAAAATTCACTGTGTAACACAAAGTAAATTTGATCTTAGTTAAATATTGCCACTTCAATTGCTTTATAATACATTGAAAACAGGGTTAGATATGAGGAAACAAAATATTTATCTTGCATTCACATAAAATCATGCTGTTTGCTTTTATAATTAATAGTGATCATATTTATTTATTTGTTTGTTTATATATTATGTTCTAAAATTATATACTATTAACTTTATTCTTTTTGTCATCTGGTGAATCTTTACTCTTTTCCATATTGGAGATAAATCAAAGGACATATTTTCAGTTATCTCTTTCATTTGGTTTTCAATTATTTTCATCAATTTTGGAAAGAAAAAAAAAGGCTTTGGATTTTGGATCTTGATTCAAGATAAAAATTTGACTCTTATGCTTATTAGAACCTTGATAATTATAAAAAAGTATTTATGTCGTGCCCACTATGTGCACTATGGTGAATCTCAATGTCATTAAGACATAATAATCTTTTCTAAGATTTTAAAATCTAAAACATTTAATAAGATATAGACAAATATAAAACAGGATTGAAAAATATAGGTCATAAAGAGTTAAAAATAAGAGTTGTGATTTATTTGGAAAAGGGAGAAAATGCTTTAGCACAGGTCTTGAGAGATCAAGAAATATTTTGTACCAGTTGAGATAGACTCTAAAGTACAAGTGGAATGTAGAACAAAGGAGGTGAGTCAGGACTGAGGAGCATGTTTGTAGAAGTAATGATCTGAAAGCATAAGCATGTATTTAAAAAAAAGAAAAACAACAACAACCTTAGTTTGGATAGGTCTTGTGTTTCATTAAAGGGATTAGAAAAAGATAAGGCTGAGAAAGTTGAGTGGGGTTAGTTCAAGCAGAAAATTAAATATCAGGAAAATAAAATTGGAGTATTAAAAAAAGACATTGGCAATGCTGTTTTCTTTGGTGCTGTTTGTTTGCTTGGGAACTGAAATATCAGAGCCTACGGGAGAGACAGGAAAAAGAAATTGCATAGAACTTTATGGATATTCCAGGCAAGACACACTGAGATTATGACCTGGAGAACTGGTAGTAGAGAGATGCCAAAAAGTAATTTTGGTTATAATTTAGACTTGTCCATATATCTCTTTACAGCAATGAAAAGGAAAATATATTCTAGCCTTTCTGTGAAGAGAGAAGCAAAGGTTTCAGCTTAGCTTGTCACTTTAATATAGATCAAAATATTCAGTAAGTCATACATAATGTTATATTTTTTTATATTGAGTCAAACAGGAAATATGATTCCAAAATAATTTCCAGATATTTTGTTTTAAGAAGAACCTCACTATTCTGGTTGATTTTAGGAAAAATTCATACAAAAAGAAAATGCTGCTCCTTCCAGGTCCCACCCTGACCTGATGAGGAACAATAAATTCTTATACAAGCTAAGGCTTATCTACAGAGTGAGGATATTAAAATGGCCTCTTGCTTTTTGTTACCTCTTGAGACATGTCTCAAACTCAGTTACTTTCCATGTATGATCAAATCAAACACCAGCTATTCCTGCTCTTTGTCCCAAAGAAGTTATTCTCATTATATTCCTTACTAGTTTTATACATTTTTCAGGACATGTACACTGATAATTAAAATATCTTGCCTTAATCCTGAAGACTAAGAGACAGAATGAAGGGGACAGAAAGTGCATAATATCATATATATATATATAAATATCATATATATATATATACATAATGTGTAATATATACACAATATATATATACATAATATATACATATATGTATATATATAATTTTTTTTTAAAGAACCCATGGCTTGTAATTGGTAACAATAGCCTAAGTACTGGCCTCAACTTTCAGAAACATGGCAGTCTAGCTCTATGGAAATGTCAGTTACTTCCATTTGTGGCTGACCTATTTCATTTATGTTGTGCTAGAATCTTAATTTTAAGATTTCCATATTAAAAAATTATTTCTTTTACAGGGGCTATTTTTCATGTCTTCTATAATAACACGTCTTTACCCAACTTTACTAATTAGTGTAATGGGGGGCACCTGGGTGGCTCAGTGGGTTAAAGCCTCTGCCTTAGGCTCAGGTCATGATCTCAGGGTCCTGGGATGGAGACCCAAAGCGGGCTCTCTGCTCAGCAGGGAGCCTGCTTCCTCCTCTCTCTCTGTTTGCCTGTGATCTCTCTCTCTCTGTCAAATTAATAAATAATATCTAAAAATATATAGTGTAATGTGGTTTAAAATGTTTATAATTTTGCTTGTCATATTTAAGTTTACTGCATATACTGTGAGATAAACATCCAATTCTTTTTAAATTTTGGAACAATTTAATCTTTCTCTATTTCTTAATATCTCTTCTCCATTAACTAACTGTACTACCTCTGCCCAGTGTGTTATCACTTCATACGGTCTAGCCTGTTTTTAAATACTGTATTCTTTCCATTGTTTTGTGTTTCTTTTTGTAGTATCAATGCTGTATTACTCCAATTAATTTAGTTTTATTATAAACATTGACATCTGGAAGGGAAAGTCTCCCTCTTTGATTTTCTTTAGGTATGCATTGACAATTCTTAATTATTTACTCATTTATATATATGCTGGAATTATTCTGTCAGATATATTTTGTTCAACGCAACAATGGACATCGAGATTTTTCCTTAGAACTGTATCAAATCCATAGTTCAATTTGGGAAGGACTGACACGTTTTCTATGTATAAATATTTTCTATTTCAACAAGTTAACTTATTTATAAAATCACTCCATAAAATGTCATAATATAATATTTAAATCTTCTAAATACATTTTGTTAGAAATACTCTAAGATACTCTAAACTATTATTGGTATTACGATCATTTCTTCATTTAAATTATGCTTTTAATTGTTTTTTACATGTGAATAGACATGATCTGATTTTTGTATATCTATTTTAAGTAAAACATAAAAATAGCTCCTATTACTTTTAAGAATTAGCTATTTTGGCAAATGAATTTATGAGGAGATGGAACTTCTATTACTAGTTTTTACTTTGGATAATAAAAGTATATTAGAGTTTTAAAAAATACTTTGTTTTGAGCGATTGATGTGATTATATGAATTACCTTCTCCAATAAGTTAACATGATGAATTAGGTATGGTTTTTAATAGTTCAGTAAACTAGTGTTCTTGAATAAATATTATTTTGTTATTATAACTGTATATCTCTACCTCTATTTATATCTATCTCCATATTGTTTACTTCCCCCAATTTGTTTAAACTTGTATTTTTTAGTCATTACCCTTAAAACTTAGCATAGCTGATATATTAAAAATTGACTATTTCAAAATCACTATTGTCATTTCTCCAAATTAAAAAGACTTAAAAAGCCTAATCACCTCCAAAGAGTTTGCATGTCTTTGTTATACAAGATTTTAGTTTTATTTATTATTCCTCACTACTATTGTAGGCATCGTCTTCATGTTCCTCATCTTCTTGGTCATCATTATTATGTGCATAAATGTGATGTTATTCAGTAAATGTATATTTAAGTTTATGTACTGTTTTTCCAATTGTTTCTTTATTTCTCAGATTTTATTTTTCAAATATGTTGATTCTTATTAAAGTTCATTCTTCAGAATCTCTTTGGTTAATGTTATCTGGATTTAAAAAGGTTTGGGTTCTTTGTAATATATTTTAACCTTCTTATTAAAAAAATAATTTTATGAGCAGAACAATCTAATTGTCAGTATAATCTCAGCTCTTTAAAATTATTATTCCATTTTAAAACTCTTACATATATTGCTTTTGAAAAAACTCTTGTCATATTTTTTCCATGTACTACATTTTCCTTTTCCTCCAGCTGCTTTTTTAATTGTTTTAAAATTTTTATTTATCTGTTTGAAAGAGAGAAAGAGAAAGCACAAGCAGAGGGAGGGACAGGGGAAGAAGCAGGTGCCCAGCTGAGCAGGGAGCCTGATATGGGGCTTCATCCTAGGACCCTGGGATCATGAACTGAGCTGAAGGTAGCTGTTTAACGGACTGAGTCACCCAAGCTCCCCTCCCTGACTGCTTTTAATAGAATCTTTTTGGCTTTGTTTTGATGAAATTTCAGCTATAATTTGTATGTAAAGTAAGTGATTTTTTTTTTTTTTATTTTCTGGTAGGTGTTCTTCTTTTAGCTGTGGTTTTATATCTTTTATCAGTGTGAAACATTCTCAGAACATTCCATTGACTTGCTACTGTTTTCAGGTCTTTTAATCCGTTGTCCTTGTCATTTAACTGTTGTTTAATTTTTCAAGTCTTCTTGTTTCTCTCAATTGTATTGAGTGATCTTAAATATATTGCAAATTTACAAAATTTGTATTCCTTTGTGACTAATGTCTTGCTTTGCTCATGAATTGATTTTTGTTCTTGAGTTCATTTTCATATACATGGGTCTATTTTTTCTTTGCTTCCTCATCACTGAATTTGGTTCTATTTACTCATTTTGTCCATAGAATTTGTTTACATATTTCAGCATCATTGGTTGGAATGAGCCAAAAGTAAAAATATAGAAAATTAATACTTCTTCATTTCTGTATTAGTAGATCTGGGATTAGTGCAGACTAGAGATGGTAGACTCTGCAATCAACATTTAGAAGAGAAAAAAAGAGGGGCGCCTGGGTGGCTCAGTTGGTTAAGCGACTGCCTTCGGCTCAGGTCATGATCCTGGAGACCCAGGATCAAGCCCCGCATCGGGCTCCCTGCTCGGCGGGAAGCCTGCTTCTCCCTCTCTCACTCCCCCTGCTTGTGTTCCCTCTCTCACTATGTTTCTCTCTGTCAAATAAATAAATAAAATCTTTAAAAAAAAAAAAAAAAAAAAAAAAAAAAAAAAAAAAAAAAAAAAAAAAAAAAAAAAAAAAAAAAAAAAAAAAAAAAAAAAGAAGAGAAAAAAAGAGTAACATATGTTCCTTGTCTCTCAGAAACTATGATAAGAGAGCTCTACAGACCTGTGATGCACCATGTAGCTTCATGAAGTACAAACATGAAATTACAAGGATTCATTGTCCAAGATGGAGCTTTCATGAAAGGATAACAAACCAAAAACGGTATATATTTGATTTATAAACTGGCTAGTTTACTGAAAGACTTCCAATTCACCTGACAGAGCTAAGGAAGAGCTTCTATAGTCCTCCAGGAAAGAATAACTCTCTCCAGGAGAAAATAGAAAGAACTGGTGGATGTGTAAAAGGCTGGATGGGAGGTAGACAAGTACAAAGGGCACTCACAATGATTTGGGCATGACACCAGCCAACATATTAAGGTTAAGGAGTCAGGACTGAAAACAACATGGTCTCTCTTAAAATATATATAGTGATGCTTAACTAGAGGTTGAAAAAAGGACTACTGGGAAAAAACAACAACAACAAAAAACCCTGTAATGTTTATAGATCTCCAAGTGATTCTCAGGGAGAGCTCTGTGCCAGCAAAATTAGCAGTGAGAGGGGGAAAAAAAAGAAATCCCCCCCCCCCAACGTTCTCTTGGTTAAAGTAGAAATTGTCAAAGGGAGGAAGGAATCCTGGGAGGACATGAAGAAGGGGTATTCTCAATTTACTCTGTACTAAGACATGCTATTTCTCCAATATCCTTACAAAATCTTAGAGAATTTCAGTAAATTTTCAAAGTTTACACATTTAAAGTCTGAAATTCAGGCTTGGAAACTGATCAAGAGCCTACAGGAGAACTTTCTCTCATGACCTAAATTATAGAGCCAGTGTGATAAATAGAAATATTCTCCAAGTTATTAATTGTTGAAAACCCTAGTTTGGGCTGAGATGTTAAATTGGTTTTACAAAGTATACCAAAGATTATCCTCTATCCTTCTATTGCAATACTATTTAAAATAGTAATGTACCAAGTAAATATATGAATTCTGCTTCTCAGAGTAAAAAGGTTTCTCAAAATTCAGAATCCATATTTATCGCGGCAAAGAAAAATTTTGAAGAGGAAAGTGTTTACGAATTCCACTTTTTTTTCCCCCTCTGGGATATCTGATAACTAGGTTGTTGACTGAAGTGACTGGCTGTTTTCCTTATCAGGCAAACGTAACCTTAATGTTATTGGAAAGGCCATCAAGAGCTTCCAGAAATCAGATTTTAGAGCCAGATGTGCTGTGCAAGTATATTCTTTTCCTTTCATTTTAAGATTGCCATTCTGGAACATTCAGAAGTGTTACATTCATAACCGGAGACAGAACAAACATGCAAAGCTATGGTTTTCAAATTTTGTTACGCATTTCAAACTAAGTACTGTTTTGATTGCTGAAGAAAAATAAAACAGCTTGCAAACTGATATAGGATACAGAGCTGATACGGTCATTTTCTAGCAGTTTAAGATATTTATGAAGTTTTTCTGACTTTTCATTTGGAACACAATTGGATTTCATTTCAATAAATTATCCTGTTTTAAGTACATATTTGCAACATAGTAGAGCTAAGATCTAAACACAGTTTTTCTGCCCCCAAAACTATTCTATAACCCTTCCCTAAAAATAATTTGCTTTAATAAGAAAAATAAATAAATAAGCAAAAGAAATATTTTTAATTTTAAAACATGACAGCAAAACTACGTTCCATTATTGCCAAAATAGGTACCCTTAAGTATATTATGTGATATTTAAACACAAAAGAAATTGAAATGTGAACTTTATCTATACATGCATCTGATAATTTTGTTTTATTTTTTCCTCTGATTTTGTGGGTAAGGGGTAAAAAGTAAACAAAGAATGACTTAAGGAGGGTTTGTTGGTCAATTCTCCACAAGTAAAAAGGAGTAATATCAAATGTTTTGGTTTAACAGCCCTCCAACTGGCCTTATGGGTTAACTTGCTTCAAGTTGACATACTCATTGCTTTCTGACCTACCCTTGATCTGTAACAAAATTAATTTACATTCTTTGAGATCTACAGATCACTGGCTTGGAGGAATGCAGGATCAGAACTTTCCCAGGCCAGAGAGGCCCACAAGTCCGTCTGAAGCAGCCTCAGCTTTCCAATTAGCCCAGCAATTTTTTAGAAAAATGTTTTTCTTTTTTAAGGTCACACAAATAAAAAAAACACAATTTTTTTTTTTTTTTTTAAAGGGGGGCACCTGGGTGGCTCAGTTGGTTGAGCCACTGCCTTCGGCTCAGGTCATGATCCTGGAGTCCTGGGATCCAGCCCCACATCGGGCTCCCTGCTCGGCGGGAGGCCTGCTTCTCCCTCTCTCACTCCCCCTGCTTGTGTTCCCTCTCTCGCTGTGTCTTTAAAAAAAAAAAGGTCACACAAATGACTTTACTGACCTCCTTTTGCACATTTGTAGACCTTGCCTTCCTTTCCAAAAACAAGAATACGCTTGAGTGCCTGGGTGGCTCAGTTGGTTTGTGACCAACTCCTGGTTTCAGCTCAGATCCTAGTTCAGGGGTCATGAGATTGAACCCTGTGTGGGGCTTTATGCTTGGTGTGGAGTCTGCTTGAGATTCTTTCTCTTCCCCTCTGTCCTCCTCTCTTTCTTTCTCTCTCTCTCTCTCTCTCTCTCTCTCTCTCTCAATATATATATTGAGAGAGAGAGAGATAGATAGATGATAGATAGATGGATAGATAGATGAAAGATAAAATATTTTAAAAATAAAAGAATACTCTTATACAACCACTGTGTACCAAGGAACCAGACTTTCTTGCATAGCCTCTGAGCACTGTGAGATAACTGTGGTTGGCATCATTGAGTCTCCATGTAAACTAAGAAATGTCACAGACCACTGCACTCCCTTAACAGATTTAACCCCTTTGAAAATCTCTGGATCAGGTGGAAACCTTGGAGTTGGCTTTTGGACAAGAATCTGCCTTCTCTCCAGGTTGCCAGCCTCCTAAATAAAGCTCAAATTTCTTTCTAATTAAAATTCATTTCTTGAGGACTGGCCTTTTGAGGAACAACAGCCAAACTTCGGTTTTGATAACATTGGTAGATCTGGGCTGCTGTAACAGAATACCGTATATAGACTTGGTGGCTTATAAACAAGAGTAATTTGTTTTTAGAAGTCTAGAAGTCCAAGATAATTTTTCTGTGCATGTCTAAATTAAATATTTTTCTTTGAAAAGCAGTATGTTGGGGCACCTGGGTGGTTCATTTGGTTAAGCAACTGCCTTCGGCTCAGGTCATGATCCCGGAGACCCGGGATCGAGCCCCACATGGGGCCCCTTGCTCAGTGGGAGGCCTGCTTCTCCCTCTCTCACTCCCCCTGCTTGTGTTTCCTCTCTGACTGTGTTTCTCTCTGTCAAATAAATAAAATCTTAAAAAAAAAAATCAGTATGTTATCCATTTACACCATTTAAAGTATTAATATTTATAAGCAAATATTAATTTCAGCTACTGCATGTAATAGTTATAAAGTGTTTTATCTTGTTCACAAAATATACTTGGCTTTTTCATGGCCCAGAGAATTCATGGCAATAGTAAGGGGTATAGAGTTGATAATTCATGATATTGTTCTGTGGTATTCATGATTTTTTTAAGATTTTATTTTTCATTAGTGGGATTATGGAAGAAATTAGTAATGTAAGGAATAACTATCAGCTGTGTGCTGCCTCGGTTCTTCAGTGTACCATCCACACTGGATACCAATAAATAGCCAAGTCAGGGGACATACAAACTTAGTGTTGATCAAACTTTGCAACACCTGGTAGGTATATTGCTTGGTCAAGTGTAATAGCTTGTAAAATATTGACGCTTGTTACTGATCTCATGTACTGTTTGTATAGACGTTAGTATGTGTACAATCTTTTAATAAATATCTTAGACAAGGAACACATCTACACTCAAATTGACTTTTTCCCCAGAAGACTCCAAGAATTTTTATTTTAATATAATCCTACTCTGACTTATCTTTTCACTTTCATATTCCTCTGAAATGATTATTGCATAATAAGAGTGACATAAAAGATAAATAAAAGTGACATAAAATGAATGCTTATGTTTGGATTGTGCTTTTTCATAATAGCATAATAGTACTATAATCATAGAAAAGGAAACTACCAAATTTTATTCATAAATATTTTTATAGGAAAATTAATACAAGTTAAAATAAGACAAGTGGCTATCAATCTATTCATCTCCATTTATTGCTGAAAGTGGTCTAAAATTTGTTGACATTTCAATATCTCAGATTCC
Organism: Spilogale gracilis; assembly: GCA_004023965.1. Classification (NCBI taxonomy): domain Eukaryota; kingdom Metazoa; phylum Chordata; class Mammalia; order Carnivora; family Mephitidae; genus Spilogale; species Spilogale gracilis. Next base: position 110,443 of record PITA01001043.1, on the reverse strand, counting down.
AAGTGATTCTGGAAGCTCAAAACCAAAACAGTGCATTATTTACATTCATAATTTGCTTGCTTTTGAGGAAAATGACATCTGTGCAATTTTTTTCCTTCCAAAACACATTAATTTCTACATAGGCTGAATTTAGAGCTGGGAAAGCTAATACAGAATACCAGTCCTATCTTGTCATATATAAAATAATAAAATTAAAAAATATAAATTAATTTTCTAGTATACAGACTCCACAAAAAAGCCTAGAACAATGTTTTATGTCATAAATATGTTAGTTTTATAATCAAATTCCTTAAAAAAATTTAAATAACTTTTTGCTGAAATAATGAATTTTTTTTGGAGATTCATTTCTAATTCTTTGAATTTTAACATAAGTAAATATTCATATGTACATCAGAATACAGGAAAATTCCATTACCCAGAAAACCCCTTCATGTAGTCAAGCCCTCCTTTCACCCCATGGCCCTTACAATAATAATGTTTTCTATCTTTATAGAATTGTCTTTTCCAGAAATTGCCATTTCCAGAAATGTCCTTTCCAAAATTAAAATTATTTTGTATTTATAAATACAATTTATTGTATTTATATTGTATTTGACCTTTTAAGTTTAGCTTCTTTAATTTAGTATAGCATAATTTGTAGTTGTTCCTATCATGGGTTGTGCCAATATTTTGTTCCTTTTTATTCCTGAATAGTATCCCACTGAATGAATGTATAGTTTACCCATTTACATCTTGAAGAACATGTAGCTTACCTCCCATTTTTGGAGATAAAAAAGAAGGAAAGAAAGAAAGAGAGAGAGAGAGAGAGAGAGAGAGAGAGAGAGAGAGAGAGAGAGAGAGAGAAAGAAGAAAGAAAGAAAGAAGAAAGAAAGAAGTCTATAAAAAATTTAAAAAAATAAAAAAGAATCTTTGTGACTAAAGGTTAACTGACTTAATACCCTCTAGTCTTAGTAACGATTCACAAAATGGAATGTCAATAGTTATTAAATGATAAAGGCATTATAATGTATGTAGAGATGTTTAGCACAATGTGTGGTCTATAATGAGTACTCTGTGATTTAAATGTTAGTAGTAAACTTCTAAAGATAACTTCATAATAGTAATAAACTTAGTTAATTTTCTGACTTGTCATATTTTAAAACACTTTAGGCTTCTACTCCTTTGTTATGTTATTCCATTTTCATTTTATGTTATTGTTTATTTTACTTTATGTATGTTTCAGTCCAATACAAAATATTTTCTTCTATATGCCAGCTATTCATTAAATTTCAATCACAAAAATCAGCTAAATCCTACAGTAACAACCCTATGTACAGCATCATTCTACATCTGGAAATTTTAAATCCACTTTTTAAATTTAAATTAAATTTTAAGTTATTTCCACTTTTCTCCTTATGTTTTTAATTGTCTCCTTATGTTCTTAATCATAGTATTCCTATTACTTCTCATTTCTGCAACTCAAACATGAACTATATTCCTGTGCTTTGATTTTATATTTCTTAAAGTAATCACATAATGAGAAGTGTTTCTCTTCTTTATACAATCGGTAATATATCTTTTATTCCACAAAATGATTCTGAGTTTCCTAGAGGAGGGTGCTGCATTTCAGTTTCTCAAAATGACAAGGAAGATGCAAGTGGGTTGGAAAAAGACTATTCCTGATACTATGACATGTGACTTAGTGAGTAAAGGTTTCTAGATGTGGATAATTTATGAACATCATATTTAATACATTTTATGTATCAAAATGAATGTAAATTCTTATATCCAGATACTTAAAAATAGTAAAAAGCAGTTTATTACTTTGGATATTAAACGATTACAAGCAAAAGATAAAGGTGGCTTTAATACCCTAGTTCTGAGAATTTCAGATTGTTTATTTTTATAAATTTACTTCAAAACAAAATGTCTGTGAATGCAGCTTTGCACAGTGGCAGTATCATCGCCATTATTATTGCTAATTGAAAATGTCTGTGGATGGATTAAGTTTATGTCATCTCTGAATCTATTAATTGTTGTGTCCTGATTGCAATTATGTGGATTGTTCTTGAGACATAAGTGGTCAATTCAGTACTCCAAGGATCACAAGCACAAACCAGAAGAGCATATTACCTGTTCATGGGTTAGCTCTCTGATAGTGCTGTTCTGCTCTCCACTCCCTCATCATCTGCCACCAGAACCACATTGATTCCTGAAAGCTTTCTATATCGACTTTAATAATATATTCTGAATCATAGCTGATAATTCGGAATATATTATTAAAGTAAACCACAGATAAATAATTAGTATTGCTAAAGTGTCCACACTACCCAAAGCAATGTACAGACTCAATGTATTCCCTATCAAAATACCAACAGCATTTTTCACAAAAGTAGAATAATACAAAACTTAGATGGAACCACGAAAGACCACAAATAGCCAAAGCAATCTTGAGAAAGTACAACGAAGATAAAGGTATTACAATTCCACACTCAAGATAGATTACAAAGCTAGAGTAATCAAAGCAGTATGATACTGGCAAAAAAGACATAGATCAATAGAACAGAATAGAAAATACAGAAATAAGCCCACATTTATGATAAATTGATCTATGTCAAAGGAGGCAAAATATACAATGGGGAAAACACACTCTCTTTAATAAGTGATGCTGGAAAAATTGAGCAGCTACATGCAAAAGAATGAAACCAGACCACATTCTAACACCATACCCAAAAATAAACTAATGGATTAAATACCTAAATATGAGACCTGAAACCATAATAATTTTAGAAGAGAATACAGACAGAGATTTCTCTGATAACAGCCATAGCAATATTTTTCTAGATATGTTTCCTGGGACAAGGGAAAGAAAAGCAAAAAATAAACTATTCTGATTACATCAAAATAAAAAGCTTTTGCACTGTGAATGGAACCATCAATAAAACAGAAAGGCAACTTATTGAACAAGAGGTGATTTTGCAAATGTTATATCTGGTAAGGGATTAATATCCAAAATATATGAAGAACTTTTACTCAACACCATAAAAACAAACAATCCAATTAAAAAAAGGTCAGGCAGAGAGAAGTGGAGGTGCATGCCAGTTAGCTGCTGGGAGGAACTGGAGGGAAGTCAGCAGCAGGTAAACTGCAGAGGCTCCTTGCTGGGGTGAGTGAAGAAACATGATCCTTTTGGGTCACTGTCCAACAAGTAGACTGTATAGGAAGAAACTATTGGAGTTGTTGGGGAAGAACGTTTCCTGATATTCTAGGTGAGCATTCATAGAACTTTTGTGGCATGTGTTGACAGGAGAGATTCAGAGGTTTTAGTTACTTCACTTGAAGGAGTTAGTCTCTGCTGAGTCAGACTTATTTATGGTGGAGTAGAAGGTGGTTTAGGTTGGGTAAGCCTAGAGTCTTCTGGTAATAGTCCGTCTGGGAAGGTCAATTTGTGCCTTGTTTCCTTGGTGACCTCAGGGATGAGCTGATGCTTTAGTGGCTTACCTTGGCCTTGTGGGCAGTGCAACTCATAGCTGTGAACCATGATCTCCATTTTGTGGCACCATCAGGTTCTCCAGATGGTATCCCACTCTTGGAAAATGAGCCAAAGTCTTCAATGGAGTAAATTATATGCCTATTCCTGAAGATGGTCCCTTTCTTAGAGCGCTACTTGTTGAACTTATGTTATTGGATGATGCCAAGGACTTGATAGAGAGTCATGATAACTGGTTCACACACAATAAAACATCTGTTTATGGTCTCCTAGGAGGCGGAGAACTCTGGAAAGTTGTTGCTTTTCTGAAGAATAACATGATGTATGCTTATATTACACTAGTTGAATAAGCTTTATCTCTTCCTCCACCATTAATTAGCATTAGTGAAATTTCATAAGGCTTTTTTTCTTTTGGAGGTATAGGATTTTTTTTTTTTTTTTACTTGGGACAAAAAAAATGACACTGAGCTAAATACGAAATTGAACCAACTGCCTGATTTGCTTTTACAAACTTGTCCACTGGACTTTTGGTAGATGCCAACTTACAGAATTCACTGGATAGTATTAATCTTGCTTCTGTGATTTATCTATAAAAGCAGCCAGCCTAGAAAGTTAGAACATACAAAGGAAAACCACAAGTTTCTATTTCTATCACTGCAGAGGTAAAATCCATGCAATATAATAAATAGGATATAGCAGATAAGAGGTAAGTCATTCGAGCTACCATTTTCAAGTGTGATTTGGAAGGAATCATGCCAAATATTACCATCAGCTTTAGTCTCCCCATCAATGGATCTCCACTTCAAAATATTCTAGTTCATCCTTGTGTGACTTCTCTTGACCTTGTCATTGTGACTTGTAGTAGCATTGATACAATGGATGATTCTGCATTTAATATACCTTACAGATTTCCATTCACTCTCCCTTTAGAGTCATTCAACTTATACTACTATACTTCCCAGGTCCCTGTCCCTTGAGTTGTGGGTATTTTATCAAATGAAAGAGAAAGAAGTATGCATAAAAATAACCATTAATTTAAAACTTTATGAAAGTGTGAAAAGTAATTTTAAATTTTGTGAAGCTCATGTACTTTTCATAATAGAGGTTCAATTACCCACGTGAAATGCAAAGTTAGTTTTGGCCAGCTTGAAGTCTTTCAAGAGAAAAGCTTATTGATCTGACTTATTGGATACAAATTCCCCAAATCAATGGAAATTAGTCTTTTTGGAACTGTAACTTTTGGAGTCAAGAGTCATTTGACCAGATTTGCATTGGAGGTACAGCACATTTAAAGCATCATTTTAGAATCTTAGATTATACATTCTCTGGTTGTTATGTGGATCAGCATTTATTCAAGTTTTTGCAACAGGAAAACTAAAAATAAGTACATACTGGAAACAAATTTCCTCTGACTATTATATTTGGAATTATAAAGCTCCTGTTCCAGTAACATACGGATTATTATTACTATAATTAACCCATGCTTAACAGGATCTATACAATGGTAATATAGCTTAAGTTAAATAGTAGTCTTTTATTTATTTTTTATTTATTTTTAAATATTTTATTTATTTGATAGAGAGAAACACAGCTACAGAGGGAACACAAGCAGGGGGAGTGAGAGAGGGAGAATCAGGCTTCCCGCTGAACAGGGAGCCCGACATGGGGCTCGATCCCAGGACTCCAGGATCATGACCTGAGCCGAAGGCAGTCGCTTAACCAACTGAGCCATCCAGGCACCCCTAGTCTTTTATTTTTAATGTGTACGCATATAACCTATGAGTGAAAAAAAATCATTGAATGATTTAATTGCTCTTTCAAGCTATGTCAGACTAAAAACATTAAACCATAAAAATGCTTTGGTTTAATGTTTTTAGTCTGACATAGCTTGAAAGAGCACCTTTTTTTTTAAATTTTTTTATTCATTTGAGAGAGCATGAGTGGGCAGGAGCAATAGGGGGAGAAGGAGCAGAGGGAGAGGGAGAAGCAGATTCCCCACTGAGCAGGAAACCTGATGCAGGGCTTGATGCAGGATTGATTCCAGGATGGGGAAGTCGTGACCTAAGCTGAAGGCAGATGCTTAACTGACTAAGTCACCCAGGTGTCCCATTTTGAGAGAACATCTTAAAGATTAATGTTTCCTGTTTGTTATTCTCTGATTTTACTCAAATATGATCCAGAGCCTAAGCAGTGGTTATTCACTTTAGGCTTATTTTAGACTAGTACTGGGTCACCCTACCACACATGTTCCTTTCTGCCTGTGTGGCAGGTATGGCTGTCAGTTGCAGTCTTATTTCTCCACTGAGTCTTCCTGGATATGGGCTCAAGCTCTCTCATTGCAGAGCTGCAGGAAGTTACTCCTGATGGATCCAAGATGATATGCAAGATAAAAAAAAAAAAACCTCTTTGCTCTTTCAAAGTTTAGTAATAATCCCCTAGCATAATGTGTTGTCATGGAATACCAGATACCACATCAGAAACCACCATAAATCTCTTGAAAAAAAAAGTCAATGAAAATGAACGAATATTGGTTAAATAGTAACATGTTCTTAATCAGAAATATTTTATTGACTAATAAAGAATCTGCATAATTCTTAAAAATTTAAAAATAAATTAAAAATTTTATTTTTTTTTTATTTTTCAAAAAAAACATGTAGATGGCAAACAGACATATGAAAAAATCCTCAGTGTCACAAACATCAAGGAGATGCAAATTAAAACCACAATGACATATCACTTTATACCTGTCATAATTGTTAAAATCAAAAAGATAAGAACTAACAAAGAGTGTTGTCAAGAATGTGTAGGAAAAAAGAACCCTCATGCACTGTTGATGGAAATGCATATTGGTGTAGCCACTGTGGAGCAGTATGGAGATTCTTCAATAATAAAAATTAGAAATACCATATGATACAGTAATTCCACTATTGGGTATTTACCCAAAGAAAGTAAAAACACTAATTTGAAAATATATAGTCACCCCATGTTTATTGCAGCATTATTTATAATAGCCAAATATGGAAATTACCTGAATGTCCACTGATTGATGAATGGGCAAGGAAAATTATATATATGCACACACACACACACACACACACACACACACACACATATAATGTAATTTATGCACCTATAAAAAAGAATGAGATATGCCATTTGCAACCACATGGATGATGAATAACCACACAATAAGTGAAATAAGTCAGACTGAGAAAGGCAAATGCCATCTGATTTCACTCATATAGAATATAAAAAATAAATCAATAAACAAGAAGAAAAAAACAGAATCAGGCCTATAAATACAGAGAACAAATTGATGCTTGCCAGAAGGAAGGAGTGGAGGATATGGGGATGGGCAAAATGGGTGAAGGGAAGTGGGAAATACAGGTTTCTAACTATGGAATGAATAAGCCATGAGAATAAAGGGCACAGGATAGGGAATTAGTCAATGGTATCAGAATAGTTGGTGTGGTGACAGATGGAGATCATGCTTGTGGTGAGCATGGCACAAAGTTAAAATGCTGTGTTGTACACAAGAAGCTTATGCAATATGTGTCAACTATATACTGAAATGAAAATAAACAAAAATTAAATTAAAAAGTAAACCATAGATATACTCTGAAAAGTATGTTGTTTGGAATTTGTTTTCCCTTAAGGAAAAACAACCAAACATCAAAGTAAACACAAAATACTCCATAAGAATATTTCCAATACATAAGCTTATATATTTAACTTTCTTTTCCATAAAATTATGTTATCAGGAATAAAACTTGAACAAATATAAAATAAATCCAATCTCCTGAGAATCAGGGACAGAGGCAATTAAAACTTGTAATTAATTTTTATATTTCTAAGAAAAAGTTGATATACTTTAAAAACATAATTGAGAACATCTCAACGTGTCAACCTTTTTATTCAATGTATTTTAGACAACAATATAAAGCATAATAACATATGACCTACTCTTGTAGAAATGCCCCAAAGAGTCTAATTATCTATATGGAATGATATATTGTTAATTTCATTACTGATTTAAAAATTTAATTTAATAAACTAAACCATACTCCTTCCCTCATATGACTAGATAAACTTTCTTAAATGCATATTTTTAATAATAAAAGTCTCATGAAATATTACTTATGATAAAAATAATGTAAAACAAATATCAATTTTGGAAAAAGAGTCTTAATAAAGTACTCATTAATGCAAAGTCATTAGACTTAAGAATTAGAAACATTTGATGATTATACTTTTGCAATAGAACAATGAAACTTACACGAAGTCACTACATTTTTTCACTTAGAAAATTTAAGAATGTTTGCCCTTGTCACTTCTAACTCATATTATACTAGATGTCCTAGAAGTGTAATTGGACAAAAATTATAGATAAGTAGGTAGATAGATGGACAGATATCATTAACATTGTAAAGGGAAAATAAAACGGTTACTAGCAGATGACATTATCCTATATGTAGAAAATCCAAAAGAATATACAATATAACTTCTGGAATTAAAACTATTCCATCACATCTCAGGATAACACATGAATATAATAAAATCAATTAATTGTGTTTTTAGATACCAGTAATGAAGTAAAAGATAATATTGAAAAAATTCCATTTATAATAACATTGAAAAGAATAATTTGACAAAATGTGTTCAAAACTTGTAACCTGGGTGCCTAGGTGGCTCAGTGGGTTAAAGCCTCTGCCTTTGGCTCAGGTCATGATCCCAGGGTCCTGGGATCGAGGCCAGCATTGGGCTCTCTGCTCAGCAGGGAGCCTGTTTCCTCCTCTTGCTCTGCCTGCCTCTCTGTCTACTTGTGATCTCTCTGTGTGTCAAATAAATAAATAAAATCTTTTAAAAAAAACTTGTAACCTGAAAACTACAAAACATTGCTGAGAAATATTAAACACCTAAATAAGCAGAAAATTTTCATTCCGGATGTATGGCCTACAGCAGTCGATATCGTCAAGAGAGCATTTCTGTGCAAATTTGTATTATGGTCAACATATGTTTTTAAAAATCTCAACAGCCATTTTTGTAGATATTGTCATTGAACATTTATATGGATTTGGATAAGAAGTATACAAACATATAGTAGAATTATGTAAACATACATAGGGTAGAGTGTAGCTTTGGTGAAAGAACAGGTATATAGATCAAAAAGAATTGAGAGTCTGGAAATAACTTTTGCATTTATGATTTTATTAATCTGTAGTAGGTTTCATTGGGAAAAGATATTTTCAAACTCTGATGAGATAATTGGGCTTTCATCTGAAAAAAAATTAATTAGGTAATTTATATTGTACATAAAAATTAACTCAAAAAGATGTATAAACCGGAATATGAAAAAATATATAAAAAGATGTATAAACCTGAGTACAAATCTAAACCTATAAAACGTTTAAAAGAATAGATAGGAGAAAATATCCATGACTATGATTAGGCAAAGAGTTCTTAGCAAACCAACAATGGCATGATTCTTAATAAGAAAGAAAAAACAATGTCAAATTGGACCTTATCAAAATTGGAAACTCTTTGTAGTTCAAAAAACACCATTACGAAAATGAGAAGATAAGCAACAGATTGGGAGAAAATGTTTATAAAACATGTCGATAAAGGAAATATATTCAGAGTATATAAGGAACTGCTCAAACTCAATAATTAGATATTAAAGAAACCATTAAAAATAGACCAATGACTGAATAGATCTTTTGCCTTAGAAGAGTTTTCACCAAACATAATTTTATATATGAAAAACAATTTTTATTTCTCCTAAGATTTATGTTTCTTTTAACACTTAAATGTGTTCCATTGATCTCTTTTTAAAGACTTATTTATTGTTTGAGAGAGAGTGATAAAGGGGTCAGAGTGAGAGAAATCCTCAAGCAGACTCCCCACTGTGCACAGAGCCAAACTGGGGCTCCATCCTAGGAGCCACAATCAAGAGTCACTTAACCAACTGAGCTTCCCAAGCGCACCTCCACTGATATTTAATAAAGCATATTTCTTGAGGTTATTTTCTTTTTTTTTTCTTTTTTCTTTTTCTTTTTTAAGATTTTATTTATTTGACAGAGAGAAACACAGCCAGAGAGGGAATACAAGCAGGGGGAGTGAGAGAGGGAGAAGCAGGCTTCCCGCCGAGCAGGGAGCCCCATGTGGGGCTCGATCCCAGGTCTCTGGGGTCATGACCTGAGTCCAAGGCAGTCACTTAACCAACTGAGCCACCTAGGGGCCCCATATTTTTCTTCTTTTAAATATAATATCATGCTTTTCTAATTTACTTATGTGTGTTGGCTACAGAGCATAGCTACATGACTATCTTACATAGATATAGTGGCCCCAAAATGTTAGCTTGTATACCTTGTTATTTAGATAAAGTACAACTTAAATTTTAAATGCAGCAGGCATGAGGGGGAAACATAATTTGTTTGCTTATAATGTCTATAATATTTATTGAAAATATTCTATCTCACATAGGTGGCATGTTAGAACACATTTAACTTAAAAATATCTCTTGAGTTTTTACTCTGATTTTTTGATAATTGAAAGAATTGCATGGTTTATATACATCTAAATAAGTTTTATATGTGAAGAAGACCATGCTTTTCTAATATACTTAGAAACACATACTGCAAATGTTAATGGAGATGACAGGGACATATTGAAATGATATTTTTCTAAAACCTTAGTTCACAGTTTATAATGACACTTTAGCACAGATAAGTGGTTGAACTGTGAAAGGTATCATTTTGATCCTGTATTTGTTAGCATGGATATACTCTGCAAACTTTTACTGGGCAAAAAGCAGATCACTCTTAAACGTAAATTGGTGAGAAAGAAAAGAAAATAGGTCCTTAATGAAAAAAAGTGTTAAAGAAAATAACAGAGACAGTTTTCATAGCTGCATCTGTTCCTCAGTGACATGGGCTGCATGTTGAGGCAGATTTCTAGCACATGAAGTAATAAAAAAATTACATACAATCAACTTTGGAAATATTGTAGTGCAGAGTCCCAAAACTTAAATGTGTGCCAAAGTTCGCACAGTGATAGAACTGAAATAATTAAGCCAGATGTAAGATTATGAAGTTGATTGATTTTTTGGTAATGCCTGGTTTTTATTCATGGATACAGAAAATGTGCTTTTTCCTTCATGAACTCTCTCTTCATGAGAAAAGCCAAAAAGAAAATGTTGGTGATTAATGGCGGACTCTGGACCTGAATGTCAAAAAATCATTGAGGAGGAGACGATAATAGGAAACTATCTACTGTGCTGTGATCTAGCCAATAGACAAGTAACAGATGACCATTACTCAGTTCTGCCACAGTGTTGCAAAGGGTAAACATGTAGTTGTGTTCATTGTTTTTTTTTTTTTTTTTTGAGAAGAGTACACATCTCAAATACTATGTGATATCACACATTTGAACATAAATTTAATTAACACACACACAAATTTGTGCACTAATATTTCTTGTCCAAATGAAAATTCACTATAAGGAATATAGAGCATGTGCCTTGCAAGTTTGCAACATCTAATAGTAGTGATATTTTAATTGCATGGGTATTTGAATTAAATGTGCTGTGGAATTCTTAACATGTTGTAAACTTGATGATTCTGAGTTTAAAGTATCAATGGTTGAGAATATGTAAAACTCTCAGCATCTAGAATCCAAAAGCAATTGCTGTCTCTATTTGCAATTTAGTTTAAAACATTAGTATAGTATGCTTCTGGAAAGAAGTGCTTGTCAAAATAAAAAAGTTTGTCAGGTATTTTTTTTTTTTCTCATATGACTACAGGGCAGTCAGTAACATGTTTCCTTTAAATATTTTGCAATAAATGAGTGAAGTCTACAAATCCATATAGCATTCTTTATACCCTTAATTAAATTAAATTATTGGAATAGGTTAGCTCCTATAAGACAAAGAACATAAATTTATTCCTTTTTTCTCCAGCTATTCATTTTCAACTCTGTCAACTATATATAGGGGAAATTAACTGTGGGAACCATACAAAATATCTGTTACAGACATGAGAGTAGAGGAGAATGAGGCCCTAAGGACTACTCTTTCTGCTGTTAAGTGAATGTCATAAAGAAGTCATATCCATTATAATAAAGTGATGGTGTAATTCCTGAAATAAAAAAAATCCATAGAACCAATAAATATTTAAGAGTTGAGTATAACTAATTCAGATTTGAGGATTTTATGTATTGGAATATCTTTATGATTGCTGACTCACAATTTCAATTAAATATGTATGATAAGTGATCATGAATGTAATGATTCAATTAAAAAAGTTAGAAAACTTAGTTTCCTAGCTATAATAATAAAAAAATTCCATATAAACTAATTAGACTTCAAAGAAGATGACTGTTCTTCAATGATTTCCAGCTCCACTTTTTTTAAACTGTGCTGTCAAGATTAGAATTAAGACAACCAACCTATGGTTCTCCCTTTCTCACTCCTCCTGCTTGCGTTCCCTCTCTTGCTGTGTTTCTCTCTGTCAAATAAATAAATAAAATCTTAAAGAAAAAAAAAGAACATTTAAAATATGGGGCACCTGGGTCTCTCAGTTGGTTAAGCAACTGCCTTCAGCTCAGGTCATGATCCCAGACACCCGGGATAGAGCCCCCCATTGGGCTCCCTGCAGAGGGGGATCCCTGCTCTGCGGGAAGCCTGCTTCTCCCTCTCTCACTCCCCCTGCTTGTGTTCCCTCTCTCGCTGTGTTTCTCTCTGTCAAATAAATAAATAAAATCTTAAAAAAAAAAAAAGCAACTGCCTTCAGCTCAGGTCATGATCCCAGACACCCGGGATAGAGCCCCCCATTGGGCTCCCTGCAGAGGGGGATCCCTGCTCTGCGGGAAGCCTGCTTCTCCCTCTCTCACTCCCCCTGCTTGTGTTCCCTCTCTCGCTGTGTTTCTCTCTGTCAAATAAATAAATAAAATCTTAAAAAAAAAAAAGAAGACTACCAACTTATGGAATAGAGTATGGTCTTATACAGCACCACACAAATATGTGACTGATTATTTCTTAAATTTTAAAACAAAGTAAACAAATATTTTAAATATAGTTCTTCTTAAAAGATTTTGCCCTATAAAAGGACAAGTAAGTTGGCCAGTCAATGTTTCCATGTTAGTCAATCTCAAACTTCTTCATCAATGCCCAGACAATGAGGTGCCCAAGATAATTATTAATTAAGTAATACTTTTCACAAAAAGCCTTATTTTGGAAACTGGAAGGATGATCATTGTGGTAAAGAAACATTATTACACTGGAACTAGAATAAGATAGAATTGATTCACTGGTCTGTATAGCAAGTGCTGGTTACTTAAAGTAGAGGAAGTAGAAAGCAATGGATTTTTTGTTTTGTTTTGTTTTTTTTAGTATTCTCAAAGTTCAACACATTTGGCTTTAGATATAAGTTAGTCACTTTGTAATTTTATCTGTTCTTCATTTAGGCTGCTGCTTATTGTTCCAGACCCTTATTACAAATAAAGGAAATATATTCAGTTTAAACAATATTTCTGTGAGTTCCATTTGAGGCAAATATATTATACATATGCATTCTAAAATATTTTATATTATAGATACTTAATACCTTAAAATTGTATTCTTAAAAACTAAGATAAGGATAAGGGATTAAAAGATTTTTAATGTGTGATACAATCAATAAAATACAGAGAAAAATGAATAATAACTGGAAATCATCAAGAGTGGAAAGAGTATACTCCTGCTTCTTGGTAAGCTATCATAACTGTAATTTAGTCATTAGCCAAAGTAAAAAAAAAAAAAGTGAGATTTTTTTAAAGACGCTTAAAATATGGATTTTATTACTTTGAAGTTTGAAAAGAGTCTACATTTTGTTGTCTCCTGTGAGAGAAAATCCTGAGCAATAACTAAATGAAAATATCACCCAGAGCAATATTTTGAAGCCAATAATGCAAATTATGAATGAATATGACCAAACTGTTTCTGCAACTCAAAAGAGAAAATTCTTGGCTGGGAGCAATGCAATGAAAATATAATCAAAAAGCAAATTAATTAATTGCTTGGAGCTTCCTTTCAGAAAAGTTTGAAAATTGCCTCAATAAGTGAATTTTAAGAAATAGATGAAAACTGGACACAGCCCAACAAGTAGATATCTGTCTCATGTCAAAGAGGGCAGTCAGTCTCCAACAAACATCACCCTAGGACATTATTTTTAAATGTACAAATGGGTACATTTAAAAGTGCAGAAAACATGCTTGAAAATAATAAGACTAAAAAGACCATGATTAGGCTAATCTTTACAACTATATAAAATGATGGATGTAGTCCACTAAGCCTATTTTTCCATTTTTATCTATTTTATTCATACTGTTGATTTATAAAGTGGATAATTAACAAAGTACTTTATAAGTAAAACCATATATTTGAAGAAAAGAAAAAATGACTCTTTTAGAAAATACTGAATTAACAGGAAAATATGAATGCTTGTATATATATTTCTCAAGTCAGTGTTTGAAAATGTATTAATTGTACAAAAAGTATAATAATATTCCACCCTAATTCTATTTTATTCTTTCTTTTCTCTATTATCAATGATATAAGTGGGGATGCCTTACATATTTGATTTTACATCATTTTAAAGGACAGTAAAATATTTCTAGGATACTTCAAATAAATTTAAATCATTTCAAAATTTAAGATAAAATGATAATATTTAACTTTTTGAAAAGAATGTTAACATGAGCCATATATTAAGCATTAAGAATGATCTGAGAACAACTTTAAATACTTTATTTCATTTAATATTCAGAACATACACAGAAATTATTATTTATTCCAATTTCAGAGGTGACAGAAGTCTGGTTTAGAGAGGATAAATACCTTGACCTAGCTATCCCTTAGTAATATCAGCATTTAATCTCCTCTGCCTAACAACAAAAAATACTTTCTCTGTTACATCAGACTGACCTCCCTGGTGCAGTGGATGTTACAATTTCAGGTTTACTGAGAAATTCATTGTTGTTTGTGACTGTTTTTTTTTATTATTTGGGACAGAGTTGTGATGGTTATAAATCTGCGCAGGGGAAGTTCCTGAGTTCACAAAGATATAGATAGCACTAGACAAGTGTGCAATATCCTTGTTAACATTTAAGGGTAATATGAGGATAGCATGTCCAGAAATGTTTGCATTATCTATATAGAAAAAGAAAATGTCTTCAATTCCTTGTACATGTGATTGCTGGGTGACTTCAATTACTTTCCAGTAACTATGTTAGCAACTACTTTAGCCCAGGCTGTCAGCTAGCAAATTAATTCAGAAAGGTCCTCCTGCGGGTAGATTTTCTGACTCAAGCTAGTTGCTGAAGAACAGTGTAGTAAGGATTATATTACCTGCCACTACATTAGAAGACAGCATCATGTGGCCCTTATTTTAAAAGTGATGAAAAAGACTTAGTGATTTGAGTGTTTATTTGTAAAGGATTTCTAAATTAACTTCCTAACTGTTGTAGTAGTGGTAATCTGAATTTATATATCTAGTATATATGTTCATGTGCCTCAGTGTATATATATGTGTATGTGTGTGTGATATGGGTATATGTAATAGTAATATATGTGACATATATGCAAGACATATGACATACATCATCTATGGGCATGTGCATTCATTGTCTAGTCTAGAATGCAAGCAGCAACAGGCTTTGTCTGGAGGGTTTTGTGCAATGCAAATAGAATCAAAGTATGGGAAACAGAAGATAAATGAACATACCCCACAGGTATTAAGACAACCTCATTTGTTCTCAACAGCTTGCATTTGCAAAGCACTTGGTAAGGAATGCATGTTGCCAAAGTTAATAATCTGTTTTTTAAATGCAAATTCACAACAAAGACTTTTTCATTAAAGATTATTAATTTCTAAAGCTTATAATTTTAAATATTTCAATATCCAATAGGGGTTCCATTTAGCTGTGTAAACCAGATACAATATTTTGTTGCATTTTTTCTTCCATGTATCTGAACTTAGATTTAAATGGTAAGAATATTAATTTTTAACAGATCATATTTAAAAATAAATACTAATTTCCTGATGTTTCTATTGATTGCTCTCATATAAAGAGGTATCTACTAGTAGATTTTTAAATATGTATTCATACTTGAATAGTGGGAACTTGCAAGCATTTCTATTGCCTGTAATGGAAATATGTATGCAGATTCTGTCATTGAAATGTTCCTTTTACTTTATCATATTTCACAGAACTTTATATCCAAAGGGGAAAGAGAAATTTGCAAATATTTCTATTCGATGAATAAACATAAGGACAATCCTCACAGCACTTTGCAGATTGTGCTAAGGCATCAGACTGGCAAGAATGTAAAGGCTCCAAATGCTTTTGTTTGTCTATTTGTTTGGCATCTGCCAGCATATATGTGTCCTAGTTGCCGACACCTGCTTCTCCAATTTATTTGCAAAAATCTACCTAATTGTTAAATGAGAGAAAAGCAAACTTTAACCTTTAAAGAAAATACATTACATGAAAAAAATCCTCTGGCATTATGTTGAAATCCAAAACTTTTCATTCAAGATAATTGTGTAAAAAGCCATATTAATATAAAAGTGCACTTCAGGAATGATTCCTGTGCATGAATAACTGAGAATCCATGCTATGTGAATTAGTAGAAATTCCATGTGCACCCTAGTTAACTCATCAAAAATATTTGATTATTTTTAGGATCACAGAGTATTTGGGAGGAAAGATTTTTTTAATAGCTAAGAATAAGTTGTTAGCCATTTTGTCTCTGAACAAATATTTATTTTGGCAGACCCTATTCCCCCCACCTGAATTGTGTCATATGTCACTAAACAACAATAAAAAAGATATTTGCTTTCATGGAACTTGTAATATTGAAAAAAAAATGATTATAGTGAAAAAAAAACAAAAACATTTCCCATTTGCCTGTTTTCATGATGTTAATAGCAAACTCTTCCATTCTTCAAATTGTACTAGTCAGATAATATAGTAAATGGTCACCTTATCAAAATAAACAATAACTAGGTAAATTATATAGAATGTTGCATGATACGTGCTCTAGAAAAAGAAATAGTGAAGTGGGGTGGATGGTATTGAGTTGGGAGATGGCGGAGAGGGAGATGCGTGTCACCCTGGCTGTCAGACTCGGCCTCATTGCAGATTCAGTTTCAGCAAAGGTCAGGATGGCTGCAATAGCCATCTAGAAAAACCACATCTACAGAAAGGAAATACTGCCGAAAATATCTAAAAGTGAGCATGCGCCTTAAGTCGCAAAGACAGAATAGCTGCAACAGAGTCCGATCGTGCGACTCCTTGTAGGCCATTGATAGGGTTTGGGACATAACTAAGAAAATTGAGAAAAAAAACTGGATTGGATTCAGCAGAGAAGTGACAAAAGAATTTTTGTGACTGTTGGTAGAAAAGAGACAGCAAAAGGAGAAAATAGAAAGGGAAAACTGTTTTGGGGCTCTTGCCTTTCCTTTTTCGCTGACCAAAGTTTTTAATACAATAGGTTGATTAATTAATAGTGGTACCCTTGATATTTTTACCTTTTAAGAAATGCTTGTACGTTCTCACCACATAGTACCATGGTTGTCCTAGCCTTTTGGTTTCTATTTTGGAAAGTTTATGTTTGTCTTTTTTTTGCTTCATATGGAAGTCGTTACCAAATGCTCCTTTCTGTATCTTACTAAAAGCTTAGGTTTTTCCCATTTAATATGTCAGTGTGGTGATTAAATGTGTATGTTTGCATGCATATGCATATGTATATAGCATCCTTTAAATACATTTTCTTATTTCTTTTTGGATATTTGCTTGTATTTTGTGAAACATTTGACCATAATATTCATTTATATTCTTATCTCTGTTTTATTTTGCTATCATAAGAAAAGTAGACTAACCTTTTCTACTTTTCACATTCTCTGAATAGTATAATATTATATTACCTGGAGTATGTGATATAACTCATCTGTAACACTGGGCTTTCTATTTTGTTAAAATAATTTTTCAATATTGATTCATTTTATTTTATTATTATGTGTCTACACTTACTCATAAGTCTGCTTTCTTAAATTATTGTATGCTTTCTTTAATTTCAATTATTAAATATATTGGCAAAATATTGATATTTTCCTATTTTAAGTATATGTGACTTTTGTCACTCTTCTCATTGACATACTTGTGCATTTTCTTTCACCTTTGAGAGGAAAAGGAAATATCGCAAAAGTTCTTCAGTTCTTTTTTTTGTTTGTTTTTTAAAATTTTTTTTAACTAATTTATCTTAGAGAGGTGGAGAAGGGCAGAGGAAGAGAGTCTAAAGCAGACTCTGCAAAATGCTGATTTGTGGGGGAGCCTGAGGTGGGGTTCAATCTCATGATCCTGATATCATCATAAACTAAGAGCCGGATGTTTAACCAAATGAGCACTCACGCATCCCAGTTTTTCAGTTCTTTTAAAATTTTATTTAATTTTAGTTTTTAAGCATTTGACTAAAATAAATGTTTTTAGAGACTCACTTTAATTTTGTATTCTCTTATTTCTTTACTTGTTTTAACTATTTACTTTCTTGTTTGGATTAAGCATTAATTTTCATCTTTTCAGGTATATTCATTTATGTCTGAATTTCAACCTTTAAGTTCTTAAATGGTTCTTGAGTTATCATTTGTGACATTTTTATAAAGTGTTATTTTTATATTATTTATATCTAAATACATTCCCACTTTTGTTATGATTTATTTTTTTGATTTGGGATATATAGAAATGATCTTTAAAATTATTATTATTAAAATTCTATTGCTCTATATAAAATTTTAAGTATCATATGAATTTGAACTTAAATTTATGTCATCTAATAATGTGTACTTAATAACTGAGATGAATAAACAATGCCTCACAAGCCAAATCCAACCCCAACCCTGTGTAAATAAAGAAAAGTGTTGTTACAATCCAGTCATGCCCATTCATCTGAATATTTTCAAATCTTCTTTTGCATTATAACAACAAAGTTGAGTAATTGTAATTGAGACTACATGGCAGGCAAAGATGTACATATTTACTCTTTCCACATTTACAGAAAAAGTTTTTTGACTCCTGTTATATAATGTTTTAAAATTTAGTAAGAAAGACCAACTTTATGAAATAATACATTGAAAATGTAGTGGTGTATACAAATCCATGTACGCTTGAAAATATGTATCTTACAGTCATGTAATGTTTTATTTATTTGTTCACTGAATAAGATTTATTACATATTTTTTCAATTTACAAATGTGATTTTCTGAATATGCTCAGCTAATTGTTGAGTGATTAATGTAAAAAAATAAATACCTTAATGATAAGTATGCATTTTTACTTTTACTTTTCTTAATTTTTTTAATTATAGTTCTGAAATCTTAGGGGCATGTGAACTTAAAATTAAAATTTCCATCGAGCTTTCAATGTTTCTTTAAAATCTTTTCTTTTGAATTTCAGTAGACCTACATCAACTTTTTGTTCTTATTATTAGATTTAATTATATCTGTATTTTTTCTCTGTATATCTGTTTATGTGTTTTAGTCGTTATTCTTGTAAATAGCACATATATACAGTTGTGTTTTAAACCAACCTAAAAATATCTTTTAAATGAATGATTTATTTCTTTTATATATATTGATTACTGATTTGTTTATCTTTAAGTCACTAATTTCTATTTACTTCAGTACATATACCAAAGTGTGTGTGTGTTTCTCCTCTTTTGCTTTTGATTTATTTTGTTTTCTAATTCCATTAACTTTTTTCTACTAGTTTCAAGGTATATACTCTTTTGAATTTTATTAGCTCTTTCCTTCAATATACTAATTTAATGAATTATGAAGTAAATGATAATTTTACTACATTTCTATAAAATACAACTGGAAAGAGCTCTCTGATTGATGATACTCTTTCCAAATTATTTAAGTTGACTGGCATATTTAACTTTTTTTAAATGGATGTTCTTATTTGGACCTCAGATTTTCTTATTAGGTTCATTTTCCTTCTCTTCGAGGTATATGTTTAGGAAATTCCTTTAATGATAGGCTCTAAATTGTATAATCTCACATTTTGGCTTGCATTTAAATTTTTTAAAATTTAATTTTATATTCATTGTAGTTTCTGTTATTATTAGAAGTCAGCAGACAATCTAATTGTCATCCTTCTGTCCATAATGTCCTCCCTTCTTCCCCAGCTACTTCTAACATATTTCATTGTCTTTAGGGTTACTGCTTCATGTTGATATGACAAAATAGGAATTCTTTTTGGAATCCATTAATCTTCATTTAAGAGTTTGTAATTTTAAACATTTCTAGAATTCTCATTCAGTAGACCTGTGTATTTTGCCTCTTACACATTTTCTTTATTAACTACTACTAGAATTCTAAAAAGTCATATGTTGAACTGTCTCACTTTATCTTCCATATCTGTTAGCACTTTCATGCTCTTCATTTCCTTGCTATGTGTTATTGTTTTTTTGCATCTATTCTGGCACTTCTTCCCTTTTTCAAATCCATTTTTAAAAACAAATGAAACATACTTGTCTTTGCTCTTGTTTCATTTGATCACTGTCCAGAGTGGTTTGTTCTTTATGTACTTATTGCCTTTTTCATTGTGAGCTGATATTCCTTTATGTGTTAATTTTTGAAAGCTTGAATTTAAAGATGCTTTTCTTCAGAAATATGGGTCTGTCAGTGGCCTTGTGTCATTACCAACTCGGGAACAGTTTAAGCCATCTTCTAGGATTATAGTTTTTTGGAACAGAAGAATACAGTGAATTCAGATCCCAAATTCTATATGTGCATTTTCTGGAAACTTTTCTGATCTTTCCAAGAAAATAAAAATCTATGAAAGAAGTGTAGGTACAGTCTAGATCCACATGTTGGATTTCCAGATTTGTTCAATTTTTTGCATGATATGATCCTCTTTCAAAGATTCAGCCTTTTCTTGGGAGTCTATAATTTGACATTTACTATGTTGATTCAGGGGTTTGTTGTGTATCTTTTATATACACAGATAATTAAAACCCAAGACATAATATCAAGTGATTATCAAATACCGTAAGGTAGCTACCAATTTCAAAGCTTACTTTCTTCTTTAAAATCACACTTAATCATCATTTTTTTAAAACTTTTTTTTTAATTTTATTTTATTTGACAGAGAGAAACAAAGTGAGAGAGGGAACACAAGCAGGGGGAGTGAGAGAGGGAGAAGCAGGCTTCCTGCAGAGCAGGGAGCCCAATGTGGGACTCAATCCCAGGTCTCCCGGATCATGACCTGAGCCGAAGGCAGTTGCTTAACCAACTGAGCCATCCAGGCACCCCTTAATCATCATTTTAAGCTCATACTTTTTCCTTCACTTTCCCAACTGCTGTGAAATATTTTGGAAAAAAATTTCATATTATTTTTGATTTTCTATATTTTCTATACTGTGAGTTTTGTTCACATCACTGAGATTGCTAAATTGCCCATAAACATAAGTAATCCACTTTCTAAAACATTTTCTGAAAACAGAAAATTACTAAGACAAGATATTGCTTATATTTTCTTTTCTCATCTCTTTTTTAAAGTAAAGTTTCTGTATTTTTTCCCCTCTTTTCATTTTAGTTAATGAAGAAATTAACATTTTGGTAATCCTCCTATTTTGAACCAAAGTACTTATAACTTCCAAGTTTATAACCCTATGGCTTTTGTGTAGCATTCAACATAAAATCAGGAACTCAGTTATCTGGACATTTCTAGATAATTTTCTTCCCTTTGGTGTTTGGGTGGCAGACGTGTAAACAAATAGTTGATGCATAATAAATTATTCTAGTTATTGCTCCAAACTTCAGAATCCTTCTACATGATTTAAGACAATGACTTATTATTGGACTATTCAGTTTTCCAAAGACTTACCAAATTATGGTAGTAATGTCTGTTCCAGGCATTTTCATTAATGTTATAAAGACACAATTTACCTTTTTGCTCTTTTTGAACTTTGATAAACTAATTTTTTTCCTGGAGCAATTTTGTTTCAAAATATTATATTATAATTGGAAGACATGGGAAAATGGAATGAAGGAAAAGCAAATTTGACCAGCAAAAGTTATAAACGAGTATCTCCACATTGAATATTTAGGTGAAAATAAAAAGGCTACAGATAAATAAATGTTATTCTATAGTGGCAAAAATATGCTAGAATTATCAACTAGTTCTGATATCTCTTTCTAAATCTAAAGCATAATACACAATATTATGTCAATTTTATAGACTGATACAATGAAAGGCACAAAGCCTTACCTGAGGTAATAGATTCTTAGCAAATCTAGAAATGGGAAATGAATATTTTCAGAAAATAAAACCAGAAACTACTTGCTTTGTCTTGCAGCTACTTAAACATTATCATTAAATAGATTAATAAAGCAACAGATTTTTGGCAACCAATTTGTGAATTTTTTTTCCTAATTTCCATAAAAATAGCACTATAAAGAACTCCTTAAATAAGAACATATGTAAACATTAGATCATAACTAGGACTGTCAAAGGCTTGGTAAAACTGTATGAAAACAGCTTTCAATTTAATATTGATATTATTTCAGCTCCTTGTTGTGTATACTAAACATTGGCTTAAATGTGCAAGACATTAAACTAAGAACCTAACTTCCGTCTGCTCTACTCTTTCCATTATGCTGAAATAAAGAACTAGTTAGGTTTTCATTTTTTTTTTCACACTAGTGAAGTCACAAAGGGAAAAGCTTTCTTTATTTTATCTTTATTTTTAAAGATTTATTTATTCTGAGAGAGAGAGAGAGAGAAAGAGAGAGAGAAAGCCTAAGTGAGAGGGGCAGAGGGAGGAGAGAGAATGTCAAGTAGATGCCACACTCAGCATAGTGCTTGCTGTGGGGCTTGATCTCATGACTCTGGGATCACGACTTGAGCCAAAGCTAAAAGTTGGGTGCTTAACAAACTCCGCCACCCAGGCACCCCAAGAACTACTTCTTTTAATTTCTATTTTGAAAACCTAAAATTTAAAAAAAAATGAAGTTTATTAATCAACTGATTTTTCATATGGTGCTTAAAATAATAAGAGTATAAAACTAAAGGGGGAAAAAGGCTTGTCCACCTCTGAAACACACACAGCAGAATAAATAATATAATATGGATTCTAGAAGATGGAGAGAATGATTTTCCTATTACTCTGGATATAGGGAAAGGTTATGCACATACTCTGAGGTCTGTAAATGTATAGGTCAAAGGAGACTAGGAATTTTCCTTTCCAGATTTATATTCAGCAGGTATTTACTTGTTAGAGTAGTTGTGAAGACAAAATAAAATAATGCATATGAAAATTATTTTGTAAAGCAGTAAAGAAACACTTTTCAGGAAGAAAGTTGTTATAGCATAGGCAATAACAAGGAATATGAAATAATTACCTTAATCAAAGGAAGTCCAAAGTCCTGCTTCATTATTCATTTCTTCTATGTACTCTTGAGATTATATGAACTGCTGTACAGACTTTCTAAATATTATTCAGACTTTTATTAACAATAGAGCACTAGCCAATGGGAAATATGCTGAGCAAACAAATGTGATTAAAAAATAAATAAAACTCTGTCCTCTAAAGCTTATATTCTAGTGTCTGGCATCAATCAAAAATAACACAAAACCAGGTAAAATTATAATTATTACCACCAGCACTTTCCTTAAAGGCAATATTTGGGGTGAGATTTAAGAATGAGTAAGGGTTAAGTAAGTGAATGTGGTTAGAAACAAACAAATAGGGGTGCCTGGGTGGCTCAGTTGGTTAAGCAACTGCCTTCAGCTCAGGTCATGATCCCGGAAACCTGGGATCCAGCCCTGCACTGGGCTCCCTGTTCAGCAGGAAGCCTGCTTCTCCCTCTCTCACTCCCCCTGCTTGTGTTCCCTCTCTCCCTGTGTTTATCTCTGTCAAATAAATAAATAAAATCTTTTTTAAAAAAAGAAACAAACAATAAACAAAAACAAACAAGATAAAGCTTCATACCGGGAGCATGTTTGACAATGAGGAGGGAGTGGAACATGGCATTATTGGAATCAGCAAACAAGGAGCAAAGGGATATTATTCACAGAGGATGCTGGCATCATAAATAGGGACATAGAGTCCTTATCCGAAACCCAGTTAGAAATTAATGAATAGTTAGAGTGAAGACAATACATTTTTTTTAAAATTAGATTGCTCTTCAGATTTGGGTAGGGGGAGTGGTGAAGAAGGAATTTTATAAATGAACCAGTAAATTATGTTAGAGTAAAGATGCATTTGCTTTTTCAGTAATTCTGTCTAGTAATAAAGAAGGGATAGTTTTTCTGATCTTTCTCCTTCTAATTCAAGCAGGTATACAGATATTCCTCCATTATCTGGAAAGTGAAAGGAAATGGCTTCTTCACCTCAGCTCAGTCTTGTTCCATGGGATATGTGCATCCCACTATCTACTTAAACATATGGATCAACAATGTTCATGTTGGTCCAATATACAGCAGATCACTAGCATTTCAAATTCTTCTACAGGCAATGGGATGTGTCAGTTGAAGAAGCAAAACTTACATTGAGTAATCAGTATACTACATGCCAACTTAAACTTGGGTCTATGTATAAATAAGCTGAGAATCCCTTGAAGGCAAGCATAGCCCTCATACTAGGCTCTCAATCAATGATTATGGAAATAATAACTTATCCATCAAACATATGTGATATATATGTACACTTTCCCACAATAGAACAAAAAGCCATAGGATCATAAACTTCTTTCCCTACCTCTTAGAGAATTTCAGTCCTGATTTATGATCTACAATTTCAGGTCAAAACATCAGTTGTTAACTCAAATCCCAATAAGAACATTAGATTCCGTGAGAAGAGTTATGTATATTCCTTGACTCCGACATTATTATCCACATTACATTCTTAGTGGATTTGATAAAAAACTAAACAATTATAGAACTATTTAAACAAACAAAAAAATATTAGCTGAGAAATCTGAGAATATATTGAGATTTATACAATAAGATTATTCTACTGAAAATATTTTCCTTATTTGACAAAATATATATTGTCACAAAATTTTCATTAAAATAAACATGGCATAATCTCCAATCTTCATAGCAATCAGAAATTAATACATATTATATATTCTAGCTTCCTTGATCTTTCAATTTATGTGTATTAAAATAAAATAATAAAAAATAAAGCATATATATTTATGCATCTTTAATTAAGGAAATGCCAAAATTTTAAATACCATAATCTTAGGTATTTTGTTGCTCTTGGTGCAATTATGAATGAGATTGTTTTCTTAATTTCATTTTTTGCTGCTTAATTATTAGTGTATAGAAATGCAACAGATTTCTGTACATTGATTTTGTACTCTGTAACTTTACTGAATTCATCAATAAGCTCTACTAGTTTTTTTGGTGGAATTTTTAGGGTTTTCTATATAGTATCATGTCATATATAAATGGTTAGAGTTTTACTTCTTTACCAAATTGGTTGTCTTTCATTTCTTTATGATGTCTGATTGTTGTGGGACTTCTAGTACTATATTGAATAAAAATGATGAGAGTGGACATCTTGGTCTTTTTCCTGACCTTAGGGGAACAGCTTTCAGGAATAAACTTAACAAAAGAAGTGAAAGGCCTGTACTCTGCAAACTATAAAACACTGAGGAGAAATTCAAGATGACACAGAGAAATGGAAAAACATTCCATGCTCATGGGTTGGAAGAACAAATACTGTCAAAATGTCTCTACTACCCAAAGCAGTCTGCACAATTAATGCAATTGCCATCAAAATACCAGCAGCATTTTTCACAGAACTAGAACAAACAATCTTAAAGTTGGTATGGAACAATGAAAGACCTCAAATAACAAAAGCAATTTTGCAAGATAAAAACAAAACCAGAGGTCTCACAATTCCAGATTTCAAGTTATACTGCAAAGCAGTAATAATTGAAATAATACGGTACTGGCGTAAAAACAAACACATAGATCAATGGAATAGAACAGAAAACCCAGAAGTAAACCCACAATTATATGGCCAATTAATGTTTGACAAAGGAGAAGTGAATATCCACTGCGAAAAAAGACAGTCTCTTCAACAAATGGTGTTGGGAAAACTAGATGGCTACATGCAAAAAAATGAAACTGGAGCACTTTCGTATACCATCCACACACATTAAAAAAACCCTCAAAATGGATTAAAGACTTAAATGTGAGACCTGAAAACATAAAAATCCTTCAAAAGAAAATAGACAATAATCTCTGACATCAGCTATAGCAACCATTTTCTAGATATGTCTCCTGGGGCAGGAAATAAAAGCAAAAACAAATTAATGAGACTACATTTAAATAAAAAGTTCTGCACAGTGAAGGAAATAATCAACTAAACTAAAAGGCAACCTACTGAATGGAAGAAGATATTAGCAAATGACACATACAATAAAGGGTCAGTATCCAAAATATGTAAAGAATTCATACAATTCAATACCCCAAAAACAAATAATCCAATTGAATAATTAGAAGAAAACCTGAACAGATGTATTATTATTCAGCATAAAAAAGAATGAAATTTTGTCATTCGCAAAAACATGGATAGAGCTAGAGTATAATGCTAAGTGAAGTAGGTCTGTCAGAGAAAAACAAATACCATATGCTCTCACTCATACATGGAAATAAGAAACAAAACAAACAAGCAAAGGAAAAAAAAGAGAGAGAGAGAAGAAGAGAGACAAACTAAGAAACTATAGAGAACAAACTGATGGTTACAGAAGGGATAGGGGACAATGGGGAAAATAGGGGATGGGGATTAAGAATACACTTATAATGAAAAAAAGTAAAATGATAAAAAATAAAAATACAGCATTATTCAAATTTAAGAGAGAAGGTTTTTAGCAAGTTAAAGTCATTTCAATTTCATTTCTGATTTTTTGAAAGAAAATGGACCTTTAAAAATGTGAGATTTTTAAAAAGTGAAAAAAATCAGATTTGAATATCATGCCTTCATTTCCCTATATGGTTTGTATCCATCATTATTCCCTGCATTGACCCAAAAGTATATCTATATGCTGAACAACCTATTAGAAATTATTATATTACAGCACAAAAGTGGAACCAATACCTTTGATGATTCCATTGTGACCTGATTTGGGCAGCAGGGGGTTAGGAAGGAGAAGGGGCAGTTTATCATTTCTATTAAACTTTACACCAGTTATATGCTGTCCTTTTCCCTTAACATTTATTTTAAATGCATATCTAGGACATCTGTAAAAGTTGTAAAGTGACAAGCCAAATATCTAAGAAACATGACATCCTTACAGTTAAACTTGTGGGTTGTTTGTTTTCATCTTGAAGGCTTGGCACCATGCAGTTATGATGGTATCTCTCCTGATATATTGTGTCAGTTCAAGAATAAAAGTTACAAGTTAGTAAAGAGAGTCTTTTCCAAACAAATCCAGAAGTTCAATCAGATCATAAAATATATTGACACTCATAATAGAAAAAAAATATTTTTTCATTGTGGGCATTGTTTTTGTCACAAATAGCTAAGTTCTACAGTTGCAGTAATGCCTAAATGTAGAAAATACTTCAAACTGTACTGACGTAGGGCACCTGGGTGGCTCAGTGGGTTAAAGCCTCTGCATTCAGCTCGGGTCATGATCTCAGGGTCCTGGGATCGAGGCCCGCATCAGGGTCTCTGCTCGGCGGGGAGCCTCCTTCCTCCTCTCTCTCTGCCTGCCTCTCTGCCTCCTTGCGATCTCTCTCTGTGTCAAATAAATAAATAAAATCTTAAAAAAACAAACAAACAAAACTGTACTGAGGTATTTTTATTCCACCATTTCGATTACCAATAGTCACTGTAGAGAGTAACTATGTTAAAATGGGCATGAGTTCGAAAGTTTGAGAGATTGCTCTTTCCTATACCATCATTAAAGTCTCCCTAAATTTGCTTTTCTTAGAAAGAAAAAAGCAGAATATTTTAACATGAAAAGAAGAAAAATTACCCACTTGACAATCCCAAATATCATATAAAGAATCACACGTGTCAAAGTGTGCAAATTATACTTCAAGTAATCAAAGCAATTTTAATGACATCTATATAAAAATCGGAGCCAGGAGATTGATAGCTTTTCAAAAGGCAGTTACTAGGTTACTCTTCCCAACATACATTTTGATTTTTGATCATTTCAGAGGAGTCAGAGCACACTATGATGGTCTTGTTGATAAAGATTATCTGACTTCTCAATTCTTATTTTAAATATCATTCATAATTAAAATATAAGCCTATTTAGTATTCCAAATGTTATTTTAAAATCATATAGCACACTACTAATAAATGCAGATCTAAATGCCATATCTATCTCTTTTATCTAGATTTTTTTTTTTATATAGTGTCTTTAGGAAGTTAGTAAAAAGTTATAAGATCTTCCTTTGAGAATGCTGAAAATAAAGCAATGGAAGTGAATGACTTCTTCAAGGAAACATGGATATAGGGACTTTGGATTTGAAGTTAGATATCATTTTGAGGTCTGTATTCCTTTTGACACACTAGTGCCTATCCTTAAACTAAGTAATCACTTTTTAGGCTATAGTTCAAAGTTCTGTCAAAAGCCTTGCAAGCTTAACATTGCATGTTCCCATATGCATTGTTCTTCTCACACACCATCTGCACCTGTGTCTATAGTGAATTAGACAAGGAAAATGTAAGCATGGTGGGTAAAAGATTGCCTATGAAGACAGTATAAGCTCAACATAGAGAAATTTGGCATAGCTGCATACAGCTGGGAAGTAAAAACAGCAGATGGGTTATGTTGACTTCCTAAAATCAGAAATGAGATGGTTTATATCTAACAAGAAATTTGCATAGCCTCTAAGGCAAAGGCATTGCAGGCTTTGCAAATGATGACCAGAAAATAATGTGACATTCTTGAAACTGCATGCCAACAATAGTATAATTGGCAAGAATTTTATAGATAAATTCCTTCCTTCCTCTCTTCCTCTCTTCCTCCCTCCATCCTTCCCAAGCTCCCTTCTCTTCCTTCCTTCATTTCTTCTTTCTTCTTGCCTTCCTGCCTTCCTCTCATTCCCTCCCTCCCTCCTCCATCTCCTTTTCTTTCTTCCTTCCTTTCTTTGTTCCTTCCTTCCTTCCTTCCTTCCTTCCTTCCTTCCTTCCTTCCTTCCTCCTTTCCCTTCCCTTCACTCCGCTCCCCGCCCCTCCCTTCCTCTCTTTCTTAACTTCTCTCTCTTTCTTTCTTGTGAAAAGGAGAAGGTACCAACAAATAAGATAAAAAACTATTTTTATGTCGCAAAATATACTTTACAAATCAGTTTTCTCATGCATATATGGAATATATAAACTATTGTTATTACATGAATAACATAGACTATTTCCTGAAGTAACTAATAAAAAATTCAAGAGCACAAATATGTATAATTTTATTTGCTTGGTATTGTGTGCTTTGGTTTCCATTTTTTTATTGAGCTATAGTATTCCTATAATGTAAGAACAGATAATCAAAAAATGCTGATACTTTGTAGATTGAATTTACAAGCAACATTTAGCATTCACTTAGTAAAGACTTCAAAAGGCTCCCCTTTCTGATAATGACTTGATCAATATTAGGAAATATAAGTTAAAGTACATGATTTAATTTCTTCCTGCAATAGAGTTTTAGCTATAATATAATGATGATAATATAGTCTCTTTACCAAGTGCTGTGCCAAATTAAATTAAATATTCATTTTTATTAATTATGAAAATATATGTATTACCCTATTTCTATGAGTTATATCAGGAACTATGATCAGCTAAATTTCTGCATATCAATATCTACCTAGCTAAACAGATTATTTATTATTATAACAACAAGTTGAAATTACACAAAACTGTTAAAAAAACTTTTAAAAAATACTTTTAAGAGAAAATTTTAGGGAGCATGGTATTAGTATATTATTATTATGTTTTAAATATTTTCTAATTTTTCCCTCCTTTGTGTGTTCATTTGGTTTTGTGTCAACTCCTAGTGTCTCGAGAAGATCAGAGTGGCAAGGGTCAAATGTTGAGTGGTTTCCTGTACTTATGATTCCCCCCACTTATATCATTTTTGTATTGTTGGTTTTTATTTTAGTTACTTGAAAATCTGTATAAATGAGCTTCCTTCTTTAACTGTCTTTTCATTTCTATGGCAAGAATGCCTTTCCCCCATATCTAAAAGGAAATGTTAGAGTTTATATGACTGCTTATATAATAAAAAATGTCAAAATACACATTTCTCAAATTAGTTTCACATTCCACAATCACCCAACCCTGTTTTAATGGTCATTTGGCTGTCTAGAATCAGTATCCCTGCCCATCTGAAACTGTTTAGTCCTTGGTAAAATTGCTCTGCTATTCTTTCTCAAATGGTTCAAATGGAGCAATCATTGTCAAGGTGATCTTGAGTTTTTGAAAGAGAAAAAAATAGATAGATAAAAGTTATACTTTCTCAAGAGCTATAAAAAAGTAAAATACACATTTTTTTTTTTTTTTTAAAGATTTTATTTATTTGACAGAGAGAAACACAGCCAGAGAGGGAACACAAGCAGGGGGAGTGAGAGAGGTAGAAGCAGGCTTCCCACCGAGCAGGCAGCCCGATGTGGGACTCGATCCCGGGTCTCCAGGATCATGACCTGAGCCGAAGGCAGTGGCTTAACCAACTGAGCCACCCAAGCGTCCCGTAAAATACACATTTAAGGAATACTGAACATGACTTCTCCATGACAGGCATAAAACTTCTCTTAAAGCCCTTACAAAGTTTCCTTATTTCAATATTGATAAGAATCAGGTTTCTCATTTTCAATTTTAAAATCACATTTGTTTATAAGTTAGAATAAACAAGGGTGATGCTGGACACAGGCAGACTAGGTTAATTATCTACATGACTCAAAGGAAGCTCAAATGCATTCTCTTCACAAATATTTTTTTTCAGATCTTTTGGATGTTATTTGATATGACTTTGTGTCATTATTTGATATGAGTTCAGTAAAATACTTTTGTGATGGAAGGCAAGTAAACATGGATTTATAGAATATCTCATGTTTATTTACACCTTCATACAGAATACATGTTTCTTTTTCTCCTAGTTGTGAGTTAAGTTATAAAAAGATTCTAAATTAGAATTTTGATGAATTATATGGAAAGAGAGGTATTTTAGAATAAAATTTATTTTTTGCATATGAAATCTAGGTAGACTGGCTAGGTCGTATAATAGAAAATAGTCTAGGATGTCAAAGAAATAAGATTGATTAATAATTAATATTAATATAAGATTAATACCTCCTTTGAACACAAAGGAGGTAAAGGAACATCAAAAACATCATTATTGATTTGACAAATTTGTTGAGAGTTTTCCATAAGATTACATTGGACAAAAGATATAAATAGTCTTTTTTTAATGTGCAAATGTTGACCTGTTGGTAATGGTTCCAAAGACCTGTTGGAGATGAGTTTTGAGGTTAACTTGGAAAAGCTCAGTGATTTATGCAAATTGTCTGCAGCCAGCTCAGGAAAGCATTGTTGCAGTGGGCCAGCAGTGGATTTGGCTGTCTTCCCTTTTTATTTACCTATTTATCTTTCCAATTTTGCTTTTTTTCACTCATTTTTTTTCCTCTCACATATACCTTATTATTTCTACCTAAGTTATATGGTATCTCATTTACTTGATTTTTTTCAGGCTACAGCCTACACTAATATATTTTTATTTCTGTATTCTGCAAACTATGATTAGCTAAAATTTCTTTAACCAGAGTTCATGACAATTTTTTAAAACCAGTACCAAATAAATTTCTACAGATGATACTCAAAACTTTTCTGGCTTATAACTCATTCTTTGCACATTTAATTGAATCAATCATTTCACTTTCAAATCAAATGCTTGCTTTTTTTTCTATATTTTATATTATCATAGACTTATATTAATGAGAATGTTCTAAAAGTTATCCTGTCTTACTTTCTTCTTTAGAAAACTATGTAACTTGGTTCTAGAGTATTGAAGACTTATTCAGAGATATAGAACTAGTTAATGGATAAAATTTGGAGCTAAGGTCATAGAGATGGATTTCCAATGCTTTCCAAGATCATCTGTAGATTTTCTTGGTATGATACAGCTTTTAGGGAGTTATTGGTCTAACACACATGTCATCGTGCTTTCGGTGTATTGCATGGTATCTCTCAGTTGTGTACTGTTAGTGTTTCTAAACAGCTGAATTTAGAGGTAAGTATAGACACTTGAATGTGAAGTTTCTTGCCTGAAATCTAAAAGTAGTTATTTTGATTAGAGAAATCCTCTAGAATTCTGGACTTTAGTAATGTCTTGGGCTTGCTCTAGATTTCAACCTGGTACTATTGTAAGAAAGAAAGGATTTGATGTTACAGAGAACTGGGTTTAAATATTTTTTCCACCCAGGGGATATTTGATCTAGAATTTCTCTTACTACCTCTCAGAATAAGTTCTTTCAGGACTGCAATTACCTCTGTATATTTTATATTAGATGAAAGTATCTTATCTGTGGTGTTGGCTGGTTCTCATTGATTCCAACCTCTTACAGAAAAAAATCCAAATCATATTTCAGGATTTTGCTTCATCTAATTATTATTATTATTTTAAAGATTTCATTTAGTCATTTGACAGAGAGAGAGAGAAATAGCAAAAGCGGGAACACAAGCAGGGGGAGAGGGAGAAGCAGGCTTCCCACAAAGTAGGGAGCCCGATGCGGGGCTTGAACCCAGGACCATGGGAACATGACCTGAGCCAAAGGCAGACACTTAAAGACTGAGCCACCCAGGTGCACCTCCTTCATCTAATTAAATACCCTCAAGCTACCTTCTCTACATTAGTTTTCAGCTTTCTCTCTAAGAGTTTCTTACTCTCCTAATAAGTCACTGATGTTGGCTAGAGTAAGCTTCCTTGAATAACAGATAAGCAAGCAGATGTATGTGACATTCCATATTGTGATACTGGACTTCTTGTTATTATTATTATTATTTTTAGTGTAAATGTGAGTCTTAGAGAGATAAGTATAAATAAAAGCAGTGAATCACAAGTTTTATTTTTGGAGACCATTATAGTCAGAAACATATTCCATGTGACATACTTCCTTTGAGTGAAGAGATTATTTTGGGAAGTGATAGGGTATATATATATATATATATATATATATATATATATATATATATATGTATATATGAAGGCTGAATTGTTAGTCATTAGGCAATTTTGATAGGTCAGGTTTTCCCTAACTTAAGATATTAGATATTTTGATGGTAACATAAAGGTAGCCAATATTTAACCACTGAAAAGCCACTAATTCCATTTGTGACATTTAACAACATAATTTTTCTTGGTGTGTTTCAGTTATGGTGATGTTGTCATTGGTCCATGCCTACTTGATACAATATGGCAAGAGCTAATATAGCAAGAGCTAATAAAATCAAATTACATACCCCAGATCCTATGGTTATATTTCAAATAGAAGATACCATGAGAAAGAAGGGATTAGACTTTAAGAAGAGTGAAGAAAGGCATACACACATGCAACGCATATCTGGAAAATCATCCTAAGCATCCTAACAAGGTGGTAGACATCTTATGTAACTAGTTTAGTAAATGCATAATTTTTTTTAAAAGTAGGTTCAATTTGGATTAGTAGAAATGTTAGCAATGATGTCTAATTTGTGCATTGTGCATTAATAGCTTTAAAAACATGGGAAACTCTTAATTTGTCTTGTTTTTCACAAAGAGGATTTCTTTTTTTTTTTATTAAGAGAAGAAACTATGCCAATATGGTTGTGTAGAACATTGGTCTTGAATTTGGAATGCACTGATGGGAAGATAGCCATCAGGCTCCAAATAACATTGAGTCACCTATATTTTTGTATGGAGGTACAACCTGCAAATAGAAAAATCTAGTATGTTTTGGCTATTATTATAAAGGAAGTATGTAAAAGAAAATTTATATAAAAGTGCAAGTTCTTTTTTTCCCTCAACCTCCATAATGCTCTTAGGAAATTCTTTACTAGTGAAATATAATGGTGTTGAGACCCACTAAATAAATCCAGTATGGGTAGTTAAGGCAAAGGAAGCAGCATGTATCATGGCAGAGAACCCCAAAAGCATGGGAGCAATTAAAAATTAAAATTAAAGAAACTGACTTGGTATGCAGAATGTGATATCATCTTCAATGTGTCTTCAAGGTTAAAATGATCAATTTTAGTATTTTAAGTAAAGTAATGATGAAAGTAATTACTTATGTTAATAAAAACTTATTTTGATAAAGACAGTAAAATAAGTTGTGAGGGGATAATGTTAGCTAAGAAGACAGAAAAATGACAACTGTGAATTTCAGCACTGGTATGGACATAAATAATAATGGGCAAATAAAACAGATATTTATGAGACAGAATTGTCAGCTTCATTGGTTATGGTGAATTAGTAAATGAAAATATAGCAAAAAGAAAGCAAGATGTCTTTCTGCTTCCTGACTTGTCTAATTGAATGGATTCTAAGAGTCATCCATCAAAACATAAACTGTAGAGGAGCAATGGGTTTGGAGTGGGGTGATGCAAAACATAAGATGCTTGCAGGCCATCCAACTGAAAATAGATCTAGGCATGAAGTTCTGGAGATTATGGAATTTTGTTGGTTGGAATGCAAATTTTCGATTCAGCATTATGTTGGTAGAAGTTGAAGGAAAACAATTCATAGAGAAATAGTTTCACTAAATTATCTTCCATCTTTAATGAAAGCTGTATTAGACTTAATTCAGTTTGTATACACTAATGTGTACTAGAAATATGGTGCTTCCTAAAAAACAACCTAGCTTGCAGATTCACATATGTCTGTGAAAATACATTCTTTTAATTTATTTATTTTTCTAAAGATTTCATCTATTTATTTGACAGAAAGAAACACAGCTAGAGAGCGAACACAAACAGAAGGAGTGAGAGAGGGAGAAGCAGGTCTCCTGCTGAGGAGGGACTCCCCCCCCATGCAGGGGCTCGATACCCGGACTCGACCTAAGCCAAAGGCAGATGCTTAGCAACTGATCCACCCAAGTGCCTCTATAAAGCTTAAAGAGCTCTTTAAAAGTATTAATATATTCTCCTGAAATTAAAAACATAAGCAAAAAGTTTGGAAAAGATGGTTCAAATTTTTAAAAATTTTTGAAAATTATATACATTCATATGAAATATATACATATGCATCTTTCATATTATATATTTATTGCAATACTTACAAGATACTTCTGATTAAAAATTACCAAATGATATATTTTTTAAATATTGCAGCTATTCTGTTAATTTTGCTCTTAACTTTGAAATGTATTTTCGAGGAGCCTGTGTGGCTCAGTTGTTGAGTATCTGCCTTCCAGTCGGGTCATGTTTTCCTTCTTTGGAGGTTTGTTATAGGACTCTCCAGGAGAATTTAACAATATCTTAAGTTGTTAAATTTTTCTGTTCAATATTTTTCTTTCATTTATTTTCACGTCTTGTTTTCACACTTCTCAGTTTAGTTTTCTGGTTGATAAAACAATATTTTGCGACTTGTCATTCTGTTGCAATGACAAGGTAATGTGAAGGTAATACAGATAAACCCCCACCCCCTTTCAAAGTTTATGTAATGCCAGTTGGTTTTTATGAAAGCCCTATAGTAGTATAAATTTTTCCTAACTGAAAGAAATCTGAAAAGGATTTTCACTTTATGAAACAAGGCAAAAAATGAAAATAGTGTTTGGTATTTGTTTTGCGGTGAGCATCTTGAGCAGAGAGAGTAGCACCGCCTAACCAGGAGCTACACCCAGCATCAAGCCACCATAGCTTTCAACTGTCTGTGAGCATCTGTGCTTGATATCTCAATTAATTTTGTGCATCTGTTAGCAAGATATGTCCTAAGAAAAGCCCAAGAGAGGTTATTTTTGGGATCTGGAAACACTAATTTTTTTCCATTATACATTAATTATAATTGCTTCTTCACTTTACACCATTTTGGCTTACAAAAGTTTGTTTGGAATGCACCTGAGTGGCTCAGTCAGTTACATTGCAGTGTTCAGTTCAAGTCATGATCACAGGGTCCTAGGTTCGAGACCCCCATCAAGCCCCAGATCAAGTCCTGCATCAGGCTCCCTGTTCAGCTGAGAGCTGTCTTCTCCTTTGCCTTCTTCCCCTCCTCCCTGCTTGTGCTCTCTTTCTCAAACAAATAAATGACATCTTTGAAAAAAAAGTTTGCTTAAGAACGCTCTACTTATGCCTAGGTGGCTCAGTCCTTAAGCCTCTGCCTTTGGCTCAGGTCATGATCCCGGAGTCCCAGGATTGAGCCTGGTATCAGGTTCCCTCCATCAGGTTCCCTGCTTCTCCCTTTCTCACTCCCCCTGCTTGTGTTCCCTTTCTTACTGTGTTTCTCTGTCAAATAAACAAATAAAATCTTAAAAAAAGAAAAAAAAAAAGAATGCTCTACTTATGGATAGTGGAAGAAAGCCAGTATATTTTTTGCTCTATTATGAAACAAGGTGGTATTTTATTTGAATTAACATTTACCATAATCATCAAATTTTAAGTTTAAAATTTTTACTATTAATAGCCCCTAAAAGGGACCCCTTGTTCTATTTAAGACTTTCATAAACAGAATCATAACATAATGATTAAAATGCAAGCATACAGGTGCCTGGGTGGCTCAGTGGGTTAAAGTCTTTGCCTTCAGCTCAGGTCATGATCTCAGGGTCCTGGGATGGAGGCCTGCATAAGGCTTTCTGCTCAGCAGGGAGCCTGCTTCCCTCTCTCTCTCTGCCTGCCTCTCTGCTTACTTATGATCTCTCTTTGTGAAATAAATAAATAAATAAATAAAATCTTAAAAAATAAAATGCAAGCATACCATATACTAATTTTAATTAGTCAAGAGAAGAAGAAGAAAACCTTCCAATATTTCTAGTTTCTAATATATTTTACTACTAAATTTTAAGGTTACTATATTTATATACATAACAAATATAATAATTCATGAGAAAATAGCAGCAGATAATTATAAAAAAATCTGATTTAAATTATTTTCCTAGTAGTCCTTATTCAAAGATTTAAGAGTTAAGAATTGGATAGTTACTGAATAAAGCTAAGTAGATTTTTCATGCTAAAAAAACACTACAGTGATATGGAGATCTTTTCCTTTGGGGATATATTAGAAATGCTCTTTAGGCGTAGCATGAACACAAACTGGAGCATATAATATACTTTACATTTATTATGAGTTAGTTGCTTGGGCCATGAGCTCCCATAATGTGAATATTTTCTTGGGTATAAGTGGTATCTGATTAAACCTGAGTAGACTTCAGAGATACCCCTGGGGTCTATATGCAAAATTACACCAGAAATTAAATAGAGTTTCTCAGTAACTTTGTTTTACATAAGACCTTAGACATGAGACCTAATCATATGAAAATCAGGAGATAGAAAATGAAAATAATGGAGTTTCTATTATGCCAATAAATAGAAAAAAATGCATTCAATAAACAGATACTTTGTGAACAAAGATATTTACCTGCTTCCGAATTTTTTTTAACAAAACACAAAATGAAAATTTACCATTAGGCAAAGCTGTCTACCTTAGTGATATAAACTGTCCATTAGTGGAAGAGACAAGAGTTCAGATTAACAATACAAAAACAAAGAAGACAGTATATTCTCCTTTTTCACTTACAAAGCCAAACACTATTAAGTGCTTTACCCTTACTTTATTAAAGAATCTAGAGGACCTTTTGTAGCTACAGGGATTATTTCTGAAGTATTAATCATGATCCCACACTTAATATTGTAATATTTTGCATTAGTTTTTTTCATCAGAAAACATGATTATCCAGCCAAGTTTCTCTTCATGAGATAAATAATTACCTGGATTTCATTGCTGAATTGTGAGAGGACAAAGAGGAGGTAGAAACACATCAGCAACACAATTCAGGCATATTTTAGGTTAAGTCTTATTTTAGGTTCCATAGTTGTTTTTTTGTGTTGTTGTTGTTTTTGTTTTTGTTTTTTAGCAGTGTTCCATCTGGGATGTCAAGAGAAGAAGAAGAAAACCTTCCAATATTTCTAGTTTCTAATATATTTTACTACTAAATGAATTCTTTGACTAGTCACTTCTGTGCAAGTACAAAAGTGACATGTAATTGATCACAGTTCTGTCAGTGTCCTTTGCTAGTTTCATCTGCCATGAAACATGGTGAACTAAAAACTATTCCTTTATAATAATAACAGGTTTAGTAATTTCAAAGAGCAATTTTCTTAATAGTTTATTATTTTACACTAAGATTTCACAGAAAACAAAATCAACTAAATGTAAAAGAAAATCATGTTTTTCCATAGCATTTTCTGCCCAATGGATACTGATACAAATTCTGAGAATGTTAGTGGGTAGGCTCATTTATCAGTTCAAGCCCAATGAATATTAATTCATCCTATCTGATATCGATCATATCCTCATAATATCAGAAGCAGGACTTTGGATAATTAAAGCCCTGAGCCTCACACACTGGGGGTATGCTTTGAAAATGCCCCTACATTTCATCGTCTATCTCCAACAATAAATAGCAGGATGGTAAATAGTAATGATAAACAAAAACTAAGCCATATTGTAAGTTTTGTGGATCTTATCAACACCCCTGTAAAACAACTTCTTATAATGTGTTGACCAAGGACAATGCAAAGGTTTTGAATACATCTCACAATGATCAATATTATGAATGGAGACCTATGACTCAGAAATAAAATGTTGCACCATCCCTAAGAGAGAACAAGTCACAAAATTCATGTTTAAATGCGTTTTTATGGTCACCTGAAAATTAAAGCTGGTTCAAATTTGAGATTTTTAAAAAAGAAACTTCATTATAAAAGAAGGATATATTCTTGTTAATGTTATCTCTGGAGCTCAGTACATTGTGAAAGCCTTAACTTTCCATCAAGGATATGAAATTTGAGAAATTCTGGGAAAAAAGAAATGGGGAAGGGGAGGGTGTTTCCAAGTCATTACATTAAAGGTAACTTATCCCCAGGAGGCTATTGTCCACTCTATGCCCAATATAAGTCATATAATTATATTCACAGGAGCAAGAAAAAATCCTGACTGGCCCACAGATCCTACAATCAACATTAAAAACATTGTTATTTTTATATTTAGTAAACAAAACAAAACAACAACAATGAAAAAAAAAAAACAAAGCAAAACAAAAAACAGCATTTAGTTCCTGATGTCTGGACTCTGCTGTAGATGAAATTTATACAGCATTATGCTTGGTATAAAGGTAAGGCAGAAAAATCTATAATCAATTACCTGTAGCAAACACATATTTCCAACTATCAAACTACCAAGAAAACAAAATTAAATTACTTTTAAAAGATGTACATATGAGTGCCTGGGAGAAGCAGTTTCTTGATAGTGGAGAAAACAAGACATAAAAAAAATAGAATACCCTAGAAGGAAGAGTATGACTTAACCCTATATTTCCTGCCTAAACCCAGGCCAAAAGGACTGGATAATATCTAAGCATCATTGAAATAAGTCTGAACACGAGACATATGGATCAAAGAAGTCACAATAAAGGCACATTATCTCATAGAGCAGCCTTAATTTTAACTCTTACCCAGTCATATTTTCAGGAGATTTCCAAGAATTATAAGTCCAATGAACTAATCTTTTACCTCATTGACTAAGTATGAAGGCTCAGGGAACAGTTAAAATGATTAAATGAGTATTAACTTTTATATCCAAAAATGTATCTACTTATTAACCCTAGAGTCGAGGGACACATTTTATTGATCTAATTACTGGTGTTCAGGAAGCAACTGTGCCTGTGATATGATATCCTGAATGCAACTTAGAGCACTGGTAAATTTACTTGATAAGGATTTTAATCTACTTCCTAAGAGGCCAACTATAATGAATATTTTAGACCAGATCCAAAATGCTAATGATAGGAAATTTCTACGATGCTAAAAAGCATTCTGCTATAGTTGTTAGATCCAAGGGATGTAACTATGGACATTAGAACAGAAACCTTTTAACACAATTATGACTCAGACACTTAATGCCAATCACCACAAATCTGGCATGGAGTGGTAGAATCGGGTCTGAGAAAGAAATTTAAGGTTTCTGCACTCTAGAATTTATGTTTAACTATCAACTTCATTATACAAGGATGTTCTTAGGGAATTGAGACAACCCTGTCTTATTCTGGTAATGTGACCATTCAGAAAATATGAACTATAGATCCACAGATTTGAGATCTGATGCTTTTACCAACATAGGTTGCAGTTTAGTAAATATCTCAGAACATTTAAGAAGAGAACTACTCTTTAAATGTCTCATCAAAACTTTGAGACAATAACAATCAAGGTTATGCCAACAAAAAGTAACCTAATTTTCACCTTCTTTCAGTGTTTATATTACAATAATAGTTGAATTCAGATTGGCCACATGCAATTTTTAATCCAAATCCCTTATAAAAATAGTTCTATAATGTATCCTAAAGTGACATATGATCCTGTAATCTCTTATTATCACATAATAAATCAAATTCAGTTTACATTATTAAAGACTTGCAAGTAAAAATGGTTGTTTGTGCCACAACCACAACCTTTAACATTCTAGGTGGATTTACAAAACAACCATATGGAACATAGCAGTTCACTGTGAACTACTAGCATGTAAGTCAGGTATTCTCAATATTACAGAAGGAGTATTAGGCACTACTATATTGGAAAAATCATGACACCAGCCTTGGACAAGCTCTACAAAATCTTGAATTTAACAAATGCATCATTTTCATCATTACTGTATCTGGTGCTCAAGCTTCAATTTTAATGGTATGGTAGTGACAGGGATTGCTCTTTTTCTTTACTTAGATCAAACAACATTAACACTCTGTACCTACACTATAATTTGTTTGGAAGGAATCCAGACTGGGCCATTGATTAAATTCTACTAGTTGTCAACCTGATGTACTAAATCAATAACATATTAATCCGGTTAACAGGAAATATTGAAATTAATACTCTAGATTTCTTTTTGCTTTGTATATTGGAACAAGTATGAACTATAAACAAAAATAAATCCAAAGCATCCAACCAGTGACAAACTCATTAGAGTCCAATGAATGATCTGACATCACACCTAGCCCCAAATGCCTCTTTGGATACGGTAGACAGATCATGCATACAGAGGATCCTATATTGGTTCACAAATAATGCCAATTAATATAGCAGAATGCAGAGCAGGAAGAATTTCAGTATAAGTGCAACTGGAAGTTGAATATATATTTCTCATATTGTCCATAGTAGATGGACATGCCAGTAACTCAAACCTTTTGCAGACCTATAAGGTAGTTAAAAATGATAATTCCTAAAATTAAAGATGAAAGAATGGTCATGTTAATTAAAATGTATCTGTATCAGATGTATAAATATAAACATAAGATTCCACAAACTAGCACATTACGAAAGAGAGATATAAAATACCAAAGCTAACCAAATAGCACACAATCATAAAATGGGAAATATATGTATTGCAAAGAGCCTCACGTCATGTTACTTTTATTAATGTCCTCTATAAGTTGATGGCATAAGAAGATGAATTAGCCTAGTGTCTTCCAGAATTTTCTGAATGGAGACAATAAATGAC
The DNA here is from genome assembly GCA_004023965.1 of Spilogale gracilis. Taxonomy (NCBI): domain Eukaryota; kingdom Metazoa; phylum Chordata; class Mammalia; order Carnivora; family Mephitidae; genus Spilogale; species Spilogale gracilis. The sequence continues at coordinate 69,244 of PITA01001043.1, read as the reverse complement.
TGTTGATGCTTTCTGATTACCTAGTTTTGGTCGAAAAGAGTGAGCATTATCCTTTGTTGGTGTCAAATGTTTTCTTAAAGTTCAAAAATTAAAATAATTTTTACTCTATGCTGAATATTATCATTCTCAAGACAAGGAAGGATCAGTAGGGCTTATGTAATAAGAAATTCTATGATGTTATCTATATGATTAAGTATGACTTAAATTAGAAGAATAAAGTCATTTTTAACACATACTCTTCAACTCACTTCCATCTAATCCTATCCAGTATTTTTAATGATACATCCCTCTATTTTCTTTTTTTAAAGATTTTATTAATTTGTTTGAGAGAGAGAGAGAGAGAGCACAAGCAGGGGGAGAGGCAGGGAGAGTGAGAAGCAGGCTCCCCACTGAGCAAGGAGCCCAAAACGGGACCAGATCCCATGACCCTAGGATCATGACCTGAGCTGAAGGCAGATGCTTAAACAACTGTGCCACCCAGGTATCTCCATCATTCTTTTTTCAGTAAAATCCTATTAGAAAACAATAAAATAATTAATGAAAGGTCAAACTTCCAGTAAGTTGCAACCCAAAGTATGTTGATATGCATCTCTTGAATAATTTTGCCCTGTGCTCAAGATTACTGACCTTTATAATATTTGAGAAAGTTTCAGTGTGTTACTGTTACTCAAAATATGACAAAGAAAATCCACTTGATAAGGATTCTGGCACACCAGCCAAGGATTAGCAAGCAGTTTTGAGTCAAATGCTTCTAGACTGACTCAAGTGTTTGGGTAGGCAAGCATTTGTCTTCTTGAAAAGAGAGTCAGTCAGACTATTGTAATAGCTTTAGCATTAGCCACCAGATAATGGTTTGGAATTGATGGCTTTACCACTGGACATTAAAAGAAGCAAAAGTTTAAGTTGTAAAACTAGTTTTAAGTAGAATAAAATTTGACAGATGCCCTGATCTCTCCACTATATTAGCCAACTGGCACTGGAATCAATTGAATTCGTGAACTAATCTTCTAATGTAGGATAAAATACCTGTGGGACTTTGTTTTGTTATGTGCTGCCAAGAAGCAAAAATATACTGATGAAAGAGCAGAATATCAATATTTTGGAGGTAGCAATAATGTAGAGAAAGACACTAAATTATCCTGTTATGGAACCCAAGGTCCATATGGTTGGTACAAAAGAATAATCATAGATAACTAGGAAAGGGCAAGAGACTGTTGTTCTCAAAAGACAACCAACAGTAAGCTAGAGAGATAAAGAAATGGAGAATTGCTTTAAGTTATGAGAAACAGAAACATATGTGATGTAAATAAACAGTACTTTCAGTTAGTGGAAGACTTTGGGTTCAGTATCTGGGTTAGAAATTAAGTATAATGTAGGCAACATATTGTTATAAAACAAACGATTCTCAAACTTTAAGCCACATACAAGACCCCTGGGAAGCTGGCTACAGTGCAGATTCTGGTTCTGGAGGCCTGGAACAACCCAAGATTTTGCATTTCTTATAAATCCTCCACGTGGTGCCAGTGCTGCTGGTTTGTGGAGGATGATTTTGGTAGCAGAGCCACTAAATGACTCAGGTTCATACTGTGGAGCAAAATGGGGAATGGGGATGACAGTTGCTTCTTTTCGGAGGAAGATGAGGAAGACAAATATTAAAGTGCCAGGATGGATGCTTACATATATGTTATTACTCACATGTTTCTAAATGATCTGTGAGCTGTTTAAGAAGAGAAACCATGTAGAATTTAACAACATTCTGTTAATTTTCAAGAATGTCTACTTGATTCAAGGGAAGTTCTAAATAAATACTTCTTTTTTAATTAATTCATTAGTGTGTGCCTTTTATCTAAGGGGAAAATTATTTGTTCATGGGTGAATTGCATTAGCTAAATAATAAAACAATCACTGCAGTTTTAAACAATTGTAACTTAATCATTACTTTGAATTAATAATATGCCACTTTTAGTGATTTGGTTTCACTTATATTTCCTATAGCCACTTATCACAATTTTAATTATAATGAAATTTTCCAAATATATTTCATTATTATGCAAGATGGAAATAGTTCTCAAGATAAATTGTACATGGAAGTTGTATAATATATAATCTCATATTTCCAAACATTTGAATATGTGTAGAATTATCATGAAACTCAATCTGTATGTAGCAATTACTTTTCTTATATAAATTTATATAACATTTTTCTATATAGAATTTCTAATAAACACAATTATTGATAATATTGAGTAATTTACTATTAAGCCAAATAAAACATATACTAAATTATCCACAACCCATATGTCAGTGTTAAATTAGTATATTGTCTGATCCAATATCTTTTCTTTTGTCCTTTTTGTTTGGTGGATTTTATTCAATTCCATATAATGACAATTGCAAATTATAATGTTTTATTGAATAATATCTTACTAGGGGCTGAAATGACTGTACAAAGCTGATTTTTATAAACTCCCTTTTTTGAAAAGAGATCTATTTCTTAGAGAGTGTGCACATGCACAGGAGTGGGGGGAGGACAGAGGTAGAGACTCTCTATCTTCTAGCAGACTCACCCCTGAGTACAGAGCCTGATGTCGGGCTCTAACTCATGACCTGAGACCATAACCTGAGCTGAAATGAAGAGTTGGACATTCAAGTGACTGAGCCACCCAGGTGCTCCTACAGTCTCTTCTAAGTAAATGATTTCACTACACTGAATGCAGTGACTATCAACTAAGACTTCATTTGAAATCACCCACAAAAGCATCAAAGCAGTGTTGAGGCCCAAGCCTTATGGCAAATCAATTGAGTCAAAAATCTTAAGAGTACTGCCATTTTTAAAAGCTCCCCAGATGATTCTCATATACAACATTATTAATAACTACAAATCCAAATGATGAATAAATGGAATCCCAACCCAAAATTCTCAGTTGTCACTAAGAAACCAAAAATTCTCAGTTGTCACTAAGAAATTCACCTCTAGGGGCGCCTGGGTGGCTCAGTTGGTTAAGAAATTCACCTCCATCCATGCATTTCATAAGTTGTCTTTAATGATTACTCTAAGTGGAAGTTGTGAATTATTTTTTTGCAGTATAAAAAGAATTCCAAATAGAACAATTAAAAAAGAAAAAGCATCATAATACAACATTGGATGATAAATATAACAGGCAGTATTGAAGAAAGCCAAATGTCTAATAAAATCATGAAAAGTGCTCAATCCCACTGACAATCAAGGCAATGACATTTTACATTGAGCTGACAAAGTTTTCAAAGTTTGTTCATGACAGGATGGGAAAAGTAAATACACCTATACTGTTAGTTGAATGAAGATTGTTTAAAAAAGAAAAAGGTAGGAAACTTTGATAAGTTATACTAAAATTGATATCTGCATGTTATAAAAAAGATCAATCCTGCTTCTGGCACATGCCTTATGGAAATATTTGACACATCTGTCTAGGGTGATCAATTTAAGAATATGTATCTCAGCATCAATTATAATAGAGAAAATCAAGAAATAACCAAAATTCTTAAAAAATAAGTTGGTAGATATGTATTTTGGTGTATTCAAATGAATTAAATAAATGAACGATCATTACATATATCAATATGGATAAATTTTACATAGACATGCACATGTATTGGTATGTGTGTGTGCACACATTGGTGTGTAGTTTTAGTAAGTGACTCTGTCAGGGAGTCTTGATACATTAAATATATAAGATAATTCACAAAAGAGGTATTTCCAGCTAGATCAGAGTGTACAATCTGTCAAAGGGCATGAAAATAGTATCAAGAAAGAGTCATAGGACACGGAGGTAGCTTTTTTTTTTTTTTTTAAGATTTTATTTATTTGACAGAGAGAAACACAGCCAGAGAGGGAACACAAGCAGGGGGAGTGAGAGAGGGAGAAGCAGGCTTCCCACCAAGCAGAGAGCCCGATGTTGGACTCGATCCCAGGTCTCCGGGATCATGACCTGAGCCGAAGGCAGTCACTTAACCAACTGAGCCACCCAGGTGCCCCGGAGGTAGCTCTTAGCATTTTATCTTTTTGAAAAAGATTTGCGGTAAATTTTGAAAAAATGTTAAGATTTGTTTTAGCTCAAGTGCTTGTTACCATTATTTTCTATGTTGGGGTATGTATAATAAAACACATTTTAAAACATGAAATTTAAATAGTTTCTGGGGAGAAATAAATGATCAATACCATTCCTGTTATTGTAGTGGTAGCCTGTGGCTTGAACACAGTTTTTCTTTGGGGGGAGGGGGAGAGTGAGCCCAGCAACACTGAGGTTCCATAGAATGTTAAGATTTCTGTTTCTCTTGTTTTTTAAAGATTTTTATTTTTTATTTGAGAGAGAGTGAGAGAGAAAGTCAGAGAGTGCATAAGTGGGAGGAGAAGAGGGAGAGGGAGAGAGAATCTCAAGCAGACTCCTTGCTGAGTGTGGAACCCATTATGGGCCTTGGTCCCATGACCCTGAGATCACAACCTGATCTGAAACCAAGAGTCTGGAGCTTAACTAATTGTGCCACATAGGTGCCCTGTTTCTCTTAAATTTTTATGATTCATGCCAAAATAAAATTAAATTGGTATTCCTATTAAAATACAAACTTCTCAGGCTGGGGATTTTGTCTGTTTTATTTCTGTACCAACAACAAGTACTTAAACATTGTGTGGCTCATAGTTATCCTCCAAATATTTTCTTGAAAAAGAAACATTTTTAGTGAGATCATTTCCTCTTAGTCCCAAAGTCAAGGATTAAATATTATTTTACAGAAGTTATTGAATAGTAAAGGAAATAATAATAAATAAAATAAATCCCAAACTAAAAGTATTTGCTGTAGCAATTTTCTTGATGACCAACATTATTTGAGTCTATTTTTAGGCACAACAATAGTATAGGTACTATCACTGATAAAGAAAAAGAATGAATTCTGAAAGGAGTTAGGATGATGATAAGGATATTCTTAGATGGCCAAAGCTTCAGAGAGTATGTGACAATGAGCTGCTTATTCTGGTTTGATTTTTCTCCCTCTGCCTCTCCTGCCCCTCCCTCCCCCCCCAAAAAAAACCCAAACAAAAAGCTAGTTCACTTAAACTCGTTTTTTGATTAGAGTTGTTATTAATTAGGCATCCAAGTCTTTGAGGAGGAAAAATGGGAACTCTTGATTAATATACCACCAGAAATCCAGGCTTTTACAATAAGAACACTTGGCCTTGAAGAATCCAAGTCCATTCCCAACCAGGGCCACAAAGAACATATGGTCATTCTGAGTTTGGTCAGAGAAACAGTCACTGAAAGCATGAGGGAAATACAGGGCACAGGTTAGGAATTAGGGTGTTCCTGGATGTGAAGATGCTGGAGAACAAAGGCTGGGACATCACAGTGGGTAGATCAGAACACTGGAGCACTGGAACTGGAAGATGAAATTAATCTTGGGCAAAAGTGCACCAAGAGTTTTGTAAGGAAGTTTAAGGAGGTATCTGCAATGTCTCTCCAAAGTGGAAAATGGCCATGGAGTAGAAAAGTGAAAAGTGTGGGCCCAAATCCATGGTCTTTGAACACAGTCTCAGGAGAATAATGCCTCCTTTATCCCTTCCAACTTTCAAATTTGCCTCTCATGGAAAATTTCTGGGCCACACCAGACATGGATTTTTAGAAAAACAATTTCCCATGAAAGAAGAAAATAGATATAATGCTTAGTTAATAATAGAAAGCTGTGTATAACATATAACCCCCAAAGTGCATAGTCATAAAAATATATTTAGGTCAGAAATTAGTCAAGATAGGGGTGCCTGAGTGTCTCAGTAGGTTAAGCGTCTGACTCTTGGTTTTGGCTCAGGCCATGATCTCATGGGTCATAAGATGGAGACCTGTTGTTAGGTTCCACACCCAGCAGAGAGTCTGCTTGAAGATTGTTACCCTCTGCCCTTCCCCTCTCATGCACAATCTCTGTCAAATAAATACATCTTTTAAAGAAAAAATAGTCAGGAGTGCCTAAGTAGTACAGTCAGTTGATTGACTCTTGATTGGCATTCAGGTCATGGCCAGCACTCAGTGGGGGTCTACTTGAGATTCTCTCTCTCTCTCTCTCTGTGCCCCTCCCCTGGCTCATGAGCTCTCCCTCTCTCTTCCTAAAATAAATAAATAAGGGCACCTGGATGGCTCAGTGGGTTAAATCCTCTGCCTTCAGCTCAGATCTTGATCTAAGGGTCCTGGGATCGAGTCTCACATCAGGCTCTCTGCTCAGCGGGGAGCCTGCTTCCTCCTCTTTCTCTGCCTGCCTCTCTGCCTGCTTGTGATCTCTCTCTGTCAAATAAATAAATAAATAAAATCTTAAAAAAAAAAAAAAAGACAGAGAGAGAGAGGGGGAAGCAGGCTCCCCACTGAGCAGAGAGCCTGATGTGGGACTCTATCCCAGGACCCAGAGATCATGACCCAAGCCGAAGGCAGAGGCTTTAACCCACTGAGCCACCAGGTGCCCATAAATAAATATTTTTTAAAAAAATTGTCAAGGCAATTAGATGCTTACTAACTTCCTACTTTAATCACAGAACTATTCAAGAGATTCAATAATTACAAATAGAAAAAGGTAGCTTTTATTTTAAATGTCACATGACAATTTTCCCATGAGACTTCATTTTTTAGACTTTCTTAGACTTCTTCTTTAGCATGGCTTTGCTATTAGTGGATCTTTCCATGAAAATGTGTGACAGTGGAGATGTTGGAGGGATACAAAACAAAGCCTTCTCTCAAAATCTCATAGGGGAAGGTTTGTATGTTAATATGGTATTGTCCAAATAAAATGGCTGGATATTTGGAAAAAAGCCTAGGTTAAATGGAAGGACTGAATATAAGATTCCATAGTGCAAGATGGGATAAGGCTTCATTGGAGGTACTCAAAACTAAGTTGCCAAGTCCTGGGCGCTGAAGTAAATTCAAATCCATAATGCTCAGCAGCATTTGATATCTAAGGAGTCTGAATGATCCTGGAGATTAGAGAATGCTGAAATTTGCTGGAGACCATTTGGATAATTATATTTTTAATGCCAAATGAGCAAAATTTTTAGTCCTAGAAAGAGATTTCAGTCCTTTGAAGGGAAACAAAACAAGAAATAAATAGAAATAAATTAGAGTCCCAGTATGTGGTTAAGATCTATTTAAATCCAGAGGAAAAATTATAAATCCAAAGAGAAAACCCTTTAGAGAGAATGAACAGACATGCTGAATTATAAAAGGGAAGTAAATATGATTCCAGCATTGAATTCTCGACTGCCAAATTCACACCTGACTTTAAGCAATGCTTTCCCAGACTGTCCACCAGCTTTTACTAAGTGTAAATAAAGGACAGAAGAGTGAAGTATTCTCCCTTTCCTCTGTGCTTCATACTGAAGTCTAGTTATTGCTTCCCAGATCCATAGTAGAGAGTATGCAGAAACCCAGAGGTCTAGGTAGGGTTTATCTTTTGGTCTTGGATTTGTAAGAGAATACCCATCTAAAACCTACATAGTTAGGGAACTGCTAGAGTAAACATTTCAATAAAGCAAACAAAACAAAACAAAAACCACCAACATTGGCATATCTGAAGAGGATGACGGAAATGTGGAGAGAGGGAAGAGAACACTGTTCTAATATGTCAATGAGAAGTGGTTCAGAATATTTTTTCAATTGAAAAATCATGGTCCAAAACAAGATTCAATTTAAAGTGTCAGTATTTTCAGTGTATCAATCATAAAATTCAACTCTGAAGCAGACCACAAAAAATAAAAAAATAATATTGAGAAAAAACATTATTCATAAAGTTTCAGTGACATAAAATTGGAGACAACTACAATTAAGAAATTAATTATATGGTGCCTGAGTGGCTCAATGAGTTAAAGCCTTTGCCTTTGGCTCAGGTCATGATGTCAGGGTCCTGGGATCAAGGCCGGCATTGGGCTCACTGCTTGGCAGGGAGTCTGCTTCCTCCTCTCTCTCTGCCTGACTCTCTGCCTATTTGTGGTCTCTCTCTCTGTTAAATAAATAAATAAAATCTAAAAAAAAAAGAAATTAATTATAACATGGGAATATGTATGAAGAATACCAATTCTGTAGGTGTTATTTCTTGATTTGCAGGTATCAATATACTTTTGTTTTAACTTATATGAATATGTTACCTGTTCAGAAAGATTTTGATTATTTTATTGATTTAAACAAAACTTTTTTAGGACAAGAGAAAGAGAAAGAGCAAGTGGGGGAGGGACAGAAGAAGAGAAGAGAAAGGATCCTAAGCAGGCTCCACTCCTAGTGTGAAGCCCAACCTGGAGCTTGCTCTCAGGACCCTGAAATCATGACCTGTGCCAAAATTCAATCTGATGTTTAATCAGCTGAGGTACTCAGGTGCCCCATAATGCTAAATTTTAAATATGTTCCCTGGTGTAAATTACCACCCAGCTGGATATGAAAATCTGTAACCAATACTTATCAAATATTTTAGTTCCTTCTTAAGTTATGAACTGTAGATAATGTTTAAAAATTAAACTTATCGGATTCTAACTGCAACAAAATTCTGATTTCCCACTAAACGGAGAGCTTTTATTTAACAAATATTTAATGGGTTTGTTTTATGTGCTAATATTACAACAGAATATTGTGAATATAGGAAATACGTTATTGATTTTGATTCTGCTCTTTTGGATAATCCATCCATTGTGTGCAATAACTGTAAACAAGTAGTTATAATTCAAAAGGGTAATTCTTTTGAGAGTAGGGTTTTTATTTTTAATAATTTGTGTGTGTGTGTGTATGTGTGTGATTCATCAAAAAACATGAGTCAAGCTAATCCTAATGTGTTATTTCACATTCTGAACCTAAATCAATCCAGATAAAAAAGTGATCTGAGAAGGTTTATGTTTTTCAAACTTTTAAAGTAGCAACATGAAAATGCTTCTATATATGAGACAATGATTCCATACAGGCACTTGAAATAAAAAGAGCTGTCAAAAGAGTCAAAAACTAATCAGAATAAAATATTTTTCAGCAGATGTAATAATTGAATTGTTTAGTATAAATGTTTGATTTTATATTTAGAGCACTTAAATAATTGCATAAAATATAATCACAACTTACTCCATTGTTAGAAGCAATCAACCAATAAATTCACCTAATGCTAGTTTGTACTTTTGGTTGAAGTTTATTGCTCTTTTGATCAAATTTGGTTTGGAAGGGAAAGAAACTAATAGCAGTAACATTAATTGGATAACTACTAATTATTGTGAAAATGAAAATTACATTGTTTCCTTTTAACTTTGAAAGATTTGAGATATCAAATTACCCTAAAGAGCACATCTAAATCTGAGATTTCTAAAGAATACACTTTTCCAACTGCTCAAAGTTTTTCAACAATCTTGGAGTGCTAATTATCTAATTAACTGGGATAGACAGTCCAATTATAATTCTGAGGTTCACTGTGGAAGTATAATTATTTTTGTAATCATTAACTTGGCTTAATCACCTTTAACACTAGTTTTGTAGGTCCTTGACTAATTAGTTTTACTAGCTAATTACTGAATATAAAGAAATTTGATTTTCATTAAGATCTGATAATACTTATTGTCATCTGGGTAAGAATGTGAGGACATTGTGTACATAACACTAGATAAAGTTCACTAAAGGTCAAGTTTTGTTGAACCCAGAAATTCTACAGTATAATTGGTTTATAAGAACACATATAGATGCACAGCAAGTATCCCATCATTAGCTTTTAACAGAATTTTTTATTTTAGCTACCTGTAAATTCCTCTTCCATAAAAATTAAGTAATGTTGAAAAGGTCAATTTCGGTTGCAGCTTAACTAAAATGACTTTAAAATTAAACTCTTAAAAGAAAAAAATGAAGAAAAAATAATATTTATTTGCAAGGCAGTAGAATTTTTCTCACCCTGTGTTTATCTTATTTATTTTAAGGTTTTCCTTACTTCTTTTCTTTAATTTTTTAATTTCTATTTTCCCATTTTCAAGCCAATATACAATATCCTTACCTTCTAACAGCAATTATCATTGTTTCTCTTTGCAGTGTGATATTCACTTTGAAAAGTCAGATCCTGAAAGTCATTTATGTTGGCAAACTATATTCATTACAAATTCTGGAACCAAGTTCAATAGATATATGTTCCCTTTGGATTATTATTTGGATGTAATACACTGATTTTGTCCCAAAAGATGAAACAAAATATTTACATATTTATGAAAAATAAGTAGTCAAATATCTGAAATTATGCATATGAATACCCAATGGCACATGCAATATAATTTAAATTTATAACTTTAGAGATGTTGCCATCTGTCTTACAAACAGCAAGAGACCAGCCTAAAATATCTTCAATGTAATTCATTTTGACTAAATTTTATTATTTGTATATTAAAATATAAAATATTTCACATACATTGACCAAACCATAAAGGAATAAAAAATGTATCACCTATCCCTTTCTTATCTTTGTCTTAAACAGATTTAAAAGACTATATTTATGAAGAAGAGTTTAAGAAATACTATATGAATTTACTAATGTCAAACAGTAAGAAGTCAGAATAATTCAGGACTTGTAAGTGTCAAATACAAATAAGAACTAGCACTATTTAAACTACCACTGCCTGTGGACTCCGTTTCTTCCATTTTTTTTTTTTTTTCACCAGGTATGGAGCTAGATACCCAGAAAAAATATATATAAACTTTGCTTACAATGAAATGGCATTAAGTCCTGTAAATTTGTGATAATTCTTTCTGAATCTCATTGAACTTCTACTATGTTTTATTGCTTCTCACTCCCAACAACCTTAGAGGACAGAAGTAAAATCATTGCCTCTTCCTTTAAGAAGAACTGTCATAAATGAAACTAAATACAGGAAAATTTACCTAAATTAGTAATTGAGAAGGTGAACAGACCATATTCATTAATTCAAATGTTAGACACATAAAACTGTTGGCAATTCATATAAATTACATGAAATTTACGTATTTTGAGTAATTTTTCTATTGCACATACTATAATTTATCTTAATTCAAACTAAAATAATTTGAAGACTGGAAAACATGTTGGAAATACCTTCCTCCTTGGAATTATTATATAGTTGCCCTCTCAATTGATGTGACATACAAAAACATAGTCGCAAATTGCTTTGTGAACACATAGGTAATAAGCGTAAGAGATAATATATGCCTATGGGACAGAATTTCAAAGAGATTGAAAGATATATTGCATACACCAAAATTATGAACACTTTAGTTGCTCAGCTCTCTTATTTTCCTCTCAAATGTCAACCAGTATCTTTAACACTTAATCACCATTTTTTTTCAGATATTGAAGCATATTTTATTTCTTTAAAAACATGATAGCATATAGTACCCATTTGCATTTTGCTTTTTCACTTAAAAGTATTATTTCCCATAAATAATTTTCAGTAACTACAGAATGAATATTCATTTGGAAATTTCCAATTATACATGTTTAATATTTTTCATACTGGTTATACCCTTAGTGTCCTGCTTTGAAAAATATTTTACTAAATATTATTATATCTAGGTCATGCCACACATGTCCAAGATATTTATAGGAAAAACTATATATGAATAACTGCACCAAGGAATAAGGTAGTATGGATGTCTCTAATACTTCACCTTCTCCTGTATGCATGCCCCTAAATTATTCTTTTTTTTTTTTTTTTTTTTTTTAAGATTTTATTTAGGGCTGAGGGAGAGGGAGACAGAGAGAAACAGAGCCAGAGAGGGAACACAAGCAGGGGGAGTGAGAGAGGGAGAAGCAGGCTTCCCGGCGAGCAGGGAGCCCGATGTGGGACTCGATCCCGGGTCTCCGGGATGATGACCTGAGCCGAAGGCAGTCGTGTAACCAACTGAGCCACCCAGGCGTCCCTAAATTATTCTTGATAAAGAGATGGAGCTTATTTCCCCATAGTTTGATTCTGAGTGCAGCCAGTAGACTGGTTGTCGACCAGTGTGATGTTTGAGAGCAGGATGTAATCAGAGACTTGAAAGACTTTCACAACTTGGCTTGCTTGCCCTTCTTGCACCTTTGTCTTCACCACTGAAACATGCCCCCAGGAACCTGTTGCAGTGATGTAAGAGATACCAGAAAGAAAGCCAGGTAACCCCAACTAAGAGCCAGGCAACACATGTATATTCCCAGAAATGCAATGGAGGCCCAACAAGGCCAGAAAAACTAACCTACCTAAATCACTAATTCATAGTTTTGTGAGTTCAAAGCTGTGTTTAAGCTGTTGAGTTTAGGATGGTTGGTTTTGCAGCATTATTATGGTAATAGATAACTGATATAAATGTGTGTGCTTTTCATTCTAATAGATATTATATTATTAATAAGAATAGTACCAGATTTTATTCTAATCCATAATGAATGAGAGAGCAAAGCAGTATGCCAATAATTCATTATTCCTTGCCAACTGGAGAGATGACAATACTTTCCTTTATAGTTTCTATTTCACATATTATAAGTGAGATCTTTGTACAAAATTAGAAATTAAAGACAATTCAACTGAAGGATCCTATGATCTTTTTTTTTACATCTCCCCAAATATGGTGTTTTTATTACATATAAATAGAAATTACTCAGATAAAAATATCAGATTAATTTTAGTGGTGTTTTCTAGATATATCAATTATCATATTTTTTCATGTAAAATTCCTGTACTGTACCCCTTTGGGGGTTTCTCAAGGGTAGGCATGGGTGGTAGGAGGAGTTTTTTAATGTTCACAGTCCCCTCCATCTGCTCTTGTCCTGCCAGGTCTGCCACCCACCCCAACCCTCTTGTAAAATTCCTGTACTGTATTTTATTTATTTATTTGAGATAGATGGATAGAGAGAAAGCACGCATGGGGGTGGGGTCTTCCCCCTACCCCAAGGGAAGCAGATTTCCCATTAAGCAGTGATCTCAATGCTGGCTTGATTCCAGGACGCTGAGCCGAAGGCAGAGCTTAACTGAATGGGCTACCCGGGCACCCAAAATTCCTGTATCCTAGTGTTTTTAGAAATGTCTCTTTATGTTATATACAAATGTTTTCATCTTCTACATTTAAGTGATAATTTTAGAAAATCACTATTTTGAGTATAGATATATCTTGATATATTCAACATAGACTGTGTACTTTCTAATTATCTATATCTATTTTTTTTAAGATTTATTTATTCTAGGGGGGCAGAGCATGAGTGGAGGGAAGAGCTGAGGGAGAGGGAGAGAAAGAATCCTCACGCAGGCTCCCTTTCAACAAGGGCGTCCCAGGACTCCAAGATCATGACCTGCGCCCCAGTCAAGAGTTGGCCACTCAACCCACTGACGACCCAGGCACCTATGTCCACTTTGTGATTATTTTTATGATGTTATTTTTTCTCCACTGCCTTGAAGTAAACTTTTACTCTTTTAGTATTTACATTAAGCATTTAAAGAAATTTATGTATAATAAATCAATTTTATTGAAAAAAACCCAGAAAATTCTTTAACTTTGATCATTCCTCTTTAGCCATATATTTTAATATCACCCAGTATTTTACTAATTCTCTAAATGAAGTTTATCATCATTATCTTTATGCAGCCAAAATTTGCTTAGGTTTATGTATGTATTTATCAATGTTTTATCAACTTTTACATCTCAAAACTTTTTAATGGCATAATATTTCTCTTTCCTAAAATACTGCCTTGAGAATTTCCTTAATGAAGCCTGCCTACAATAAAATGTCTTCATGCTTTTTTTTTTGGCAAATGACTTGACTTTGCTTAATTCAAAAAGATGAGGACACAAGTCTAATATGACAGTTAGTTTCCAGTTATTCTAAATACCTTTTATATACCATTAAAACTACTGTTAGAGAACATTTATGTTTCTAGAATAGAAAATGGGTGAAACTTCTTGGGGAATAAAATTCACATCTATAAGCAAGATAATACAAGTGATTGAAATATGCAAGTGTGTTGCTTCTGTGAGTTATGAAATCTCTTTTCTTGGAAGAAAATATATTGAGCTTGGATAACCACTGTAAAAGGAGATTTCTATTAAATTAGTATAATGTTGAACTTCAAAACTTACAGATTTTTCTCACCTTAAGTTTAGCTATTACTAATACTGAGGTTCATAGCATGAAGCAATGGATAAGGAATATTTTATTTTGTTTTGTTTTCCTATGGCAATTTGTAGTATGGGGAAACCAGGGAAAGTGTGACCTTAGGATGATGACAGTCTTAAGTGAATCCACTGTAAAGATAATCTTATATCCTAACCTCTCTGAGATGCTACATTTTTTTTTTTTGGTAGGATGGATGCTAGCATTAGAGGAACTAAAGAATATAAATATCGAATGCAGCATTTGTCACATCACTGTTTCCCTTTTCATTCCTTTTTTCTTTTTACTTCTATAATACAAAAAATGTATAAACCTCAATGCTGTTCTTTCAATTTCACTCATTTCCACCTCTGGCTTCTGATACAATTCAGAAGAGGTAGGTAATTTAAATGTTGGCCCTTAAAAAAAGTTATGTTATATCTCTATATATCTATATATATCTATATATATAAAATATATATAGATTATAGAGCATATATTATACAATGTATTATACATTATACATTGTTATATTCATATAAATCATACATTATATGACACTATTGTACATTAATTTAATCAATGTTGTATTTCTGAGTTAAATTTACATGCATACTTACCTCTAGATCAGGTAGAAACATAATTCAGGTTAATGACTCTATATTTATAAATATTTCAGTTTTCCTAACAAAATAATGGACTCATCTTTTTGAGGCCAGTGATGGTCATTGTTCTGGGCAATGAGACCTGTAAAATGTATCTAAGAAGGGACTTGATACAGTGTGGCAGGAGAATGGTAACAGTTGATAGCCCTTGCAGAAGGCATAATAGCAGAGCTGTGCTCTGCCCCAGGTATGCCTTGGGCAAGCTATTTAACATTTCTAAGTTTTAGTTTCTTTAACCTTCTTCATGATTCTTTTGCAGTACTGCACCCAAGACCTTAATACATGATAGCTATCATTTTAGATATCAAATTATAGATTAGACAATAGATTTTAGGATTACATATATCTATGTTAAAACTTTGTGCTGAACCTTAATTCTCTGTGAATCTGGCGTGGTTTCTCATCTGAATATCTGAACTTGATTTTAAGTGTTAAGGAGTAGGTGTTGAAAGATGAGGATTGTCAAATATATGTGTATATAACTGTAGTTGTTTTAGTTTACTTTCTGTAAGTGGTAGTTTTATAAACCAAACAACAACCACCACAAAAACAAACAAACAAGGGGCCACCGGGTGGCTTTGTCAGTTAAGCATCTGAATCTGGATCTTAGCTCAGGTCTTGAGCTTAGGGTAATGAATTCAAGCCCCATGCTGGACTCCACACTGGGCCTGGAGCTTACTTAAAAACACTGGGTGTGGGGCATAAACAGTGGATCTTGGAACACTGAAAAAATAAAATAAATTAGAACTAAAAAACAAAACAAAACAACAACAAAAAAGAAAAACACAAACAAACAAAGATTTCCCAAAAGGTAATAGTAACTGGATCACTGTGGAAGAAGTGATGTTTCACTAAGTAGGTCAATAAGATTTTTAACATGCTTTTACTATAAGAGAAAATTTCATGCATATAGGAAATTATATTGTACCTTATGTTTAATAAAGAATAAAGCAATTTGAAGCATCTTTAATAAAAGCAAATAAAACTATCAAGTCGGGCCCTCCAATGTAATAAACCCAGTTCAAATTAAGTAGTTTCCAGCAGATTGCATCACGTTATAGCTTCCCGCCCCCCATCTTTTCTCTACATTTGCAAATTTTTATATTTGGACTAAATTAAAACATTCATCTAAACTTTTATTTCCTTTTAGTGTTAATTAATATTGCTCTGTGCTCTCTGAACTATTTTCTGGCTCAAAAGAGTCTCATAATCTTTTATTGATCCTACGTACTCTGCAGCCTTTCGTAATAAGTTTCTACTTCATAAACAGCAAAATGTGTTTATGGTACATATTAGGAGTCATATATGCTTAAAAAATTCAAGGAAATCTTTGGAAACAAAATAAGTTTGTATAATGTGAAAAAGTAGAAATGATCTACCCAAATAAAAGGGTCATTACATTTTTTAGTTTTTAAGTTTTTTTGTTTTTTTCCCCACATACTCCCTAGATACTTCACATTCTCGCAGAGAAACTATAAAAAAAATCAAGATATCTGAAGTCCATTCAGTTTATTGAATCATAATTGGTGAAGATAGAACTAGATTTGAGTTAATGAAAAAAATCTTCTCATCTGATTATTCAATACTATTGAACAATACATTAAAGTCAATTTTAGGATGCCTGGGTGCCTCAGTGGGTTAAGCCACTGCCTTTGGCTCAGGTCATAATCCTGAAGTCCCAGGATCGAGCTTCACAGGGGCTCCCCGGATCCACAGGGAGGCTGCTTCTCCCTCTGACCTTCTCCCCTCTCATGCTCTCTCTCAAATAAACAAATAAAATCTTTAAAAATAAAAGTCAAGATATTTTGGTTTACTGACTTATGAACTTAAGTTAGTTTTCCATTTAAATGTTGTCTTTTAGAAAACACTTGCATAACTCAGTGCTATAAAATTAGTTTTCACTTCTACATATGTACCATTATTTTTGAACTACTTATTTGAGTTTCCAGTCCGGATGATAAAAAACATATGTTGATTAATTCATAGTAAAGATTAGCTTACACATTGATAATCTTAAGATGTTTCATGTTATGAAAAGTCATTCATGGTCACAAGTAAAGAGGTCATGATGTGTCAATTAGAGGTCTATGTTAAATAACCTTTCATTAAAATAGTGAATACATTTTATTTATCATTTATAGTGTTTACTGAATGACATATCCACTATAGGAAATAACAGACAATATAAATCATAAGGAAAATATAACTTATTCTACGTTCTTGACAATATCTCTATAAATACAGGGATAAAAAATTTTTAAACACCAATGGGCCAATATATGCATTATTCTACTATTAAAAACTTGTTTCATGCAATAAAAAAATATTTGTTTTTTTAAATCATTCCATTACCCAGTAACTGAAAAAAAATTGATGATCTATGATTCACATAATAGTACTTTCAAAAAAGAGAGTTAGAGACAAATATGGGATGGAGAGCATTGGAATAAATAATAGAGAAAGCTATCCTTGGTTTGAAAACATTTGAATCAAAAAAATTACAAACATTACTGAAATACAGGCAAGCTTAAGGAAAAACAAAAGAGAGCTATTCATTTATACACATCCCAGTAAAATTTCTGAATTCTAAGTATTATTTTAAAGATTTTATTTCTTTATTTGACAGACAGAAACACAGCTAGAGAGGGAATACAAGCAGAGGGAGTGAGAGGTGGGGAGAGGGAGAAGCAGGCTTCCCACCGAGCAGGGAGACTGATGCAGGACTTGATCCCTGGTCTCCGGGATCATGACCTGAGCTGAAGGCAGACGCTTAACCAACTGAGCCACCCAGGCACCCCATAAATTCTAAGTATTAAAAGAAAAGGAGGGGTGCCTGGGTGGCTCAGTTGGTTAAGCAACTGCCTTCGGCTCAGGTCATGAACCCGGAGTCCCAGGACGGAGCCTTGCATGAAAATCCCTGCTGCTTCTCCCTCTCTCACCCCCTCTGCTTGTGTTCCCTCTTTAGCTTTGTTTCTCTTTGTCAAATAAATAAATAATCTTAAAAAAAAGAAAAGGAAAGGACATCTTTTTTAAGTTTCTTGAGAGACAAGTCACTGAGAAAGTAAAATAGTCAAATGTATTAAATTTCTCATCTCCTACACTGGGAGCTAGAAGAATATATGAAAAGACTCCTCTACCCAAGAATCATACATCAAGTTAACATGGCATTATTTTTTAAGAGATATTTCACCTTCTTAGAATTGAAAAAAAACTTTGTAGAAATGTAAGAATTCAGACTCTATCAAGATGCAACTCACAGAAAATACTTGACAGAGGACTTTATCACAAAATAAACTCAATGAGAAAAACAGACATTGATATAAAGCACAATGAAGAGAAAGTTGGGAGTGGTGACCTTAGGACAATGAATAAAAAGGTTAATAAAGGCACCACACTACTGAATTCAAAAATTCAAAGCCGGGTGTGCGTCTACAAAAAGCTGTATTCTTTTAATGTTTGCAACAATGATTAAAATGTTAAAACACTGCTTTAAAAATATAGGAAGTGTTTCTTCACAACAAACTGAGGGTTGTTGGGGGGAAGGGAGGAGGGATAGGGTCACTGGGTTATGGAAAAACTAAAAATTAATAAAAATAAAAAAATAGAGAAAAACAAAACAAAAAAACAAAATAAGGGCTCTGTCAGAATTATTTATATGACTTTTATTAAGGTTTAAAGTTTATGCATTTGAATTTAATTTCCCTCCCTTTTGTTCATGAGGATTAAAAATACTAAACTGTGGATTTGCTAATCTGAGAAAAAAATTGCAAATGTTATCCTGGAGACATTTCTAAACATGCAATTTTTTTGAGGAGAAAGTCTTTTTTTTTTAAGATTTTATTTATTTGACAGAGAGAAGCACAGCCAGAGGAGGAACACAAGCAAGGGGAGTGAGAGAGGGAGAAGCAGGCTTCCTATAGATCAGGGAGCCCAATGCAGGACTCCATCCAGGGCCTCCAGGATCATGACCTGAGCTGAAAGAAGATGCTTAATGACTGACTACCCAAGAACCCCTAGAATTTTTTTTTTAAATGTAGATTTTTCAGTAAAAGTTTTCTTTTAAAACTTTCAGAAAAAAAATCAAAATACAAAATAAGTAAAAGTCATAAATTCCTTCCAGACCTAACTAAATTCCCTTGCTTTTCTATTCTAGCTGCTTTTTGAAATCATATCCATTTAGTGACTGATCACAAAGCCTTATTTTTTTCTTCCTCTTCATATCTTTTACCTTGGGTATTTTTTAAAATGAATAATCCTTGCATAGGTGATCTTTCTTCTTCCTTCTTCAGTGTTTATTATGCTGGCTATTTGGTCTATTTTATACTCTCTCCCAGGCACTCTGAACCACACAAAACATGTTTTTTTTAATTTCTCATGAGATATGTTAAATCTAACTATATCTTTTCACCTTTCTCAGTCCCTAGGTTCTGGGTTTTTTTAATGTTTTTTTTAAATTTTCTTTTTAAAATTTTGTTCTTTTTTCCTTCAGAGAAAGAGAAGAACATGAAGACAGAGAAAGAGAAAGAGAAGAACAGAGAAAGAGAAGAACAGGAAGGAGGTGGAGGAGAAGAAGGAAGGAAAGAAGGAAAGAAAAAAAGAAGGAAGGAAAAATATACATAAACTCTCAATAAAATCTTAGAAACAAAATTTTGGGGGTTCAAAAATTTTTCTTTTAACATCATGTGCTTCACAATGGAGCAAAACCCAGTCACTCAAGGACTAAGCTTTGAGTTATGGTGGACTCTATGCATTTTTATTTCATATTTTTTCTCCACCTCCCACATAAAATCAGTCACCAAAACCTATATTCATCGTCAACCCTGATGTAACTCCTTGTTGGAAAGAGACGTCATCTAAAAACACTTTGAACTTATTCTTTTCTTTAGGTTATTTGCAGGGAAAACTCTATTCTGTCATCACTGATCTATCTTAATAGACTTGCCTTTCTAAAATTATTTCCCTTTTAAAATCTCCCATTCGCTTTGATGAGTTATGAAATAATTTGCAAATGCCTCAGTGCCTCATTCTAAGATTTCCATTAAATATCTTTACTTTACCTTTCTTTTTTAAGTATCTTTACTTTCTGAGAATAGTCACTATTTCTTATGTTTTACAACATTTTTTTTCATATAATTTGAATGATATATATTTTTATAAGTTTTTATAATCCAGTTTATTTAAGTTACTATAAACAAGTTACTATTAATTTTTATCATTTGATTTAATATGTTGAGGAAATTCCAGGAATTGCCTTCTATACCTTTTTCCTCTACTTGGCACATCATGGACACTATGGCTTGTTATTTTAATTCATCAAATGTGAAAAAAAAATACATTATATGTATTAAGAAACAATTTTAAGTTTCTCATTTTATTGTGAGACCTAATATGTTGATTAAATACATAGATGATGAAGTTGACACTACCACCTTTTGAAAATGCTATGTGAAACAAAATAAGTCAGTCAGCTAAAGACAAATGCCATATGATTTCACTTATATGCTGAATTTAAGAAACAAAATATAGGGGAGGAAGAAAGAAAGAGAGAGGCAAGCCAAAAAACAGTCTTAACTATGGAGAGCAAACTGATAGTTGACAGAGAGGAGATGAGTGGGAGCACGGATTAAATAGGTGGTGGGGATTAAGGAGAGTGCTTGTGATAAGTGCTATATAGAAGTGCTCAATTGCTAAATTGTATACCTGAAAGCAAGAGTACACTGTATATTAACTAACTGGAATTTAAATAAAAACTTTAAAAATTTAAAAAATAATATATAAAATAAATAAGTTTACACATCTCTTTTAATATTATTTAACTATCTATCCTTCTACCTACCTGTTTTAGTTGAATTGATACCCTCAAAAAAGATATGTTGAAGTCCTAACTACCCCCTCCCCTAGTACCTCAGACTGCAACCTTTTTGAACTGGGGTCTATACAGAGGTAATAAGTTAATAAGTTAATAAGTTAAAATGAATTCATTAGGTAGGCACCAAACCTAACTGGATCTTATTAAAAAGGAAGAAACATGGACACAGAGGCAGGCATGCACAGAGGGAAGCCTACATGAAGAGACACAGAGAGAACACTGTAAAAAGGTGGATGATTCAAGTGATGCCATCTATAAGCCAAGAAACACAAAGTAAACCAACAAAAGCTGGGAGAAAGGTATGGAACAAAGTTTTCCTCAGAGCCTTCAAAAGAACCAACTCTGCCAAACTTTGATTGCATTCATTAAGCCACCAAGTTAGTAGTAATTTGTTACATTAGCCCTATGTATCTAGGTATCATGTATGTCTCTATATACCTAACATCTATCCACTTCAGTTGTATTCCTGCATTCCAAATATATCAGCCCTGTTTTATTCAAAAAGGAGGGAGGCAACAAAAGTTGTTGGTTGCTATAATTTTAATACCAGCTAAATTATTTCATGGATACATTCAGTTTCCTGTAGTGATGCCCCATGTCCAGGTTGCTAAAAGCCCACAAAGTTAGACCATATATATATGTTAGACCATATATATATTCAGTATATATATATATAGCGTGTGTATGTGTGTGTGTGTATTTCTAATTGTGTAGCTCTCATTTAATCACAGTTGTTATATTCAGTATATATATATAGTGTGTGTGTGTGTGTGTGTGTGTGTATTTTTAATTGTGTAGCTCTCATTTAATCACAGTTGTTATCCAAAATAGCACCATTTGGATTATGTGGGTAGAGTTGGGTTTTCAACCTCAACTCAGGTTGTTTCAGGATAAGATCCCATCAAATGTTTTTTGTGAGTCATGACATGTCAGATAATACTCTCCCTTACTTCAAGGTAATTTTAGTTTGGAGAATTCCCTATGCTTTTTTGCCCCTGACTCGTGATCAGAGCAGTCTTGTTCTACAGGAGTACTTCTTAAACAAGATTCTGAGGCTCAGAGATTGGAGAACTTAGTTTCTGTTCTCTCAAGAATCTAATGTGTAAATTATTCCACCTATACCCTGCTCAGAGTATTAAAGTGCCCAGCAACATTTAGTAGATAACACAAAAAAATAAATCTTGTTACCCTCATATTCCAGGACAATGAGTTCCTATCATGGGGGTCAGTGGGAAGCCCTACAAAATGCACCACAATGGCATATTGATTATGTTGTATTGAAGCTACTTGGTAAATAGCCAGTGGCAGGACACTCAGAACCTCCTCTGAACCAGTAAATAAACTCTCACATGAAAGATACCTCCTAGTGCTAAGAAGTAAAAAGGCATCCTTATCACCAGAGATAAGAAATTTAGAGCCAAGAAAGCTGTGTAAACATCTTATGCTTAAAATTCCTTATTAATTAAAGCTCCCAAACATTTGCTTTCTCTATCTTGTCAATTCTTCACAGATTTATTGTCTCTTTGTCTAAAAAGTATAAAAACTTAGTCATTTGTTTGAGTCTCAATTTCATTATTGGGCCTCTGAGTCCACGTAATAAAACTGTTTTTTTTTTCCTCCTATTAATGTGTCTCATGTAAATTTAATTCTTAGTACAGCTGGAAGACTTTGAAAGGAAGAGGGAAAATTTTTCCTTCCCTACTCCAGGTAATTTACAAATCTACTTATATGGATACATACATTTACACAAATGTACACACACATACACACATGCACATATATGCACGAGCTTAAACATATTGGATTTTGAAAAGAGGATAATTGGCATTTTTTGAAGTGATATGATCTAATTGGATGATATTTGTGGAGGCAATAATGAAGTCAAATATTTCAAAAAATGTCAGTTCATGTAGATGACATTTTCTCAAATCAAGTCATCCATGCTCCAATAAACTCCCAGGCAACATTCATTTTGTTCAGTGTGACAATTCTGGAAAAATATCATAAGTTAATGCTGACAGTATCAATTAAACAGAATGATGTTGCCACTGGAATATAAAAATAGGTAGTAAGTTATAAAATAAGTAAGTGATGGGGATATAGAGATGTATGGCATTGCAGACATAGTAAATAATATTGTAATAATTTGGTACGATGACATATGGCAACTAGACTTATTGCGGTGATCATTTCCTAATATACATAAATGTTGAAACTTTCTGTTGACACCTGAAACTAATATAATGTTGTATATCAACTATACTTCAATTAGAAAAACATAAAAATATTATAAAGGCAACATTTTAAAAAATCTAACATGAATCTACCTTGCTGAATAAATCTGCGATTATTTATTAAGATTTTTTTTTTTAATCTCTCTTAGTGGTAGTATAGATGTTTAGCAATAATGTGAAATATCTACAAATCTTCCAGACCACAAAAACCACATCTGATTGAAGAATGTTAGTATTGTTAGAAAAATTAATGTAGGGGCACCTGGGTAGCTCAGTTGGTTAAGCGACTGCCTTCAGCTCAGGACATGATCCTGGAGACCTGGGATCAAGCTCCACATGCTCGGCGGGAAGCCTGCTTTTCCCTCTCTTGTGTTCCCTCTCTCGCTGTGTTTATCTTTGTCAAATAAATAAATAAAATCTTAAAAAAAAAAAAAGAAAAATTAATGTAACAACACAAATGATCCAAAATATGTCTTTTCAAAGTAGAACATTACAGTTCAAATATTACCTTACCACTTTCATGTAGTAATTAGGCAAATAGGAATAATTAGTTTGATAAAACAAAGTACAGATTTCTCCCACTCCTGACATCAAAATGTCTAATTATAAAGAAGTTGTATTGAAATGTTGAATAAGAATATAAAAGTGGAATACTATGGCCTTCTTCATTTAAATGATCACAATTCAATTATTTCTAAAAGTTCATATTTATTCTGCTAATCTATTTCCTATTAATTATAGACTGGCCTGCAGTGTGCAGTTTTTTCTACAAAATGGAAAACTTATAAATATTTTAACGATTTAATATTAATTATGTACCTTAATGAGTGAATGTCTGAATCAAGTCTGACAATTAAAGGGATTTCATGTGCGTTATGTGAGTTTTGTTATTCTATTCTTTTTTTTTTTTTTTAAGATTTTATTTATTTATTTGACAGAGAGAAACACAGCGAGAGAGGGAACGCAAGCAGTGGGAGTGAGAGAGGGAGAAGCAGGCTTCCCGCCAAGCAGGAAGCCCGATGTGGGACTCGATCTCGGGTCTCCGGGATCATGACCTGAGCCGAAGGCAGTCGTTTAACCAACTGAGCCACCCAGGCACCCCGCTTTTTTTTTTTTTTTTAATATTTTATTTATTTGACAGAGAGAAACACAGCCAGAGAGGGAACACAAGCAGGGGGAGTGAGAAAAGGAGAAGCAGGCTTCCTACCGAGCAGGGAGCCTGATGTGGGACTCGATCATGGGTCTCCGGGATCATGACCTGAGCCGAAGGCAATCGCCCAATCAACTGAGCCACCCAGGTGCCCTGTTATTCTATTCTTAACATTATTACTATTTTTAAGAACTCCATTAAGGATGTGCCACATTCTCAGCGGCACATTGTAAAATAAAATAAAATAGTTCTGTATATCAAAGATGCTTCTATATTTACATGTATATGGTTAGATGATAATGTCCAATACTTAATGCTTAAATGATGTTCAAATTAACATTAAGCATTATTTTTTTTCTTTTTAAATTTGACTTATTATCCTGTACAGGGCAATTAGTGTCTGCTTGTTTTGTCTCTTATATTCCACTAGGATACCTCAACATTTTTTTCTGTAAGAATGTGGTTAACAGCAATGACTACAATAAGGAAGGCCAACTGTTCTGGGAAATTCAAGCATTAGTGTGATAATTATTACCTTTCCTTTTTGTTTTTATTTTTTTAATATTTTTCGAAAATTTATTTGATAGAGAGAAACACAGCCAGAGAGGGAACACAAGCAGGGGGAGTGAGAGAGGGAGAAGCAGGCTTCCTGCTGAGCAGGGAGCCCCATGCGGGGCTTGATCCTGGGACTCCAGGATCATGACCTGAGCTGAAGGCAGTCGCTTAACCAACTGAGCCACCATGTTTGGTGCCCCATGTTTTCATTTTTGTCATTTAGACAGATAATAAAAGAGTATGCAGCCAAAAAATGGAGGAGAATAAAAGGACTATAGATGCTTGTGAGAGAGTTACAAAAATGTTTTAATTCTGTTATTTTTCTGCATATTTGTTTATGTTGTTTGCAAGCTTCAGAAATCTTGTGATTAGAATTATCATTGTATAAAAGCATTGTTTATTTCCTAATTTTGTTTGTGTTAAATCACTCTTCCTAAAGTGGACCCTACAAATTGCACAGCTGTCAGGGCTTGGAAACCCGTTTCTGTTTTGGACAGTGTTAAAGATGTGCCCCCATGGAGGACTGGGGTCTTTATGTTCTCCAATGTGAAGGCTCATGACCTGGTTTCCCACAGCATGACCAAATCTAGAGAATTGCCCTTCACTTCTACCTCGGTGTCTATTTCACCTATATTTCTTCTGCACACTATTCACTGATCTGAATTTTTCTACCCTTATTCCATCTATGGGGAAGTTCTCTCAGATGAGGATGCTAAGGAACCAACGTGCTCTTCTACATGTGACTGAGTTTTTGATCTATGTTCAAAGCCTGTGCTTGTGGCAAGTACTTTGTTCTGTATCAATTTCTAAATACATCAAGAAGTATTACTGCAGGGCTATATAAATTCCTCTGCCTCTTATAAAGAGGTTTAACATATTATTTAAGAATATATAATATCAGGGGATAGCTTCTTTTTTTATAAAAAAGATTGTTTATTTATTTATTTATTTATTTATTTATTTATTTATTTATTTATTTATTTGACAAAGAGAGAGAGATCACAAGTAGGCAGAGAGGCAGACACAGAGAGAGGAGGAAGCAGGCTCCCTGCTGAGCAGAGAGCCTGATGTGGGCCTTGATCCCAGGACCCTGAGATCATGACTTGAGCCCAAGGCAGAGGCTTTAACCCACTGAGCCACCCAGGCACCCAGAGGATATCTTCTTACATTAAGTTATAAATTCTTTCTATTCTTTCAGTTAAAACTTCCCTAATAATTTTATGCTTAAGGAGCTTTGAACAATAACATTAAATTGTGTGTGAGTTTGTATTTCTCTGAGAAGACAGTTAATGAAGATGATATTCCAAAGGTTTTAAATATATTTTACCTATGGAAATAACATCCATAAGCTGTTAGACTAGTATTTTCTGGTTTGCTTAGCTGATACCCGTATTTACTGCTGTTATCTGATATTACACCATTCCCTGGTTTTAGTAGTTTTTGATCACTTCTATACCAACCACTCTGAGTTGACATTACTGAGCTATCCCCTTTTCAAAAAAGAGTTAAAATTATGACAAGATATTAATCTACTTAGAACACTAACAACTCAAGGACAATAAAATACCATCATTCCTGTGATTTTTCATAAGTCACTGATGTTTTATTCAACAATATTTTATCTTGTCCCCTTGAAAAATGATTTCTGAAAAAGGTAAGAATATGGTATCTATGGAGAGCTATATTGTTAAAATAAGTATTAAGTTTACTACTTGCCTAACATCTTGAATAAAGCCATGTATTCACTTAGCTGGGAAGTGGTAGTCTCTTGCAGACTGAACCAAGTTTTGAGGACTTCTTTCACTGTGACAAATTTTTGAATTAAAGGAGTCTAAAATTTAGGTTAAAAATCTCCATGGAAGAAAGGATATATTATCTTCAAGTCTATATTTTCAGGTTTGGAGATACTATCTCAAGTATCCTTGACATCTGTAACACACTGGGCTTGAAAGTGATGGAGCATGTCACCACTGGAAGAGTTCTGTTTTATCATTTTATTAACCATCCACACAAAAATATTGTGTGAGAGCTTGATTTCTAAATCCTGATTCACAACATGGTTGTAAATTGGGAATGCTTCATTTCAATCCACCAATCAATGGAATCTGGGAGTAGTAAAAAAAGGAAATAACCACAGTAGTGTTTCCAAGAGCTCCTGAAACATCTGATGGGGACATGTGGTGTGGACAGAGAGAGATGATGCAGATGCCTGGAAAGCTACTCTAAGCAGGTGAATACTTTCACTCCAGCCTGCCACACAATCTCACTTAAATCAGTGAATAAATAGTGCAGGACGTCTCCTAACCTATTACAAAGAAAATCTACTGTCTTATGCAGGCTACCTTAAACTAAAATGAAGAAACAACCTTCCACAGTCTTAAGATGCTCTCCTAGTGCTGGTGGATACAAGAAATCAACATGACAAATGTTATAGCCACCAATATTGGGGCTCCTGGTTGGCTCAGTCATTAAGCCTCTGCCTTCAGCTCAGGTCATGATCCTGGAATCCTGGGATCAAGCTCCACATCCGACTCCCTGCTCAGTGGGAAGCCTGCTTCTCACCTCTCACTCCCCTTCTTCTGTTCCCTCTCTAGCTGTGTTTCTCTCTCTGTCAAATAAATAAATAATTTTTTTTTAAAATGCTGCTTCATCCTCCACCCCATATTTGTCCTTAGTATGTCTTACTATGGTTGAACTATATAATTAAAAACCCAAATATTCTGATTGGTGTCCCATATTAAAAAAAGAAATCGATCAAAGTGTCTCAAATTCACTTTAGGGTGATATGCTTATATAATTTCTACTTTAGATGTTGCATAAAATAATTTATAGAACTCATCTATGAATATTATCCCATTCCACACAACTCAAAATTGACTCTGATTCTCTGTACTTCCTGCCATTACTAAAGCTCCTTTTGGTCAGCTAGTGTGAGCTGTTATGTTCCCCTTTAGTAATGTTAGGCCAAATTTCTTGAACTAAAAACTAGTAAAATTTCACTCTTTGGCCCTGGTTTCATGATATGACCCTGTAATCTGGAAACCCTCTCTTTCTAGGGGATATATACTTCAATATATCCATATCTATATCACATTGCCTTATCAAAAGCCAAGGACAACCAAAAACTTGATGTCAACTGAATTAAACCATAATAGGCATAGGATGTGACATTGCACAGTCAAATGACAATAGACAATTAAGCAAATACTTAAGCATAATTATTATATTTGTTGTGACTTTTTGTGAAAAGAAATTTTATAGAAATTAATTAAGGACTTAGTGAAAAAAAAAATGGAAGGGGGCATCAATTTAACATAATTTGTCAAAAAACGCCAAACAATTTAATTTGTCCAGAAAGGCCTCTTTGAAGAGTGACTCTGCACCTATTCCAGCAGTAAAATGAATAATGTATTTTTCTAGTTTACATTTTGCTTTTATTTGTCGTATCATTCTTCAAAATCAAAACTGTACATATGTTCATGTGAATTAAATACTACCTTAAAAATTATATTTCCGAAGCCTTGTCAAGTTTTATATTCAATGGTATACTTTTCCAGTTAATAGACTTCTATATGATTAAAATTCACAAAAGCTATTTCAAAAAATGTGACTGATTTCTTTCCAGTTAAAATGTTTTGACAGAGACAATTACTTGAGCAGGAGAAACTTGATTCAGAAATAATTACTATTTCACATAAGTGAAAGAACTCCTATTGCTCTTATCATAGTCTCTGGAAAAGAAGTTGATCAACATACATAAACACTTCCAACATGGATGTTCTAAAATAATTTATTCCACAAATGCAGCTATTTCAATGATTTTCCCTAAGATTTGTTATGTCTTTCTACAACGAAGTAGGGGTTTCTTTTCTCAGTAATATAGTATGGCTACCTATTTCACAGTCTAATAATATTCATTTTCACTATATAAACTCAATTTTCATGGAAACAGGAAGGACAAGTTTTTGGAAAAGCTAAAGAATAGAGTTTATCATAACTGTGATCAAATCTGGATCTTTTGAAGCACTGTGACTAAACTATAATTACACAATTAAAACAGTGGAAAGAAATAAAATGGTAAAATTTTATATTATCAAATGCTGTTTTCATTTGGCAGTATTCATTATATATGATTTCAAACTTTCCAGTTTTTATTGTTCTAATTTGTTCTACAGATGTTCTTTTTAAAATATGCAAGAGGATTGGAAATTTGATGGATTTTGAATACCAGCAAAATGGTTTCATTTTTTGATGAGTAGGTTCTGGAGATAGACAGTGGTCATAGCTGTGCAACAATGTAAACATAGTTAATACCACTTAATTGTATACATGAAAATGATTAAAATAATAAATTTTGTTTTGTGTAGTTTAGCCCAATAAAAACAGCAACATTTCACTGTAAAGATGAACCAAGTAGCTCAATGGTTAAAAATGTGAGCTCTCACATTAGATTAGCGAGGCTCAAATCCCTTCTTCACTATTGACCACTTTAGTAAACTTAGTTAAGTCACTTAATTGTTCTGACCTCATTTTTCTTTATCTCTGAAGTGAGCTTGATGTGATTATCTAATTCAAATATATTTGTGAGAATTAGATGATATAAAAGAGTTCTCAGTTCATAGTAAGTACCATATATGAAATGATTCAAAATCCTAAACTTTCAACTGTGATTCCTGTAGTCCAGGATTTGTAAACTCTATAATTTTACAATATGCTTTATCAATTATATTTCTATTTTCCAGTGATTAAATTATCATTTCTCTGAGAATTAAGAACTACTGTAATATTTCATTGACGTTCTTAGAATTAACTACTCCTTGTGGACACTTTTTACACAGTCATAAAGTTAGAAGTGGTTCAAGATTATAGAAAGTCCCTAAGTAAAGCCTAGTTTATGTCAAAAACCTATAGAAATCCATTCATTTGAAACATTCAGTATGGCATGGCCCAAGGTACTAGATTTTTTTTTTTTTAAGATTTTATTTATTTGACAGAGAGAAACACAGCCAGAGAGGGAACACAAGCAGGGGGAGTGAGAGAGGGAGAAGCAGGCTTCCTGCCCAGCAGGGAACCCAATGTGGGACTTGATTCCCGGTCTCCAGGATCATGACTTGAGCTGAAGGCAGTTGCTTAACCAACTGAGCCACCCAGGTGCCCCCAAGGTACTAGATTTTTAACCGAAAAGACTACATATACACAGCAATATAAGTCCCACAATTACACTGAGGTATATCTACATACTTTGATTCTAAGACCTTCCCATAAACATGTGTAAGACCATTGTATTTCACTGATATTTAATAGTAAACTATTTTAGAATCTCACTGGAGGAATATGCTCTGCAGTACTCATGTCTACCAGTTTCAGCATTTGTGTTCTGAAGAATGTTCTGAAAGAAAAGTGAACACTCAAAAGCCTTTTGCACATTATTGTATTTTGTTTATGATCTCTATTTTGCTGCTGTAAGAAACATATCAACTGATCAATAGTTCAGAAAAAAAAGACATGTCAACATGAAGAAAAGTGTAAAAAGTAATGTTTAGTATTAACTCATTACAAATAATTACAAAATATGTAATTTTTGCCATGTTTGGTAGATTAGTAAGTAAAATAAAATGACCGATTTAAACAAAGATTGCAGCATCAATTTATATAATAAATTAATGTATACATTAAACTCTTCTGCAAATAAATTTCAATATTGATGCACTTTTTCTCTGACGTATTATGATTTAATTAACAGTAATGAAAATTACTCTTTAGAGTTTGTTTTCTCTTTTTTTAAGATTGTATTTGTTTATTTGACAGTGAGAGAGAGAGAGCAAGAGAACACAAATGGGGGGAGCGGCAGGAAGACGGAAAGGCTCCCTCAGCAGGGAGCCTGACCCTGGGATCATGACCCAAGCAGAAGGCAGACGCCCAATGACTGTGCCACCCAGGAACACCCCACACACACTTTTTTTAATTTTTTGTGAAATTTCCTAGGTTTAAAATAATAGTCTTTAAAAATTTACATTTAGGGGCGCCTGGGTAGCTCAGTTGGTTAAGTGACTGCCTTCAGCTCAGGTCATGATCCTGAAGACCCCGGATGGAGCCCCACATCGGACTTCCTGCATGGCGGTAAACCTGCTTCTCCCTCTCTCAGTCCCCCTGCTTGTGTTCCCTCTCTCACTGTGTTTCTCTCTGTCAAATAAATAAATAAAATCTTAAAAAAAAATCTACATTTAACAAATTTTACTTTATTTTATTAAGTTTATATTTAAATTCCAGTTTGTGGACACAGTATGATGTTAGTTTCAGGTGTAGAATGTGGTCTTCCTCTCCTTTTTCCCCCCATATGTTCATCTCTTTTGTTTCTTAAATTCCAAACATGAGTTAAATCATATGGTATTTGTCTTTGACTAACTTATTTCATGTATTATAATACTGTCTGGCTCCATCCATCATTACAAATGGCAAGATTTTATTCTTTTTTATGCCTGAGTAATATTCCACAATCAAATAAATATTAAATAATTAATAATCCTATATGCAAACATTTTTGTATATGTGTATATACACCATCATAGATAGCCAAATTCCATTATTCACAGTAGACATAATTTATAATATCAACACAAATACTGATTTTGCAAATATTAATCATTGCTGCTAGGGAAAATATAGGATTTGAATCTCAAATAACATTTTTGTCAACTGGTCAATAGATAGACTTATTTCACATGTGTTTCTGTTTAAAGACCCCTTAGTTAAAATAAACTAAGGATTAATTAGCATTGAACTACTTGCCAATAGCACTTTAATTCATGCCTGACCCCATATTTTATCAAAGATCCTCACATTCTTCTTGTTCTTAGTAAGCTTTTATAACACTTCAGAACCATTCATGGTGGCCATTTTAAACAGTGAAACAACCAACAAGAAACCCCCAAAGAATGCAAAATGTGTAGCACTACATAGACCGTGAGAAAGGCTCTTATATGAGATCTGAAACAAGAAGGCAGATTTACCCTTAGCTGGCAATGCTCATGCATGTGGCTGACTCAAAGTTTTTACCTCACTGCATATATTCACAAATGAATAACCATGTAAATGGCACAAATAATGACTATGGAGTTAAAATAAATACATTTTTGTGAGGAGGAGAAATCACAACTACGGAATTTACAAATAATGAGGATTGACTCTATACACACAATGTGTGTATAGATATTTTTACATGGCAGAATAATTTGACCACCAGTTATCAACATATAACCATGCAATACATTTTTGAGAAATGAGATATAATATGTTTCGATAAGGCTATTTTTCTTTGCTAAAACAAATGTAATTAATGACACAAAAAGATTTGGGGACAATAGAGGTTATTCTAAGACTACTCAGTTTCCAGATATTTAGTAGTCAGAGAAATTCTTGGCTTTATATACTTTTAATTCAGTTTTAAATGTGATGCCTTTTTCTAAGTTTTATTGAAAAAACTAGTCTTATAAATATTTAAGCTGACTGTTGGAAAATTTTAAATAGTTGAACACAAGAAAGTCATTTAAACATTTCATTTCTCAGGGGAGGAAGACTCACCACTTAGTGGAAGAGAAGCTCTGATATCCAGTGTCAGATACTCTGAAAAAGAGAGGAATCTCATATTAAGTATAAGAATATGTTCATAGAACATTTATCATTTTTAGTAACAAAAAAAATCAAGCAGATGTATTAGCTAATAAAAACTGATAAATATCATTGAGTAGGATGACTCAACTAAAATCTAGTTTCTCACTTTGTCTTGTTAACACATTCAACTGGGTGGGAGAAAATATACTTCTAATAAACAACACTTCTATAATTTCAAAACACTTGCCTCATATAAGTATGTCTAATGTACAACTTAATAAGAAGAATTGTTAGAAAGGCTTATGGCAAGAATTCCAATTATCTTTTTTTTTTTTTTAAAGATTTTATTTATTTGACAGAGAGAAACACAGCCAGAATGGAACACAAAGCAGTGGGAGTGAAAGAGGGAGAAGCAGGCTTCCTGCCGAGCAGGGAGCCCTATGCAGGACTCGATCCCCGGTCTCCAGGATCATGACTTGAGCCGAAGGCAGTTGCTCAACCAACTGAGCCACCCAGGAGCCCCAAGAATTCCAATTATCTTATAGCATGCTACTCTTAAAAACAAATGTGGAAATATGAGACAATTATTGATATGTTTTCATGTAGAATACGTAGATACCTTAACCACTAAATGGAAAAATCTTATAATACTATTTTTGGAATCAGGTTATATAAATACAAAAATGATAAGAATACTTTGACAGACTTTAAAAATAACTAATTCAACATTAACTAAAACAAACCTTGATTAATATACTGAGTAATAATTTAGATCAGGTGACAATGATCAGCAATAGACATTTGCTATTATTTATACATCACTTTTGAAGGATTAAGCTTAATGTTAAAAACAGCACATATATTTATAATAAGATATTTATAGATATTTGTAGATATTAATAGAAGATATAAAGAAAATATAGAAAACATAAAAGTTTTTAAAGTCCAGTGCATTTGCTAAGTGGTAGTTAAACTCTTGACTATTAATAAACCAAAATGAAAACTACGGGGGTGCCTGGGTGACTCAGTCAATTAAGCATCTGCTTTCCACTTAGGTGGTGATCTCAGGGTCCTGGGATTGAGTCCCAATTGGGCTCCCTGCTGAGTAGGGAGTCTGTTTATATCTCTTCCTCTGCCCCTCCCCCATTCATGCTATCTCTCTCAAATAAAATAAATCAAATTTTTCTTTTTTTCTTTTTTTTTTTTTTTACAATTTTATTTATTTGTTTGACAGAGAGAGAAATCACAAGTAGGCAGAGAGGCAGGCAGAGAGAGGAGGAAGCAGGCTCCCTGCTGAGCAGAGAGCCTGATGCAGGCCTTGGGATCCCAGGACCCTGAGATCATGACCTGAGCTGAAGGCAGAGGCTTTAACCCACTGAGCCACCCAGGCGCCCAATAAAATTTTTAAAAAACATGAAAAGTTTAAAGTTTTCTGCAATTTCAATTCATATCTAAAATGTCATAATACTTCTTATTCACTTAAAATGAAAACATCCACAGATCAATTTCTAATTCCCTAATTTTCATGAAAAAGAGCTTTATATTAGGATATATATGTCCTGGGGATGCTCATGCACGTGGCTGACTCAAAGATTTTACCTCACTGCATATGTTCACAAATGAATGACCACGTGAAAGGCACAAATAATGACTATGGAGTTAAAATAAATATATTTTTGTGAGGAGGAGAAATCACAACTATGGAATTTACAAATAATGAGGATTGACTCTACACACACAATGTGTGTATAGAAATTTTTACATGGCAGAATAATTTCATCACCAGTTATCAACATGTAACCATGCAATACATTTTCAAGAAATATTTTTTAAATATTTTATTTATTTATTTGAATAGAAAGATGTATATGAATGTTTGTCATTTCACAGCACATCTTCCTTTTTTTTTTGGAGAACTTTTTGGTAAGAAGCCAGTGTATCAAGCAGTTAGACAATGATTTCATGGACTGGTCATGGCAAAATCAACACATTTCACAGTATGGTACAAATTAATGAAAACAGCTGCAAAAATATGAATAATGTCAAATGCCTTTTAGATGTTTCTAATGAACAAAATGAATCAAAATAAAAATGTTTCTAAATACAAACTTGTGACATTTCTTGTTTTATTTCCCAAGGTCACAAAACTATAGCAAGTACACATGAATAAATTACTTGACTATATGCTAAATTTTTAAAATGTCATTTTCTTGATAAGAATAGATTATTTTTGGATATGTCACATATCTATATTTCTAAAAAATGCTATTTTTTTTGCTTTTCATTTTTTCCTCAATAGATTTGAATCTAAGTTTTCTTTGGCTTTATGTACCTAGTTATATTCCTTAAAATACAAAATAATAAATAAACAAAATCCAAAAATTGAAAACAATAAAATATACTTCTTAATATTGGGTTTAGTTATAATTACAAAGTAGAATCAATAACATGACTTTTAGGGGTGCCTGAATGTCCCGGTTGGTTAAACATCTGTGGTTTGAGCTGGGACTTTGGTCTGAGAGTCCCATGTGGGGCTTGACACTCAGGGCAGTCTGCTTGAGAATCTCTCTCCCTCTCCCTCTGCTCCTTCTCACCAAAATAAATAAATGAATAAATAAATAACGAGACTTTTATAAATAACAGAATAGAAGCATATAAAACATTATTCAGCTAACTAATTAATAATGGAACCAATGCAATGGTATGGCTGGCTCAAATTCCATAATAAAAAAGAATGAAGTACTAATATATACTACACCAGAAGAAAAAGCATTAATATTATGCTTAATGAAAAAACAAGTAGAAAAAAAAAAGACCACATATTTTATGGTTCCATTCTGAAATATTTAGAATAGGCAAATCTACAGAGGCAGGAGGTAGACTAGGTTTTGCCTAGGATTGGGGTAGGAAAGAAAGATAAAGAAAGATGAGGATGTAATGCTAATATATATGGTATTGTTTTGGAGAGAGTGATGAAAATTTTAAAGTCTTAAAAGTTGTGAAACTTTGTGAATGTACTAAAAAACATTTATTTTACATTTTAAATAGGTAATGTGTATGTATTAAAGTATATCTTAATAGAGCTAGTTAAAAAATGAAACTAACATACCAAGTTTTATTTTTTTAAATATTTTCTTTATGTATTTGAATAGAAAGACAGCAATTGAGAAAGCAAGAGCAGGGGAACAGAGAGGGAGGGAGAAGCAGGCTCCCCACTGAGCAGGGAGCCCAGGCAGGGCTGAATTCCAGGACCCTGGGATCAAGACCTGAGCCAAAGACTGACACTTAATTGAGTGAGTCCCCAGATGTCACAAGGTATAGAGTTTTAGTCTGTCAAAGAATGTGAAAAGAGATGCACCTGGATGGTATAGTAAGTTAAGCTTTCAGCTCCTAGGTTGGTTCAGGTCCTGATCTCAGGGTCCTGAGATCCAGCCCCTTGTTACACTCTGTGCTTAGCACAGAGTCTGCTTAAGACCCTCTCTCTCCCTTTGCACCCCCCTACTCTCTCTCCAAAATAAATAAATTAATCTTTTTAAAAAAGAATGTTGTAATAAATTTACTAATAAGTATAGAGCATAAATTTTCAATCTTTGGGGTTAAATTTCAACTCAAAAAATATTCACAAGTTTATTTGTAACTTGACAGTTGGTTGTCTCTAGTCAAACAGCAAATAACAAAGTCAAACATAGCTGTCTTATCTTGGAAAATTATGTAGTAATCACATTAGAAACTTATCAAACATGTTCCCAGTAAGGTATATAAGAACCTGTTTACTCTGTGTATCATATCTTCCAGTATTATTTTTTCCTAACTGTAAAAAAAGCAAAATACAAACCACAGATAATGTGTAAAAACTGACAAATAGAAGTTAATTGTTTACATTATTAATACTGAAGACATTTTTGCATATTTCTTATTTTGAAGTTGAAAAATTTTTCTTAAAACCTCCTTTGCCCTATTTGTGACCATATATAATCTCAAAAGATTGTTCTTGATCATGCATGCACGCACTCACTCCACTGGGCTCATTTTGTTTTATACATGATCATTGTATAGGTGCAGCGGTAAATGATAATCAAGACAGAAACCATATTGAATAATTTAAGGCTGGTGAGTTAACTTGAATATAAATTTTTGTAAAGAAAGTGATTTGACATTCAAAAGACTATTTGTTGTTTTTCCATTCCATCACTATAAAACTAAAGTCAAGATCTATTCACAGATTCTACAGTCAATAGAGAATTTCCTCTTCAGGGTTAAGACACCATTTTTACTTGTCAAGACACACATTTTGCTTGTAGCTTATAATAAAGCCTCCAGGCAAACTTCCAAATAAGGAACAATTCATCTGTTGAATGACACAACTAAATAATAATGATTAATTTTTTACAATAACCAACTATCAAAATTGAAAAAAATTCTCTATGGGGTATAATATTTCATAAAGTCTTAACAATATTTTCCTGATAATAAGATATATAGTGAAAAACATTCACAAGGGCTATTAGTAAGCTCCTTTTATTTAATTTATATTATAAAGAAGTCCATCAGCAATGCAAAAACTTAGTCAATATTTTAACATATTCTGCTTCATTTTTTATTCAGAAATTATAAATCAAGGGCATAAAATTTGACTCCCGCAAATATTTTATGCTTTTCTGTAAGTTTTATTTGTCACTATCTCTTTTTTAAAAAAAATATTATTTTCTTTTATTAACATAATGTATTATTTGTTTCAGGGGTACAGGTCTGTGATTCATCAGTCATTTTTTTTTTTTTAAAGATTTTGTTTATTTATTTGACAGAGAGAAACACAGCCAGAGAGGGAACACAAGAGGGGGCAGTGAGAGAAGGAGAAACAGGCTTCCCGCCAAGCAGGAAGCCCCATGCGGGGCTCCATCCCAGGTCTCCAGGATCATGACCTGAGAAGAAAACAGTCGCTTAGCCAACTAAGCCACCCAGTCGCTCCTGATTCATCAGTTTTAACACAGTTCAGAGCACTCACCATAGCACATACCCTACTCAATGTCCATCACCCAACCACCCCCACCTTCCCTCCAGCAACCCTCAGTTTATTTCCTGAGATTAAGAGTCTTTTATGTACTATCTCTTTCATATTACAGGAAAGGTGACATCTAATTTTACATGAAGATTACTATTACTTCCATCGAGAGGCAAAATACATCTTATTACCTTGGAAAAACAGAGTACTTACCTGTTGTGATTATTGATAATATATCCGCAACCACTTGTGCTAATTATAACACACCCAAAGTTATTAATTTCCTAGAGAAAAGTAGGATGTATGTATATAACTCAGAACTAGAAAGTATGTGATTATATGTATGTATTATACATACATATATTATCAGATTAGCTAAGCTCATGAGGACATATCAGTAGATCCATATCCATGCACAATTCTTTTCCATTTGTTTAAAATAGCAAAATATAATACAATCATTAACAGAGCTAAAAGATTACAGCTACTTTAGAGCATATTAAAGTCAGAAGCAAAAAGACCCGTGTTAAAAAGGATGCATAGAAATCAAGCAAATATTCAAAAATTATTGTACTGAATATAATATTATTCAAAGGTTTAAACATCACTAAGTATCTTGAAAATTATGTTTTATCTGATTTACTATAAGACCTAATTAGTATTGATATCACACATTTTGTGACAATTATAATTTATATTTAATATAATTTTTAAATTTTAATATTAGTATATATTAGTAATTGCAGTTTATCTAATTAATAAATAAGTTATCGATGGGGCACCTGGGTGGTTCAGTTGGTTAAGCCACTGCTTTCCGCTCAGGGCATGATCCCGGAGACCCGGAATCGAGTCCCATATCAGGCTCCCTGCTCAGCGGGAGGCCTGCTTCTCCCTCTCTCACTCCCCCTGCTTGTGTTCTCTCTTGCTGTGTTTCTCTCTGTCAAATAAATAAAATCTCAAAAAAAAAAAGTATTCGAAATTTGAAAGTTTAGAGTAACTAATGGTTTTATGAGATAACCAAATAAATATTATTTTCAAAATGAAATGTCTGTTTTCATTTCCACACTGATTAAATCATTTCAAAGGAATATAGACATTAATTTATTGACTTTTTGACAAGAACAACAACAAAATATTGAGCATATCTGATTTGTTCAAAGATTCAAGTTAATTACATAAACTTAGATGTTTATATAAAATGAATTAGATCTCTCAATTTCTGTCAGGGTGATTTTGTTTTAAAAGCATAAATATTATACTAGCAAAATGGTAGAATCAAAAGTCTTACTAGTGTTTATTCCTTCAAAGAAACAACAATTAAACAATGATATATGGGCCGAAATCTTTATAAGATATCCAAAATCTAGCCAAGGTCTAGCATTTGGCAGGCAACTTCTACAATTACTTAAGTACAATTTATAAAACTAAAAATATGGCTCTCCTACAAAATAATGGGCATAAATATCACAATCCTTTAATTAATTATGGAACAAGTTTGCTCCAAGGAAGAATTAGGGAAAAAGAAATTAATGTACCCAACCAGTCAAACTAGTGTTAAAATTAATTTGCTTACATATGCAAAACTGGATAATTACTTTCAGGGCAATGATGCCAGTATTTTTGAGTTATCATTTTTGTCAGACAGAAATCTACAGAGCAACATTTGCACTATAATTAAATAATAAATTCCAAAGTAAGACACAGGTAAATATTCCTAGAGGCTTAAGTATTCCTTGAGAAAACATTAAATATGGGCTTATGGTACTTAAAGGATGTATATATTCAACTTGATTTCTAACTTTGAATAATTTTCTTAAAAATTATAAAAGAAAAATATATCTATCTAGTGTAATGAAATAATAGGTGATATATAGAATTAAATTTTTATACCATTGCTGAATTGAATATTTGTTGACATATTCCATAAGAGTCCTCTCATCTATGAGAAGCAATTTTGGAAGAAGTAAGAAAAACAATAATTGTAAGAAAATTATTACACTGTAGATTTATTTGGGAGAGCCAAAATTTAGATCAATTACACACACACACACGTATATATACATATATATGATTTGTTTATAAAAGATACTTGTGTACATAAATTACCCTCCCTCAGGAAACAAGAGAATACTGGAAATTATATGAAGAAAAAGTTTTTAGACTTGGGGACAACAGGCAGAGCAGGGCTGTGATTTCTGAAAGAAATTAAATTGAGTAAGCACTGTGATTAACCTAGTTTTCATCTAAAAGCAACTTCCAGGCCATGCTAGGAGAGGAAAACTAACCATCAACAGTGATTTCATTGAGTTGGGAAGTGGGGATTGCTTTTGGAGGATGATGATATGGTTAGTGTTTGTGTGGCAGAATATCAGAGAAGAGAAGAGATGCAAAGAGACAGGGCTACAAAGACCTTTTTGGTTCTCCTTGAATCTTGCACTGGGTTCATTTGTGTATAGTAGAGAACTCTATGAGCTCGTGAAAGAACCACTAATAAGCAGCTGGCCACATAATTTCCAGAGGTCATAGCTGGCTGGGAATAATTCTGTTTCAATCATTGGAAGCTGAGAGACATTGTAACATATTAAGCTTTGGAAAGTATCCAAAAAGGTAAATTTTAAAAAGAGGACTAAACTGGGCCTAGAATAAAGATTATAGTGGACTCACTCTAAGGAAGCTTAGAAACAAGTCATGAAAATATTAAACATATCCCAAGTAACTGATCCTCATAATAGAACAAAATCAACATTCTAGAAATATATAAAATCCAGCCCTCAACAGTGTAAAGTTCACTTCATCAAAGTTTGTTCTATTCTTCAAAAAATAGTGTTAAGAAAACAAAAGGACAGGCTAGACACTGAGAGAAAATACTTAAAAAACTTATATGTTATAAGAAACTCTTAAAATTTAGTAAGAGGAAGACAGTTAAACATTAAATAAATTGGCAAAATATTTGAAAACACTCCAAAATGATATATATAATATTATATATCATTAAAATATAATATATTATATATCATTAAAATTATATATATCATTATGTATAGATGTATATAATACAAGTACAGAAAAAATATATTAAACACATTATTCTCTGGGGAAATGCAACTTAGTCATAATGGGTTACAACTGCATACCTAATAAAACGGCTACAAATTTAAAATCTATTAAAAAATTGGGCATTGAGAACAAGAAAACATAATCTTAATGGAATAGAGCTATATCTTGTCCACAATTCATCAGACACTTTCAGTAAGAATCCTTAATGAAAATATGGCATGAAACCAAAATAAGGTCTATTTTATTTCCAAACAGAACACAATGACCGTTTGGCAAAATTTTGAGATTTTCAAAGAAAAGGTGAAACACACTCTTCTTTTTTTTTTTTTTTTTTTTTAAGATTTTTATTTATTTGACAGAGAAAAACACAGCGAGAGAGGTAACACAAGCAGGGGAAGTGAGAGAGGGAGAAGCAGGCTTCCCACCGAGCAGGGAGCCCAATGCGGGGCTCGATCCCTGGTCTCCGGGACCATGACCTGAGCCGAAAGCAGTCGCTTAACCAACTGAGCCACCCAGGCGCCCTGAAACACACTCTTCTTGTAACAAACTCAGAGTACTCTGTCCTAGTCACTGAATCACTTCAAAAAAAGTATGTGCAAATCATGGAAAGGGAAAACTGCTATAATTTTAGCTGATACCATTATCTAACTTGTAGATCAATAGCTAGTCTATTAAAAGAACTATATGAGTTCCTTAACCGCCCAAAACAATTTAATAATACAAATAACAAGTGTGAACAAAAAAACAGGAAATCATTAGATTTATTTAAGTGATACCTTACTGAAGAATGAAAGAAAAGCTTGAAAATCTAGACGGATATATCATGTTTCCATGACATATATAATATTTGAAAATTGTCAGTTTGGCTCAAATTCAAAATATAGCCAAATTGGTATCAATTAAAAAATTCTAAAACAACTGTTTTTAGGACAAATTATAACATAGTAAAATTCATCTGGAAGAGAAAATTTGAGTGTCCTCACCATAAAAACGGCATATTGTGCCATGAGATTTAATGCCATAGAGAGCAGTAGATGATGAGACTAGATCCTTGAGGTAAGCTGGTACTAAGTTGGTTAGAGTAGGAGGAGCCATTAAATAAGATCGGAGTAAAGCTGACCATAATGGAGGATGCCAGGAATCTGTAGTGCCACAGAAGGAAATCAAGAGCAGTTTTAAAGGGTGAGGGAAGTCAGTTGTGCTTATTCCTAATTAAGATGAGAAGTGCATAGCAAACTTGGTAATGCACAACTATAGATTTGTAAAAAAGAAAAGAAATGAAATCTAAGTACCAGAGACGAGATTGTTGTAAATCAAAGATAGGTAAGAAAAGAAATAAACGTTAAACAGCATCGAAGTTTGGGAAACAAAACAAAACAAAACAACATGAAACAGAAACAGCAGTAGGTCTGTTTGTGCAGGTCATGGAAGCATCTTTTTTTCAATCAGACATGTTAGTTTGCTATAGAAGGTAGGTGTTTTATAAGCTCTTGAAGCTGATTCAATGAAGAAGGACAAACGTTTTGTGAATATTGAGGCTCCAGTAGTGAGTGTATGAGGAAGTAATAAAGCCCTCTTTGGATATCTTTGAAGTAATGTATTAATTTAGCTTATAAATTGTTGTAATGGCCATGCTTAGTCCAAAATCACCATGAATGGTATCAAGAGTTGAGGTGGTGGATAAAGGGTAGAGAAGGAAATCTTGAGCCAAGAGACAAAAATTATTGGGGGGTGGCTTAGTTGGTTAGGTGTCTTTTTGGTTTATGTCATGATCCCAGGGTCCTGAGATTGAGCCCTGCTCCAGAGGGGATTCTTCCTCTCCTCTCCCTCTGTCCCTCCCCATGCTCATACTTGCTCTCTCTTTCTCAAATAAATAAATAGATAAAACCTTAAAAAAAAGACACACAAAACAACAACAACAACAACAACAACAACAAAACACATCAGTGGGGGAGGGGGAAAGGAGTGACCAAAATCCTTCATATTGCCAGTAAGTCTCAAAATGAGCTCTCCTCTTTACTTCCCTTACTTCTCTGATTTTATCTCTCATTCCATTTTCCTCATTCTGTCGCATCCACACTACAGACTTTTTCTTTTAAATATCCAATCATTTTTATTGTCTTTGCTCAAAGGTATTTTCTCCTAAGAGGTACACAGATGACATCATATAAAATTTCAAGCCATTCTTCAACACTAACAACTGCCATGTCCTATTTTACTCTTTTGCCCAAATAGTTATCTTCCAACAAATCTATTCTCATAAGTTCTATTCTTTATCATCTTTCTCTACCTACTACATTGTAAACCTTGAGAAGATGGTAATAATAGGAGTAGCAATACATAATATAAATGTCATGAACGTAAATAAGGGAACGGAAAGGAAGAAAATTTGGAAGTGCCAAGGTGAAGTAATTAAAG
The DNA here is from genome assembly GCA_004023965.1 of Spilogale gracilis. Classification (NCBI taxonomy): domain Eukaryota; kingdom Metazoa; phylum Chordata; class Mammalia; order Carnivora; family Mephitidae; genus Spilogale; species Spilogale gracilis. Next base: position 26,586 of record PITA01001043.1, on the reverse strand, counting down.
TAAGTAATCCATCTCCTTCCCTGAGACATGTGAAAAATGACTAATAAAACAAATCCCACTGGAAAGGACTGCAGCACCATTGGGGGGCATAGAGTTCTCACTTGGGTGAAACAGGTAAAAGGAAGATTCAGAAAAGAGGATGAGAATATAGAGGAGTTTGAGGATCATTTCTTTTTGTAGTCTAAAAAGCACAGTAAAAATTTTGTCAGGATATGAAGCCTTAGGAAAATGGTTCATATCAGGTGCTATGCACAGCAATAAGGGAATGACAATTTCAGGGAAATAGATGACCTAGAAAACTGATTTCTACTGAACAACAAAATAGAAGGTAGGCAAGGCAAGACAGCTTGATTGCTGAGGTATTAACGGAGGTAATTCACGGAGCTGGTTCAATATGTGGTTTTGAATATTCTGTTCCTAGCAAAGTTAGTGATATTGGGAATGAACACACAGTTTCCTGTTGAGATTAATTTAATGCTTAATCAATGAAGAAGACTTAAATAGGAGAAGAATAAACTTTTCTAAGTTATCCTTTGTTGGGGAAATTTTTTGGGCCATTCCCATTATAAATTCACAATGTTTTAATAACCACAATGGCCGCAAATATATTTTCTCAGCTATAAAGTAAGATTAATTATTTCTAAACAATGTTGAGGTCATATGATTTTATTCTTTTGTTCAAGGGTTATTTGAAAATTGGTTTTTGTTTCTGAATTCCATACTTAATCTCATTGGAAAATCAATTAGGAAATTATAAAGGGCTTGAAGACTGTGGGCACAGTTTTTTATTTTTTTTATTTTTTTATTTTTTAAGATTTAGTTATTTATTTTAGAGAATGAGAAAGAGCATGAGTTGGAGAGGCAGGGGAAGAGGGAGAGAGAATCTGAGGCAGACTTTGTGCTGATCGTGGAGCCCAGTGTAGGGTTCCATCTCACAATCCTAAGATCATGACCTGAGCTGAATGAAGCTGAGAATCAGATGCCTAAGCAACAGCGCCATCCAAACACTCCTGGGCAAAGAATTTTTTAAAGGTTAATGGGGAGATCTAATAGCGAGGAATAGTAATTACATAAAGCAAAGGAGTTTATCAAATCATTATCCTCTTGCTTTGTTTTTATATTCTAAGTTAATGAGTACTTTTGTGTGACAAATTTCCCCAGATTCACCTATTGAGAAGGATGTTATGGTCAGGATATTTACAAAACTAATGAATTAACTCTACTCCCATTAACAGAATCATATGAACCTCACGTTCATATTTCAACTCTGGCAGCTACAAGGGAAGTTTTTGGAGTTTCTCTATGCCCTCACGGAATTCCTTAACTTCTATTTTCTTCCAGGATTTCTATATCATCTCCATTGAATGACTGAGTGAAACACCATATGATATTTTCTCCTGTTATTGCCACTGGTATTGTCATAATAGGTAAAGAAATTGATCCAAATCTCAACTGTTAAAACCAAATGTTAAATCCCTATCTAATTGCTTAGCATTAGATCAATTCATGGATATTCAGCCACAGGACAGACTGATTGCCAGTGGGTTAGGTAAGCAATAAAGATTAAATCAACAGATGTCAGTGTGAAGAGAGATACATTAGGAACCATAGCAAACACAGTGGAGCAGTTATGGGTTTTTGAAGTTTGGTGTTCATAAATGGAGAAACTTTGTTAGAAGCAGGGATGGACCTGATCAGCATTAGAAAAACAAGTTATGATAACTTGCTGCTTTATATTTTTAAATTTATTTTGAAAGACATTTTAACTGAAGCTAAGGATATTTTAGTTAATGCTTGTGTCCATTTTTTTAAAATCATCTGTTTTTGCCAACTGTGTTCAAAACTTTTAGGTTGTAGATCTGGCTACTGGTATCCAGATTGAAATGGAGACAAAAGTAACTTAATGTAGTCAGGAAACTGAGTGGTTCCATGATTTGCGGAATATAAAGAAATGTTTGTACTGATTAATTACATAAGATATACTCACCACTAATTGAATGCTGCACACAGGAGAGGAGACAGTTTTAGTCTACAAAGTAACTAAGAAGTTTTATGACAAAAGAGTGATAACATAATAACTGTCATTCTTTACAGATGATAGGATCCTTTATATATGAAACTCTAGTTTATTTCAAGTACATAAACTTCATTACATATGCACAATAATTTTACAACAAAAATTAAAATATTCTATTAATAAATATTAAAAACAAAAATATTATTTAATACATAGCTTTAATACTATTCAGATGTTAATTATCTCATCACTGACTTATAGATTTAATGGAATTTCAATCAAGAAGTCTAATAGAATTTTACAAAACTATTGATAGTCTGATTCTAAATATATCATGTGAAGGGCAATGTAGGCCAGAATAACTAGGCCACTTCTGAACAGGAAGAACAAGGGGTGGTGATGTGTTATTCTAGATATTAGGACTTACTGTGAAACTATAGTAATTAAGATACTGCTGTGTTACTATTGTAGAAATAGATATATTTCTAGTAGGGTGGTATGAATAGCCCATAAAAATATTTAAGTTTTCTATAAATTTATCTTATAAAATAGGTTGCACACTATATTTATACAGTGGGGAGAGGTAGTTCTTTTTTAACGTGCGGAATTTTAAAAAAAGATTATGTGAGTAAATAATAACATACTGAAGGCACAACATATATATGTATATACACACATATATTTAAACTTAAAATAGATTAAAATCTTAAAATTGATTAAAAAAATCCTTCAACTATAATAATAGAAAATATGGTTAATATCAGGGTAGGGAAGTATTATTTTAAATTACTAATTAAACGAAGAATATGAAAATTTAATTATGTTTAAACCAAGTCTTCTTTTCATAAAAAGACACCCTAAGGAAATTTCATAAAAGACATTATAAACTTGGTAAGGATGTTTGCAATTTTAAAAACCAAGAAACAATTATTATTAAGAATATGTAAAGGGGTGCTTGGGTGGCTCAGTTGGTTAAGCGACTGCCTTCAGCTCAGGTCATGATCCTGGAGTCCCTGGATCGAGTCTTGCATCAGGCTCCCTGCTCAGCGGGAAGCCTGCTTCTCCCTCTCTCACTCCCCTTGTTGTGTTCCCTCTCTAGCTGTGTTTCTCTCTGTCAAATAAATAAATAAAATTTTTAAAAAAAATATGTAAAGGACTGGGGCACTTAGGTGTCTCAGTTGTTAAGCATCTGCCTTCAGCTCAGCTCAGGTCATGATCCCGGAGTCCCTGGATCCAGCCCCGCATAGGCTCCCTGCTCAGTGGGAGGCCTGCTTCTCCTTCTCTCACTCCCCCTGCTTGTGTTCCCTCTCTGGCTGTGTTTCTCTCTGTCAAATAATAAAATATTTAAAAAAATATGTAAAGGACTCTTACAATTTCATAAGAGATTCAGAAGCAGTAAAAAAGTAAAGAGAAAATAGTTTTAAAAAGTGTTAACAGATACATCCCACAAGAAAGAATCACATATGGCCAATATATATTTGAATTCTGGCTGATGATCAGAGAAATTCAAAACAGTATAATTATTAAATAAAATTTTATACCCACTTAATTGGCAGCAATTAGAAATCCATATGTATTAGTTTTATATTATAGCTATTTAAAGAAATACTACAAACCTAGTAACTTAAACAACATGTATTTCTTAGTTTATAGTTCTGGAGGTCAAAAGAATGAAAGGGGCCCCAGAGGGCTAAATTAAGGTTTTGCAGTTATATTTTTTTTTCTGGAGTTTGTGTACAGGTTCTAGAGCTTACTTGTACTCTTTGTTCCTTGGCTTTCTTCACATTCATTCAAAGACAGCAGTGTTCCTTGTGTCTTTCTCACATGGCATTACTCTGACTCTGACTCTCTTGCCTAATTTTTCCACATATAAAGGGACCATGTGATTACACTGAATTGCAGGTAGTTGTAGGCAGTGTATATCACCAATATATGTTATAGATAATTCAGAAAAATCTCCTTATGTTAAGGTCAGTGAGTATTTTTATCTTCATTCCACTTGCAACCATACATCTCCCCCCTCCTTTGCCATGTAGCATAACACATGTACAAGTTCTTGGGATTAAAATATGGACAACTTTGGGAACCATTGTTCTGCCTATCACAGAACCCAATAACAAATATTGAAGAAAATGAGAATTCATAGTCATTTTTAATCATTGCTGGCTGGGGGTCAAGTGACAAAACCATTTTATTAGAATGGCAAGAATTAAATAACAAATAACCTCATTATCTGAATAGTTTAACAAGCTAACAAGTTTAACTTGTTATTTCTTGATCAAAAAATATGCACTGTAGAAGAGTTTGTCAAGATGTATATTTAGAAAACTGACACATCATTTGCGCTCTAAGGCTTACATCTAAAATAAATGATTGCATATGTACTAAGAGTCACATGTAACAGATCTTCAGAGTTGGAAGAAAAACGTACTATAGTCACATATTGAATATTGCATCTCAGTCAAATTAATACAATGTAGTGTATTCCCAAAATGAATATTGCATCTCAGTCAAAATGAATGAACTATGTAAGCCATAAGGGCAAAATAATGTTCTTGAGAAAGTCACTTGTTTCATACTATATCAGATTCAATCTTACATGTGGAAAAAAATGCAATCATTCTTTTTGAAATGAAATGCATATTTATAAAAAAATATGAGACCAAATAATTTATATTAATAAGTTTTAAGATAAAATTTCAAGTATTGTTTTTGCTTTGAAGTCTTTCAGGAATCATTCCCAAGTAAACTTGTGTTTGCAACCCACCTATATTTTCTTCCAATACATTTCATTGTATTAAGTTGATATTGTGTTCTCCTGAATCTTTATTTAGGCAGAGAGCTCCTGAAAGGACCTAACTTACTGGGGGTTCTGGGTGGCTCAGTTGGTTAAACAACTGCCATCAGCTCAGGTCATGATCCTGGAATTCCAGGATCAAATTCCACATTGGGCTCCCTGATTCTCCCTCTGACCTCCCCACCTCTATGCTCTCTCTCTCTCTCATTCATTCTTTCTCTCAAATAAATAAATAAAATCTTAAAAAAAAAAGACCTAACTTGTGTTTCTATTATTTCCAGCTTTTAAACCATGGGCCTGCAAATTTATTCTTTAAAAAAAGAAATGCTTTGCTAGTCCCATGTCGTCTGAATCACCACCACTGGATTCTGATGCTGTAACATGGAAGTAGCAACAGACAATTCAGGAATAGATTTTAATGTGTTCAAATAAAACTCTATTGTTAGTAAAAACAAACCAGGGGATGCATTTGACCAAAGGTCATAGTTTGCTAAAAGCCTGTCCTAGAATAACCCCCCTCATATCTTGACACAGAAGGTGTTGTTGGATTAGTTGGTTGATAGGTAAGTGTTTTTCACATAGAACTATATGCACTGACTCAAATTGATACAACTGATTTTTTTTTTAAGATTTTACCTATCTGACAGAGAGAAACACAGCCAGAGAGGGAAAACAAGCAGGGGGAGGGAGAGAGAGGGAGAAGCAGGCTTCCCACTGAGCAGGGACCCTGATGTGGGGCTCGATCCCAGGTCTCCGGGATCATGACCAGAGCCTAAGGCAGTCGCTTAACCAACTGAGCCACCCAGGTGCCCCCAACTGAAATGGTTTAACAAAAATATGAGAGAATGGTACTTCAATCATGATCTAAATTTTATACACCCATATTATAATTTATAGTGACATGGAAATAATTAAACATATGTTTATATGTGAATGTGTTAATATATGTCTTCATGTCATCCATCTACTAGTTTTTAATTGGCTGTGCAGCATTACACAAACTGTTCTAGAAGAATTGTGAACAAAACTTACCTTAACCTAGGTTACCTGAATGGTACTCATTAATGGTTTCCATATAACCAGAACTTTTGCTCTGTAAGTGTATCCCCTCAGCCTGATCCTGCCCTCAATCCTGTGACTTGCTTTGGTCAGTGGGACAGAGAAAATGCAACACAAGGGAAGACATGAAATGGGACTTTCTAATTTCTGGCACTGCAAAAAGATCAAACCCTGGTTACTCTGCTGGACCATGAAAGACCACATGAAACAGAGACAAGTGAATCCCAGTCTATTGAGTCCACTCTACAATAACCAGTCAGCAGCACATTTTCCAGCTGGCACAAGACACATAAAGAAGGCAAAACTGAGATTAGCTAAATCTGGCCTGGTTTAGTAAAACCCCCCAGCCAGTGCTCAGATTTATATTTATTGTAAACCACTGAGAATTTAGTGCTCTCTGTTACACAGTATTATTGTGTCAGAAAATCTATTCAACTCTTGTTGAAAAAATATTGTGTCTGTATTTTACTAGAACTGAATCAGAAATTAAGAATTTAGGAACTTTCTATGAATTTATAAATTTGAAACTGGATAAATGCAATTCTTTTTTAGATCAACTATATATTTCAGACCAAAGTAGAATATAGTATCTAAATACTTGCATAAATTAACAGTTTGTTTAAAAGGACAAAATGCCCATATTAATCCCACATGGAATAAAGAAGAGAAAATTACAATAACTAATTAGTTATCTCTGAAGCAGGAACATATAGCAAACATATATTGTGACTCTTTTTTAATGAGGCTTACAAAAAATACAAAAGAAAGTTAAAAATAAAATATTACAGGGCGTCTGGGTGGTTCAGTGGGTTAAAGCCTCTGCCTTCAGCTCAGGTCCTGAGATCGAGGCCCACATTGGGCTCTCTGCTCAGCAGGGAGCTTACTTCCTCTTCTCTCTCTGCCTGCCTTTCTGTCCACTTGTGGTCTTTCTCTTTGTCAAATAAATAAATAAAATATTTTAAAAAATAAAATATTACATTATATATTATAGACTGAGTTGTGTTCCCCCAAAACTCATATGTTGAAGCCCTGATCTGCAATATGTCTGTATTGGAGCTAGGGCCCATGGGGAGATGAAAAAGGTCTATGGAGCTCATAATTGTAAGGGCTTAATCTAATAGGGTTATGGTCCGTATAAGAGGTGGAGAAGACACTAGAGTTTTCTTTCTGTCCTCCATGTAAGGACACAGTGAGAAGGCACCTAATTTTCTGCTATGTACAAGCAAGAAAGAGAAATCTCACAGGAACCCAGTTGACTAACACCATGGCCTTAGACTTCCAGCTTCCAGAACTAAGATAAATAAATGTCTGTTGTTTAAGCCACCCAGTCTATGGTATTTTGTTATACCCGTCTTAGCAGACTAATACAATACAGAAATAAAAATGAATGTAAATCTTGGGAATATACGTTTACACTCACTTTTTTTTTTTTTTTTTTGGTTTTGGATGTCATAGTTTCCATTTTTATTTTGTTGTTCTTTTTCATTCTAATCATTTTGTTCACTGATACAGTGTCCTTAAATGTCTTTGGGTTCTTTCCCTTCCTCCAATCCTATCTCAGGTTTACCAGAACAAAACCTCATGTTTAGGTCCTAGAACAACAACTCAACAACTCTTGACACCCTTCTCTTTAGCTCTTTCTCTCCTGGGCTGAAACAGAGCCTTCAGTCAAAATAGCAGGCCATACCAGAACAGGAATATAGTGAACACACTTTCATAGGCAAAGGGATATAAGATAATAAATGATATGCACATAGAAAGTTGTGTGTGTCTGTGAAGTATTTTTTTAAATTATTTTTTGTTTGTTTTTGTTTTTCTTATTTGAGAAAATTGGTGCATCCCTGATTTTGCTGAAAGGTAATTTTAATGCATGACATTTTACAGTTGGACATTGGGCCGGTTTCCTAATTTGGGAATATAGCTGATATATTTATTCTTGTATACAGAGGCTTTAGTAAAAATTTTCATTTCTCCTAACTAAATACCTAGGAGTTGAATTGCTATACATTCTTTCAAGTGACTTTACTTGTCCTGGTGGCCTTACAGCCATTCCTACCTTGTAAGATTATTTCAGTTTTTTAACCAAGCGGTCAACTTTATTGTTTATTTATTTGTTTGTTTGTTTATTTATTTATTTAATATTTTCATTGAATATAGAATACTAGGTAGAGTTATTGTTTTGTTTTGGTATTTGTACTTTAAAAATTCATTAAGTGTGGGCACCTGGGTGACTCAGTTGTTAAGCATCTGCCTTCAGCTCAGATTACGATCCTGGAGTCCTGGGATCATTCTTCATCCCCATGAATTATTCTTTAAAAAAAAAAAAAGATTTTATTTATTTACTAGACAGATAGAAACACAGCTAGAGAGGGAACACAAAGAAAGGGAGTGAGAGAGGGAGAAGCAGGCTTCCCACAAAGCAGGGAGCCTGATGCAGGGCTGGATCCTGGGATTCCAGGATCGTGACCTGAGCTGAAGGCAGAGGCTTAACAATTGAGCCATCCAAGCATCCCCCAACCCCATGAATTATTTTTGAATTTCGGGAATGATGACAGCATGATTCTCAACATAAAATTCAAAGCTTCAGAAATAAGACTAAATGAGTCATCACATAAAGATATCCAAGTGTCTCTACCCTGTGATTCTTGGAAAAGAATGGTTAATAATATCTTGTAATCCATTGTTTCAGTGAAGGCCCAAAACACCCCAAACAACAAATAAGAGACAGGAAATGAAAATGTCCCAACCTGTGTTTCAGTAGCTCGTTCACGGGAAATTAAGGAATGACCTCTAATTCAGTTAAGGTTAATCTCAGTGCTTTGGGGCATGAGACAAGAAAAAAAGTGGAAAATATAGTTGCTAAACTGAGCTGTCTATGACTCCAGGTACAGAGTCATAGAACAGAGGTTTTATTAATCAAAATTCAGCCTTTCAGTTGGTACTATAATTTAGTGAATAAACCTTCCCAAGGAAAATAGGTGAGGAAATCAAGGAATGACATTAGGAGCTTTCTAAGGAACTTCAAGGAAAATTACTAATGTTTTTAATAAACTCACAATAGACTCACAGGGCCAAATACAACTATACTTATTAAAGATAAATCAATAGAAAATACATACATGATGTTTCCTCTTTGATCAAAAGTCCTAACAATGTAAAGAATATTTAAAAAATATTATTTCAATTATTATAATATATTTTCAAAAATATGTTATGACATAAATGCATTATTAAAAGTTATCCTTAAATAGTAATATTTTGGTGTAATTCAATCTGTTTTTTTAATTTAATTTTATTTTTTCAGTGTTCCAAGATTCATTGTTTATGCCCCACACCCAGTGCTCCATGTAATATGTGCCCTCAGTACCCACCACCAAGCTCTCCCATCCCCCCACCCCCTTCCTTTCAAGACCCTCAGTTTGTTTCTGAGTCCAAAGTTTCTCATGTTTTGTTTCTCTCCCCGAATTACCCTACTTCCCATTTCCTTTCCTTCCCCTACTGTCCTCTGTATTACCCCTTAAGCACCACAAGTAAGTGAAACCATGTGATACTTACTTTCTCTACTTGGCTTATTTCACTCAGCATAATATCTTCCAATCCAGTCCATGTTGCTACAAAAGTTGGATATTCATCCTTTCTGATGGAGGCGTAGTATTCCATTGTATATATGGACCACATCTTCTTTATCCATTCATCTGTTGAAGGGCACCTTGGCTCTTTCCACAGTTTGGCGATTGCAGCCATTGCTGCTATGAACATTGGGGTACATATGGCCCTTCTTTTCAGTACATCTGTATCTTTAGGGTAAATACCCAGTAGTGTAATTGCAGGGCCATAGGGTAGCTCTATTTTTCATTTTTTAAGGCATCTTCACACTGTTTTCTGAAGTGGCTACACCAACTTGCATTCCCACCAACAGCGTAAAAGGGTTTCCCTTTCTCCATGGCCTCTCCGACACTTGCCATTTCCCATCTTGTTAATACTGGCCATTCTGACTGGTGGTATCTCAGTGTGATTTTGATTTGTATTTCCCTGAGAGATAGTGATGATGAACATTTTTTCATATGTCTATTGGCCATTTATATGTCTTCTATGGAGAAATGCCTCTTCATGTCTCCTGCCCATTTTTTGATGTGTTCATCTCCTTTTTGGATGTTGAGTTTGAGGAGATCTTTATAGATCTTGGATATCAGCCCTTTGTCTGTAGTGTCATTTGCAAATATCCTCTCCCATTCTGTGGGTTGCCTCTTTGTTTTGTTGACTATTTCCTTTGCTGTACAGAAGCTTTTTATTTTGATGAAGTCCCAAAAGTTCACTTTCGCATTTATCTTCTTTGCCTTTGGAGACGTGTCTTGAAAGAAGTTGCTGTGGCCAGTGTCAAAGAGGTTATTGCCTATGTTCTCTTCCAGGATTTTGATGGATTCCTGCCTTACATTGAGGTCTTTCATCCATTTCAAGTTTGCCTTTGTGTGTAGTTTAAGAGAATGTTCTAGTTTCATTCTTAGCTATCCAATTTTCCCAGCACCATTTATTGAAGAAACTGTCTTTTCTCCACTGGATATTTTTTCCTGCATTGTTGAAGATTATTTCACCATAGGTTTGTGGGTTCATATCTGGACTCTCTATTCTGCTCCACTGGTCTATTTGTTGTTTTTGTGCCAATACCATGCTGTCTTGGTGATCACAGCTTTGTAATAAAGCCTGAAGTTGGGTAACATGATGCCCCCAGCTTTGTTTTTCTTCTTCAGCAATTCCTTAGAGATTCGGGGTCTTTTTTGGTTCCATATAAATTGTAGGATTGTTTGTTTCAATGCTTTGAAAAATATTGGTGGAATTTTGGTCAGAATGGTATTGAAAGTATAGATTGCTCTGGGCAGTATAAACATTTTAAAAGTGTTTATTCTTCCAATACTTGAGCATGGAATGCTATTCCATCTTTTTATGTCTTCTTCAATTTCTTTCATGAATGTTCTGTAGTTCCTTGAGTACAGATCATTAATTCTTTGGTTAGGTTTATTCCTAAGTATCTTATGGTCTTTGGTGCTATAGTAAATAGAATTGATTCCCGGATTTCCTATTTTCATTGTTAGTGTATAAGAATACAACTGATTTCTATGCATTGATTTTGTATCTGCCATATTATTGCTAGCAGTTTGGGGGTAGAGTCTTTTGGGTTTCCACATAGAGTATCATGTCATCTGAAAAGAGAGAGAGTTTGACTTCCTCTTTGCCAAGCTGGATACCTTTTATTTCTTTCTGTTGTCTGATTGCTGTTGCTAGGACTTCTAACACTATGTTGAACAGTAGTGGTGAGAGTGGGCATCTTTGTCTTGTTTCTGATCTCAGAGGGAAGGCTGTCAGTTTTTCCTCATTGAGAATGATATTTGCTGTGGGTTTTTCATAGATAGATTTTATGAGGTTAAGGAATGTTCCCTCTATCCCTATATGTTGAAGAATTTTAATCAGGAACGGATATTGTATTTTATCAGATGCCTTTTCTGCATCAATTGAGAGTACCATGTGGTTTTTCTCTCTTCTCTTATTGATTTGTTCTATCATGTTGATTGATTTGCGAGTGTTGAACCACCCTTGTATCCCTGGGATAAATCCCACCTGGTCATGGTGGATAATCTTTTTAATGTATTGTTGGATCCTGTTAGCAAGGATCTTGTTAAGAATCTTGGCATCCATATTCATCAGATATATTGGTCTGAAGTTCTCCTTTTTGATGCAGTTTTTGTCTGGTTGGGGATTAGAGTAATGCTGGCTTCATAGAAAGCGTTTGGAAGTTTTTCTTCTGTTTCTATTTTCTGAAACAGCTTCAGGAGAATAGGTATCACTTCTTCTTTGAATGTTTGGTAGAATTACATCTGGCCCTGGGCTCTTGTTTTTTGGGAGGCTTTTGATCACTGCTTCAATCTCGTTACTAGATATAGGTCTCTTCAGATTGTCAATTTCTTTCTGTTTCAGTCTTGGAAGTTTATAGGTTTCCAGGACTGTATTCATATCTTCTAGGTTGTTAAACTTATTGGCATATAACTGTTGATAGTAATTTCTGATGATTGTTTCTATTTCCTTGGTGTTCATCATGATCTCTACCCTTTCATTCATAATTTTATTAATTTGGGTCTTCCTTTTCTTTTGGATGAGTTTGGCAAATGGTTTATTGATCTTATTAATTCTTTCAAAGAACCAGCTTTTAGTTTTTTTGATGTGTTCTACTGTATCTCTAGTTTCTAATTCATTGATCTCTGCTCTAATCTTAATTATTTCCCGTCTTGTGTGTGGGGTTGGTTTAATTTGTTGCTGATTTTCCAGTTCTTTAAGGTGTAATTATAGGTGGTGTATCTGGGACTTTTCAATTTTTTTTTGAGTGAGGCTTGGGTGACTATGTATTTCCCCCTTAGGACTGCCTTTGCTGTATCCCATAGGTTTTGGATTGATGTATCTTCATTCTCACTGGTTTCCATGAAGTGTTTCAGTTCTTCTTTGATTTCCTGGTTGATCCACAGATTTTTGAGCAGGATAGTTTTTAGCTTCCAAGTGTTTGATTTTCTTCTGAACTTTTTGTTGTGGTTGAGTTCCAGTTTCACGGCATTGTGGTCAGAGAATATGCAGGGAATAATCTCAATCTTGTGGTATTGTCTGAGTCCTGATTTGTGACCTAAAGTGGTCTATTCTGGAGAAAGCTTATGTGCACTAAAGAAGAATGAGTATTCTACTGTTTTAGGGTGGAATGTTCTGAATATATCTATGAAATCCATCTGGTCCAATGTGTCATTCAAAGCTCTTGTTTCTTTGTTGATTTTCTGTTTAGATGATGTGTCCATTGCTGATAGTGGTGTGTTAAGATCTCCTACAATTAATGTATTCATACCAATATGACTCTTTATTTTGCTTAACAGTTGGCTTATGTAGTTGGCTGCTCCCAATACTTACAATTGTTAGATCTTCTTGGTGTATAGGCCCTTTGAGAAAGATGTAGTGTCCTTCTGTGTCTCTGGCTACAGTCTTTAGATTAAAATCCAATTTTTTCTGATATAAGAGACACTACCCCAGCTTTCTTTTGAGGTCCTTTGGCATGAAAGATCGTGTTCCATCCCCTCACTTTCAATCTGGAAGTGTCTTTAGATTCAAAATGTGTCTCTTGTAAACAGCATATGGACAGGTCCTGTCATTTATCCAGTCTGCAACCCTGTGCCTTTTTATTTAATTCAATCTATTTTTATAATTGCCATCATATATTAAATTTTCAATGATCTTTATTTAGCCCTTCTTTCTGCTTAACAAACTTTTGTTACCATTTATTCTTGAATAGTTATGCTGACAATGACTCCTCATTTTGTTTGAGAAAATATTTTTATTATTTTATTCTATAGAAATGTATTTTTCTAGGTATAAAATTTTAGCTTTCTCCTTAACTGTCAGCTTTTTAAATGTTATTCCATTGTCTCTCTGTTTATAATACTTTTATCAGAAATACATTGTATTTCTTAAGCATGTTCCTCTGTATATAATGCATCTTTTTTATATATGCGATTGTTTCTCTTTATCTTTGAGTTCTATAATTTGAATCTGATATGCCTAAATTTAGGGATTTAAAAAAAATCCCTCTTTTTTCTGTATGAGGTTCTTGTATCTGCAATTGTGTGTCATTAACTTTGGAAAATTCTTGTTGCATATTTATTTTTAGTTGTTATATATTCTGTTTTTTTTTCTATTTCTTGAGAGTCTTCTGGGATTCTAATTACATGTATGTAAGATCATTTGATATTATTCTATAACTCTTAGATGCCCTGTTCTCTTTTCTTTACTGTTTTCTTCATAGTGTTTGAGTTTGTCTAATTCCTACGAACATATATTCACTTTCAAGCCAATTATTTAATTCACTGATTGTACTGAGTCTACTCATAAGCCTAATATACTTTTACTTAGTTTCTTATTTTCAAATTCCTTGCATTCCTTACAAATTTTTGTTAACTTTTTATCTCTGTTGAAATTATCTACCTAATTTTGCATAATGCCTACTTTTTAAATTAATTTTTTGTTTCTTTTGTTATTTCCTATCTGATAGCCCCAACATGTGTCATAATTGAGTCTGATTTTAGTAATTTTTTTGTCTCTACAGACTGCTTTTTCTTACTTTTTTGTGTGCATCAAACTTGTGTATGACACTAGATGCTGACACACACACACACACACACACACACACACACGATGTTAGAATTTGATCATGACTTCCTTGATCTAGGCCTTTATTTTGCAGGTTTAGGTTAATATAATCTGGGCTGAAATTAGAGTTAATTGTTTCTCTCATTATCTTTACACCAGAGACTTCAAAATTACTATACCATGTCTTATGTTTTAGTTGTGAGTTAATTTTCCTAGAGGAGTATTCTATTAACACCTCCCTGTTTAGGTTTTTCCATTTGTACTATTCCTAACAGAGAATCTGCCTCTTGAACCTTCCAACTGTATTTCTCTGATACATTTCCTCAATGCTTTTTAGTATGGTGGTGGAAGCAAGTTAACAGAGTGTTATCTAACGTACTGATTAAGACTAAGTCTTGGGGCGCCTGGGTGGCTCAGTTGGTTAAGTGACTGCCTTCGGCTCAGATCATGATCCCAGAGACCCGGGATTGGTCCCACATCGGGCTCCCTGCTCGGCAGGAAGCCTGCTTCTCCCTCTCTTACTCTCCCTGCTTGTGTTCCCTCTCTGGCTGTGTTTCTCTCTGTCAAATAAATAAAATCTTAAAAAAAAAAAAAAAAAAAAAAGACTAAGTCTTATACAGACCACTGAATCCTGGTCATAGAGTATGTCCTTCACCAACATTTTTGTTCCTGTTCATGATAATAATGCTGGCTAGCATATATTCATGCCCATCTCCAAGATACAGCTTTGGATCTCCCTCTTTTGCTCCCACTGCACAGCTTAAGTGGCTTCTACCACTGCCCTTAAAGTGCAGTTTTTTCTTGTCCTTTCCTCTTTAGAGTAAGCCCTTTCCCTCTCTTCTTTTGGAATATAGCAGGAATAGGTCAGGATGCATGGGTGACAGTGACTGCTGTTCCTTTATACAAACAAAACTGTTGACTCACTGGAAGTTTTCTCAGTGTTCTTGGTGATTTTCCCTGTGAACACGTAGTGTTTCTTAGGAGTAGGTGTCAAATTTTCCACATCTGTAATCCCCTATGGGCTTCACACTTTCATGCAAGTCTATAAATATACTTAGCAATTTATTAACAATCTCCATTTTAATCAACTCACTGACATATATATTTCATGGCATTTATCATAGGTAATAAAATGTTCATGTTCTGTTGTTCCCCCAAAGTTTCTCTGTTTGAATTTCATTTTGACCTTGTGTTCAAAGTTCTTTGTTGGATTATAGAAAAGCTAATAATTTTTTATTTGTCCAGATTTTCATTTTGTTTTATATATATCAGCTCTCTGCATCTCCCAGATGGAATGGAAATTTTGTCATTGTTGACTAAGAGAGAAAAGTTATACATCAATGAATTCTTTAAAAAAAATTAAAATGTCGGAGCACCTGGGTGGCTCAGTTGGTTAAGCATCTGCCTTTGGCTCAGGTCATGATCCCAGAGTCCCAGGTTTGAGCCCGTCATTGGGCTCCCTGCTTGGCAGGAAGCCTGCTTCTCCCTCTCTCACTCTCCCTGCTTGGGTTTCCTCTCTAGCTGTGTTTCTCTCTGTCAAATAAATAAATAAAATCTTAAGAAAAAAAGAAATATTTAAAAATTTAAAATGTCAAGTCATTCATGTAAAAGTTTCTTACTATAATTTATTCCAAAGAAAATTTCTTACTATAATATGCCAAATATATAATATATTTTATCCATTAAGAACAATATGGAGATTCTACTTAATGGATATTATACTTGATGAATAAATTATTTATTTTATGATGGGTATAAGCCAAGGCTGCACACTATCAATGCTACTGCTAAATATAGTAATACAAAATTCAGTAAATGCTATAAAGATATAGAAAACAAAGCTGAAATGAAATGTTTTGAAGACAGAAGATAAACTATTCTTATTTGAAGATAATATCATCTTAAAAATTTGAGAGTAAATAATCTCAATATTTTCACCTTTACTATATTTGAGGGTGACTGAAACAATAACATTTACTAGGCATTAATTGCTGTCCCAAAATATAATAAATGTAAGATAGCATAAATGTAGTAAGTCCAGGATTTAACTTTGAATAGAATATAGAAAACTTCTACAACAAAAATTTACATTGAGAAAAGCTGCCTATCATATATGGTTAAATACTATAAAACTATTTTATTAGTTACCTATTAGTACATAAGGAATTATGTAGTTTGAAAAAAATCTGTGTTTGATTATGTCACAATTTCTGTGGATCAGGAATCCAGGTATGGCTCAGATAAATCATTTACTTCAGGATTTCTCAGGAAGCTCTGATAAGGTGCTTGCAATAAGATTTAACTGGGGCATAATATGCTTCTAAGTTTACTCAACGTTTTTTGATGGAATTTGGTTCCTATCAGCTCTTGGACTGACAACCCCAGTTCTTTGCTTGCTGTTGGATGAAAGAAAACTTTGACTTCTTGACATGTGGGTTCCTCTCACAAGGTAGCTTGCTTCATCAAATCCAGCAGGAATCTGCTATCAAAATGGAAGCCACAGTCTTTTATAACCTAACAATTCCATTATGTTTCCTATTTTCTATTGTCTAGAATAGACAAGTAAGTCTCACTTATACAAGGGGAGGTGGAAATTTTCAGAGATCATCTTAGAAGTCTACCTACTGTAGTTATAGCAACTGAAGGAGAGAGAACTTACAGCTATCATAACAAAAAAAAGATAATAAAAAATAGCCCCATGCATTTCTAGAAAACTAATAGATATTTTAAAAGTAACACTATATTTCATATAAGGAAAATGACATACAATGTTGATGAAGCATCTTTCTATGAGAAAGTAAAACCACATATATTCTTTTTTTTCAGATTCTTAAAACATTTATTTGACAGAGAGAGAACATAAACAGAGGTAATGGGCGAGGTAGAAGCAGTCTCCCTGCCTGATGGGACACTGGATCCCTATCTGAGCCAAAGGCAGACACTTAACAGACTGAGCCACCCAGGTGCCCCAATTGCATACATTCTTAACAGTATATGTAAAGGTGGATTCCAGGTAGATTAAATAATTATGTTTATAAACTAGAGCTATAAATATAGTAGAAGAAATGTTAAGAACATGTTATTTTTTACCCAGGGTAAAAATTAAACATCATTCTTAAAACTTCAAAAGTCTAAATGATATTGTAAGAAATCAATCTGCTTATATAAAACAGTGTTATATTAATGAAACCATGATTAAGTTAATATAGAGTTGGAAGAATAGATAGAGGTATTTATAATATCTGAAATAAAAAACAGATAAATATAAGGAAGTGAAAAAAGAAACAAAAGCAATACTACAAATTTATGTAAACAGAAAAAAATGATTTAATTTTAAGGATAAGCTATTAATAAAAGATGAAATATAGAGATTAACAAAATTAACAGAATTTGAAGTTCTTTATTTAATCCAAGAAATGTAAGATAAACAATTGATGGATATTAGTTTGCACTTAGTGAACTGGAAAAACTTGTAGCCAAAATTGTCACCAGAAGCATAGATCATTCTGGAGTATAACTTGGTATTACTCAGGCAAATAAAATACAGTAATTATTCATAAAATAGCTCTTACCCCTCTATGTATGTATCCCAGATAATTCACTTACATTCCTAACATTATATGTACAATGATGTTCATTCAGCTATTTCTGGAAGCAGTGATTTTGTAGGAATCCAAGTGTTAGCTGCTGGGAGAGTGGATAGGTAAAATAAGAAAAATGGTTGGCACCTGTTGTGGGTTGAACTATGTGTTCTCCAAAAGGGTACGTTGAAGTTCTCACCCTTAATATTTGTGAACGTTACCTTATTTAAACATAGGGCCTTAGTAAGTTAAGGTAAGACCCTAATCAGTTAGGATGTGCCTAATACAATAGGACTGGCATCCTTGTAAAAAATGAAAAAAGATCCATACATATGGAAAGAGTGCCAGATACTGACAGAGGCAGAGATTGGCATGATGCATTTACAAACCAAGGGACACCAAGGATTGACAACAACACCCAGACTAAGAGAATTTCATGGAAAAGATTCTCTCCTAGAGTCTTCAGAAAGAGCATAGTTCTGCCAACACTTTGATTTTGTACTTCTCACATCAAGAACTGTAAGAGCTTCAATTTCTTTTATTTAAAGACATCTAGTTTATAGTGTTTTTTCATAGAACCCTTAGGAAACTAATATAGTATCAAGTAATAATCTGCAGTTAAGAGCTATAGGTTGAATATATCTATATGACATAGGGGCATCAAAACAATACAATGCTGTATTTTGTCAAATGCTTTTTCTGCATCAATTGAAAGGACCATGTGGTTCTTCTCTCTTCTCTTACTGATTTCTTCTATCACATTGTTTGATTTGCAAATGTTGAACTAGCCTTGCATTCCAGGGATAAATCCCACCTGGTCATGGTGGATAATCTTTTTAATGTATTGTTGGATCCTATTAGCTAGAATCTTGTTGAGAATCTTGGCATCCATGTTCATCAGAGATATTGGTCTGAAATTCCCCTTTTTGATGGGGTCTTTGCCTGGCTTGGGGCTTAAAGTAATGCTGAAAGAGTCTGGAAGTTTTCCTTCTGTTTCTATTTTTTGAAACAGCTTCAGGAGAATAGATATTGTTTCTTCTTTGAATGTTTGGTAGAATTCTCCAGGCAATCTGTCAGGTCCTGGGCTCTTGTTTTTTGGGAGATTTTTGATCACTGCTTAAATATCATTACTAGATATTGGTCTATTCAGGTTGTCAAGTTCTTCCTGATTTAGTCTTGGAAGTTTATAGGTTTCCAGGAATGCATCCAAATCTTCTAGGTTGTTTAACTTATTGGCATGTAACAATTGATAGTAATTTCTGCTGATTGTTTCTATTTCCTTGGTGTTCATCGTGATCTCTCCCCTTTCAAAATTCATACTTTTATTAATTGGGGTCCTCTCCCATTTCTTTCTCTTTTTTTTTTTTAAAGATTTTTATTTATTTATTTGAGAGAGAGAGACAAGTAGGCAGAGAGGCAGGCAGAGAGGAGGAAGCAGGTTCCCCGCCAAGCAGAGAGCCCAATGTGGGCCTCGATCCCAGGACCCTGAGATCATGACCTGAGCTGAAGGCAGAGGCTTTAATCCACTGAGCCACCCAAGCACCCTCTTCTCCATTTTCTTTTGGATTAGTTTGGCCAATAGTTTATCGATCTTATTAATTCTTTCAAAGAACCAGCTTCTTGTTTCATTTATGTGTTCTACTATATCTCTAGATTCAAATTCATTGATCTCTGCTTTAATATTAAGTATTTCCCTTCTTGTGTGTGAGGTTGGCTTAATTTGTTGTTGATTTTCGAGTTTTTTGAAGTGTAAAGAGAGTTGATGTATTTGGGTTATTTCAATTTTTTTGAGAGAGGCTTGGATGACTATGTATTTCCCTCTTAGGACCGCCTTTGCCATATCCCATAGGTTTTGGATTGATGTATCTTCATTCTCATTGGTTTCCATGAAATGTTGAAGTTCTTTGATTTCTACGTTGATTCCAACATTCTTGAGCAGGATAGTCTTTAGCTTCCAAGTGTTTGAATTTCTTCTGAACTTTTTGTTGTGGTTGAGTTCCAGTTTCAAGGCATTGTGGTCAGAGAATATGCAGGGAATAATCTCAGTCTTTTGATATTGGTTGAGCCCTGATTTGTGACCTAGTATGTGGTCTATTCTGGAGAAAGTTCCATGTGCATTTGAGAATGAGTATTCTGTTGTTTTAGGGTGGAATATTCTGAATATAGATATATTCTATATATGAGATCCATCTGGTCCAATGTGTCATTCACAGCTCTTGTTTCTTTGTTGATTTTCTGATTAGATGATCTGCCATTGCTGAGAGTGGTGTGTTAAGATCTCCTACAATTGTTGAATTCATATCACTTTGACTATTCTGCTTAACAGTTGGCTTATGTAGTTGGTTGTTCCCATGTTGGGGGGATAAATATTTACAATTGTTAGATCTTCTTGGTGTATAGACCCTTTAAGACTGATGTAGTGTTTTTATGTATCTCTGACTACAGACTTTAGATTAAAATATAATTTGTCTGATATGAGAATCACTATCCCAGCTTTCTTTTGAGGTCTATTGGAATGAAAGATAGTTCTCCATCCCCTCACTTTCAGTCTGGATGCATCTTTAGATTCAAAATATGTCTCTTATAGACAGCATATGGCAGGTCCTGTCCTTTTATCCAGTGTGCAACCCTGTGCCATTTTATTGGAGCATTTAGGCCATTCACATTGAGAGTGATTATTGAAAGATATTTATTTTATTGACATCAAGTTGCCTGTAAAGTTCTTGATTCTATGGATTGCCTCTGCAAATTTTGGTTCTGTGTCACTCTGGGCTCATTCCTCTTTTATAGAACCCCCTTTAATATTTCTTGCAGTGCTGCCTTATGGTCACATGGAAATACAGCATCTGTTTTTGATTAAAACTCTTCAAAATATAGGGATAGAGGGAATATTCCTCAACTATAAATAAATCTATCTACAAAAAACCCACAGCAAATATCATTCTCAATGGGGAAAAACTGACAGCCTTCCAGTTGAGACCAGGAACAAGACAAAGATGCCCACTCTCACCACTATTGTTCAACATAGTGTTAGAAGTCCTAACAGTCATAATCAGACAACAAAAAGAAATAAAAGGTATTCAAACTGGCAAAGAAGAAGTCAAAATATCTCTCTTCATTGATGGCATGGTACTTTATACAGAAAATCTGAAAGACTTTACCCCCAAACTGTTGGAGCTAATACAATAGTTCAGGAATGTGGCAGGGTACAAAATCAGTGCACAGAAATCAGTTGTGCTCTTATACACTGACAATGAAAATATAGAAAGGGAAATCAGAGAATTGAGTCCATTTACTATAGTACCAAAGACTATCAGATACCTAGGAATATACCTAACCAAAAAAGTTAAGGATCTGTACTTGAGGAACTACCAAACACTCATGAAAGAAATTGAAGAAGACATAAAAAGATTGAAGAGCATTCCATGATCATGGATTGGAAGAATAAACATTGTTAAAATGTCTATACTGCCCAGAGCAATCTATACTTTCAACACCATCCCGATCAAAATTACACCAACACTTTTCAAAGTGCGGGAACAAATAATCCTAAAATTTATATGGAACCAGAAAAGACCCCTAATTGCTAAGGAAATGTTGAAAAAGAAAAACAAAACTGGGGGCATCACACTGCCTGATTTCAAGCTTTATTACAAAGCTGTGATCACCAAGACAGCATGGTACTGGCACAAAAGCAGACATATAGACCAATGGAACAGAATAGAGAGTCCAGATATGGACCCACAACTCTTGGTCAAATAATCTTCGAAAATGCATGAAAAAATATCCAGTAGAAAAAAAGACAGTCTCTTCAATAAATGGTGCTGGGAAAATTGGACAGCTACATATAGAAGAATGAAACTCGACTATTCTTTTACACCACACACAAAGATAAACTCAAAATGGATGAAAGACCTCAATGTGAGGCAGGAATCTATCAAAATCCTAGAGGAGAACATAGACAGTAACCTCCTAGCATTGACCACAGCAGCTTCTTTCAAGACATGTCTCCAAAGGCAAAGGAAAAAAAAGTAAAAATTAACTTTTGGAATTTCATCAAAATAAAAAGCTTCTGCACAGCAAAGTGAACAGTCAACAAAACAAAGAGGCAACCCATAGAATGGGAGAAGATACTCGCAAATGACACTACAAAGGACTGATATCCAAGATTTACAAAGAACTCCTCAAATTCAACAACCAAAAATAAAAAAGATCAATCAAAAAATGGGCAGGAGACCTGAAGAGGTGCTTCTCCATAGAAAACACACAAATAGCTAACAGACACATGAAAAAATGTTCATCATCATAGCTATCAGGGAAATCCAAATCAAAACCATATTGAGATACCACATTATGAGAGTCAGAATGACCGAAATTAACAGGACAGGAAACAACAAGTGTTGGTGAGGCTGTGGAAAAAGAGGGAACCTCTTACACTGTTGGTGGGAATGCAAGTAGGTGCAGCCACTTTGGAAAACAGTGTGGAGATGCCTTTAAAAATTAAAAATAGAACTACCCTATGACTCTGCAATTGCACTACTTGGTATTTACCCTAAAAACTCAGATGCAGTGAAAATAAGGGACATATGTACCCCAATGTTCATAGCAGCAATGGTCCATATATACAATGGAATATTACGTCTCCATCAAAAAGGATGAATACCCAACTTTTGTAGCAACATGGATGGAGTTGGAGGAGATTATGCTGAGTGAAATAAGCCAAGCAAAGTCAAATATCATATGGTTTCACTTACTTGTGGAGAATAAGGAGTGATATGGAGGACAGTAGGAGAAGAAAAGGAAATGTGAACTGCAGTAAATCCAGGAGGGGGATGAAACACCAGAGACTTTGGACTCCAAGAAATGCACAGACAGTTTTGGAAGGAGATGGGTGAGCCTGATGGTGGGTATTTTGGGCATGAATTTCATGGAGCACTGTGGGGGACACCACCTATCACGAGGACATAGTACTTTCCCCACCATGGAGGGTCTGCGTGACGGACACTCCCTTATCCACAAAGCCACCACGGTGGCAGCTCTGGATTGGCCGATCTGACTTCCACGGACGTGGTCAGTTCGTGGACAGTGCATTCAATACATTGACTTCCGTATTGCCTCCTGCATGGGCTGTTGACCATTAGAACTGATTGGATGTCCCTACTCAACACCCCATCCCCGTCACCTCCCCCTGCTAAACGTATATAAACGTGTGCCACTTCCTCAATAAACGAGATCCTGCTTCGAAAGACCTCCCGGCTGCTGTCTTCTCTTTGCCGCCGACACTCTCCTTCCTGCTCGACTTCCCCTGGCTGGTCCAGGGGAAAATCCCCTGACCTTTGTTGTCCCAGAGAAGAGGACAACAGAGCACTGGGTGTGGGACATAAACAATGAATCTTGGAACACTGAAAAAATAAAGTATTGTAAAAAAAAAAAAAACAAAACAATACAGAGCTGAATGCAGAAAACAAGTAAAAGGCAGAATGGAATATATAGCTCAAGTTATGTAAATTAAGATACACACATATATTGTATGTATGTGTATGTGCTGCAAAAAGCACATTAAAATACTGTCGGAGACGGTGCATGATCCGCCTTTCCCTCCATGCCCAAGCCACCAGAAATTCTGGTGGAGGTACCTGTGAATGTGAATAAAAGCCCAGAGGGGCTTTCCCCACCTAGGATCCGAAAAGCCACTTACCCTGTGGGTCAGGGCAATATGTCCTTGGTGTGCTTATTCAAGACATAGTTCCATTTAACCCTCCTTCCGGTAATCATATCTCTGTATCTCTTATCTGTATTCCTTGATCCCTCTGCCTCAGTGGTCTCAACTTCTGTGAGTTTAAGCAATCACTCTGTACCCTGCAGTAACAATACTAATCCTGTCTCTAGGGTAGGTGCAAAAGCAGTTAAAGATTTAACTGCACCACCCAACTTCCTCAAGTGGGAATAATAAGAGACTTGGACCCTTGACAGTCAAGAGAGATGAAGCCGTGAGACAGAGAGATAAAGGCAGAGGGCCTGCGAGGAAGCAAGAGAGCCTTAGAGGAGAGAGCAGGAGAACTGGCAAACAGCAAGAGAGCCTGCAGAGAGACTCAGAGACTCAGAGAGATATAGAGAGAGGAAGACTGAGAGAGAAAGAAGGAAGAGCAGAGCGAAGAGACAAAGCCATGAGACTGAGAGTCTGAGAGACGGAGACACAGACACAGAGAGAAAGACAGAGAGCCTGCACAGAGAGAGGCAAAGGAAGAGAGAGCGAAGCGAAAGACAGAGAGCATGAGATAGAAAAACAGAGAAGCAGAGAGCAAGAGAGACAGAACCAACTGTTTGCCTAAAGCTAGATTAATGTAACTAAAAGGCTTTAAATAAAGAACCCTGAAGACACAGTTTTCAGGAGAGGAGATCCCCACACCACTCTTTGAGTCCAGTCTCCTCCATCACCACCTTCGGCGAACCCCGACCGTTACCATTGCCGGGGCGGGCTCCCGGCAAGTGGCGCCCGAACAGGGACATTGAAACAGGGACATTGAAACAGGGACGTGAAGAATCCAGAATGAGGCCTCCGATGCTGATTTTGATGTTCCTGGGAGTAAGCACGCCAATGGCCAGAGCGGGGTTTGGTGACCCTCGTCAAGTTAAAGCTCTGCTACTGAAGAACCTCGGAAACCCTGCCAGACTTGCATATTTGGCTCCGCCCCCTCATCTAATTGCTATGTCTCTGTCATGACCTGTCCTGTGTTATAAATAAGGCTATCCAGTTTATCCAAAGTAGACTAAATGCAATTCAGCTAATGAACGTACAGGTGCAATACCGGAGGCTTGCCACTGGTGCTAATGTTCCTCATGATGAGGTCCAGTCCCTTGACTCCCCCTGAATGCCTCCCTGTGAGCCCATGATGGGTAAGATCTCTGGAGCAGAGACAACCTAAGACAGGCCAGGGGATAGTCAAGTGCTAGGGGTCTGAAAGTCGCAAGTTACTCAATGACGGGTAAAATCCCCTGAAGGGGACAACCTAAGACAGGGGCCTTGCATGCCTATACCCTGCCAAATAAAACAAAAAGGGGGAGTTGTTGGGACCTCCTGGCACCCGCTAGTTTGCGGCCATTAGTGGAAGTTGGCTGGGGTGGCCTCTTAGGCTTCTCCGGAATACTTCCGCCTATGTGACCTAGCTGAATCTTCCCACCCTCGGCTCTTAGCCCGAGGGCAGACGAGGGAACTTAGCCCCACCAAGCAGTCCGGCCTGAAATCTGCCTAAGGCCTTAGTGATAGCCACTAATGAGCTCCTATTGGCCCCTCCTACTTCTTTTACTCCCTCCTTTCCTCTCTATATAACTGTGTCTCTGATACAATAAAGCTGAGATTGCTGCGTCTTCACGGCTGACTCAGGCTGACTCAACTCCCGGCTCGGTGTGGTTTCTTTCCCCGTTTCAGGGGGGTGGCCGGGCCTTCGACACTTACCATCTCGCTGTCAACACTTACCATCTCGCTCAGCCCCCAGAGGGTAACAGGATGGTCCAGTTATCCCTCCCCCGTACCAGTGTTGAGGAGAGAGCAACAAAATGCATTGTAATATTTACCTTCTGGGGGTGGTGTAGTGAATATGACTTATGAATATAAAGACTAACAAAAATAAGATAGTCGTATCAAAACTTACTACAAATTCAGTTATGTCAGCATGGTTTAATTATTGTAAGGATAGGTATATAGGTCAATTAAAAAAGTAAATAAAAATAATTCACACATATATGGTAAATTGGATTACAACAACATATATGTCAATGGGGGAAAACAACATTTTCAACAAATAGTAAGAAAACAACTAGATATCCATAACTAGATATGGATATGTATATGGATATCTATATGGAAAGAAAAAGTGAACCTTGATCATAACCTCACATCATTCCACATCAATTCTGGTGAAGTAGAAACTAAAATACAGAAGCTAAAAGCATAAAATGTTTAGAAGAAAAGAACTGGATATACAATTTTTAAGATATTAGATAAAGATATATTTAAAAACTCTAAATAATATGAAATATAAAGAAATTATCAGTTGGGCTTCATCAAATCTAAAAAACCTGTGATCTTCAATAGAATATATTACAATAAATAAGGCATTCTCATGCAAAAGCTCATGGAATGTAGACCATATCGTCATTCTAGAGTGCAAACTAGCATTTATGGAACAAAAAAGAGAGTATCTCCCCATATTCTCTTAATTAGAGAATGCTCTTCTATGTGTGAAAGAAGTTCTCACAAAACTCATTAAGAATATATTTACAGGTATATACATATATTCAAGTACTATTCATTGTGGTTAGACGTTGGAAACATTCTGTGTGCTCATAGCTGGAAGATTAGATAAGTAAAATGTGGCATATTGAATCAACATAAATGATCAAAGTCTATAAATCAGAAGTTAGGAGCAATAGATGAAGGCTATTCTAGATGAATATTAAAAGCATTACATGAAAACAGATACATTAGAATTTTTATCCAACAGTTGACTGAATAGTAGATGTGGAATATAAGAATAAAACCAAATGAAAAATAAGAAAAGAAAGTGAAGGAGCTTGTGTATACTAATGATATATATTGACATCAGCTTAAGATAGAGCTTGAGATATTCAACTCTACTCATAAAGTTCTTCACCCTAAAATTTTCATAGTATACCTAGTAAAATCCAATTTCTATTTAATATATGTTGGTTATATTATCCTTCAAAATGCAATCTAGTGCTTACATAAATGTGTATATTTAGCCACTGTGTCCTCTTCCCGAAGTCCCTCACAATCTACTTGTATTCAAATAAATAAATAAAATCTTTAATAAAAAAAAAAGGGTTAATTGTCCGCATGTTCTTCAGTATGTTAGAGTATTTGTTATTTGTTTTGAGGGCCTTTATATTCAGTCTTTATGCTCTACATTATTTTCCGTGTCATATATTTACATGTATGT
>PITA01001042.1:0-218684 GCA_004023965.1 Spilogale gracilis | reverse complement strand
TGATGCTGGCTTCATAGAAAGAGTCTGGAAGTTTTCCTTCCGTTTCTATTTTTTGAAAGAGCTTCAGGAGAATAGGTGTTATTTCTTCTTTGAATGTTTGGTAGAATTCCCCAGGGAATCCATCTGGGCCTGGACTCTTGTTTTTGGGGAGGTTTTTGATCACTGCTTCAATCTCGTTACTAGATATAGGTCTATTCAGTTCGTCAATGTCTTCCTTTTTCAGTCTTGGAAGCTTATAGGTTTCTAGGAATGTATCCATCTCTTCTAGGTTGTTAAACATATTGGCATATAATTGTTGATAGTAATTTTTGATGATTGTTTCTATTTCCTTGGTGTTAGTTGTGATCTCTCCCCTTTCATTCATGATTTTGTTAATTTGGGTCTTCTCCCTTTTCTTTTGGGTTAGTTTGGCCAATGGTTTATCGATCTTATTGATTCTTTCAAAGAACCAGCTTCTAGCTTTGTTGATGCATTCTACTGTATCTCTAGTTTTTTTTTTTTTTTTACTTTTTTTTTATTGTTACTAAAATTTTATTTTTCCAGTGTTTGAAGATTCATTCCCCATTCCCCACACCCAGTGCTCCACGCTTTAGGTGTCCCCAGTTTTTTAGTAAATTTTGATAAGGGAGGTGTCAGTCTTCCAAATTTGTTCTTCTTTTTCAAGATGTTATTGGCTATTCTTTTTTTTTTTAAGATTTCTTTATTTTATTTTATTTTATTATTTTATTTTAAAGTAGGCCCCACATCCAACATGGGGCTTGAACTCATGATCCTGAGATCAAGAGTTCCATGCTCCACCTACTGAGTCAACCAGGCACCCCTGTTTTGGCTATTCTTGTTTTGTCGTTCCACATGAACTTTAGGATTGACTTCTCAATTTCTGTAAAAAAGGCATCTAGGATTTTGATAGGGAATGTGTATAATTTTTAGAGTACTGCTACCTTAACAACAGTGTCTTTTAATCTGTGAACATAGACGTCTTTTCATTTATTTGGGTCTTCTTTAATTTAGTTCAATGATGTTTTGTAGTTTTCAATATGTAAGTTTTGTACTTATTTTGTTAAATATATTCCTAGGTGTTTTATTCCTTTTGATACTTTGCAAATGCAGTTGTTTTATTTTATTTTTGGAAAGTTCTTTGCTAGCATATAGAAATACAGTTGATTTTGATTCTTGCAACCATGTTGAATTTATTAGTTTTAATAGTACTTTTTATGGATTCCTTACTACTTTATCTATACAAATTATATATACTATTTTATGTATACAAATTTATATATACAAATCAAACCAGTCTTGATTACTTATATTTCATTTTCTTATATAAGTGGCCTGACTAGAACACAGTGCTGAACAGAAGTAAGAGTGTTGTTTTGTTACTGATCTCAATAACAAAATATTCATTCTTTAATTATTAAATGTGGTGGCAGCTGTGGATTATTTTTGTAGATGGACTGTTATCAGGTTGAGAATGTTGTCTTCTTTTTTTTTTCTTTTTTTTTTTTTTTAAGATTTTATTTATTTGAAAGAGAGAAGCATAGCCAGAGAGGGAACACAAGCAGGGGGAATGAGAGAGGGAAAAGCAGGCTTCCCACTGACCAGGGAGCCTGATATGGGACTCGATCCCGGGTCTCCGGGATCATGACCCGAGCTGCAGGCAGTTGCTTAACCAACTGAGCCACCCAGGTGCCCCGAGAATGTTGTCTTCTATTACCAGTTTTGCTGAGTGTTTGCATCATGAATGAATTTAGGATCTTTTCAAATGCTTTTCCTGTATCTATTCAGATGATTGTGTTATCTTTATCTTTTATTCTGTTGATATGGTATATTACATATTGAACTAACCTTGTATTCCTGGAACATATCACATCTAACCATGGTATATAATCCTTTTTCTATGTTACTAGATTCTGTTTGCAGGTATTTTGTTAAATATGTTTGCTTCTATATTTATAAAAGATAATGGCCTGTAGTTTTCTTGTGATGCCTTTGTCTGGTTTTGGTATCAGGATAATACTGGCCTCATAGAATAAGTTGAAATGTATTCCCTTATCTTCTGCGTTGAAGATAAGATGGGGGAGATTTTGTGAAGGATTGGTGTTAGTTCTTTAATTCCTCAAATTTGGGGTTTATTTTCTCTGTTGCTTTCCTAGTCTCTATTTCACTTATTTCACTTTAGTCTTTATTATTTCTGATATATCTTCCTGATTGCTTTGTGTTTAATTTTCTTTTCTTTTCCTTGTAACTTAAGGTTGAAGGTTAGGTTATTGATTTAAAAGCTTTCTTCTTTTTTATTTCTGTATTTTCTAAAGATTTATATATTAGGGAGAGAGAGAGAGAGAGAGAGAGAGAGAGAGAACTCAAGCAGAAGAGAGGGACAGAAGGGAGAGGGAGAGTAGAGAGAAAAAATCTCAAGAAGACCCCCCACTGAGTGTGAACCTGGATGCTGGGCTCAGTGACCATGAGATCAAAAGCTGGGCTGAAATCAAGAGTCAGGTGCTTAACCAACTGAGCCACCCTCTTCCTTCTTTTTAAATATGAGCATTTACAGTAGTAAATCCCTCTGAGCACTGATTTAGCTGCATCCCATACATTTTGGTATGTTATGCTTTCATTTTCATTATTCCCAAAGTATTTTCTAATTTCCTTGAGATTTCTTCTTTGACCTATTGGTTATTTAGGATTGTGCTGTTTTAATTTCCACACATATATTTTATTTCCTAAATTTCATTCTGTTACAGAGCTCTAATTTCATCACATTTTAATAAGCTTTGAAAATGTGAAGTGTGAGTTCTCTAATTTGTTCTTTGTTTTTTTTTTTTTTTTTTCCACCCATCTCCCAATCTGCCTCCCCTCTGGAAACCACCAGTTTGTTCTCTGCATTTGAGTTTGTTCTTTGTTTCTCTTTTTTCTTTGTTTGTTCATGACTTTATTCTTTGTTTTCAAAGTTATGTTCACCATAATGTAGCCCTTATCTTTCCATATGAATTTTATGATCAGCATGTCAACTTCTGACCAAAAGCAAGGTGAGATTTTGATAGGGATAGCAATGAATCTGTAGATTAATTTGGATAGCATTGTCATCTTAACAATAGTAAGATTTTGACCCATGAACATGTGATACATTTCCATTTATGTAAGGGTATACTTTTTTAAAAAAGATGTGAAGTCATATGTGGAGGCCCTGAGGTTAAGTGAACTGGGAGAGAAAAGAAACTGCTATGTGACACACTAAAGAAGTGAAATCAAATTTACTATAATTTTGCTACTGTTATATTGTTGAAGGGTGTAATGGCTCAAGCCTATCCTACTGCAGGGAAGAAAGAGAAGATCAAAAAAGTGAGGAAGAGAAAGAGAGGAACAAAGAGAAGAAGATGAGAGAGGACATAGATATGGAAGGAGAGAATGCAACATGTATTGACAGGTTAGATAAAGACAGAAAATGTTTATCTCCTTTAGAGGCTTATAGATCTTTCATGACATTAGCGAAAAGTTCAGTGGAGCAATCGCCCAGGAACCAGAGAAGAAAAGATTGAGGATTGATAATAATTGTCTTTTTCCTGGCATTTATTATGAGGATTAAAAGATTTAATAAAATTTATTTATAATAATAAATTTGTATATTCCTAATTAAAGAAAAAATATAATGTGGAGGAATTAGGCCTCAGAGAAGAGAAACAGATTCATATAGTAAAAAAAATCAAATAATTAGAAGTTTACCCTAAGATGGAAAGATTAGATTATCTTATTTAGGCCTTAATTATTTAAAGGATCTTTATAAAATAGATGCTGACTTTATGGAGGAGACAATAAAATTATGACAGAGATAATATTTATGGAGGAGATAATAAAATTGCATAGTCATAGAGTAAAACATCAAGATTTAAAAATGTCATTTCAAAGTTTTTCAAAACTGGAGTAGGTTAAGGAAAAAAAGGCATTGAATCTCTGGCCAGGTTGTGTGTGTGTGTGTGTGTGTGTGTGTGTGTGTGTGTGTGTGTGTGTTCTATGGGTACAATAAACATAATAGCGAATACTTAAATAGAACACTTACTTGGTTTTGGTTGCTGTTCTAGGGTCTTACATATATTTGTTTATTTAATCATTGTGAGAACCAAATGAGGTAAATTGTATTATTATCCACAAATAAGTAGGTTTACCAGATTTAATAAATAAGAATAGAGAAATCCCAGTTAAATTTCAATTTTAGATCAACAACAAATATTGCTACATATGGTCAAAATATTATTTGTTGTCGATCTAAAATTCAAATTCAATGCTGTCCTGTATTTTATCTGGCAAACCAGTAACTACTAGATGGGGAAGCTGAAGCTCAGAGAGGGTAGGGATGGAGCATTCAGACCTCACTGCAAGAACAGAAAAAACTAAAGAACTATCACTCATCCAGAATTTCTGTGCTTATGTGTAGAAGAGAAGGAGCTGGAACCATGTTCTTTGGAGGCCCCTTCCTCTCCTATTGTTCTGTGTTTTTAGGAAGCCAGTTGGAGTCATTCATCTATTAATTCAACAGATGTTAGAATGCTGAGTTGGGTGCCAGACATTGGCATTGCACCACGAAGATAAACAAGGTTGAAATAGTTCCTGCCCTTTGTGCTTTGGACAGGTCAGTGGAGAAGGCACAGATTAAATGAGTGCCTACTGCAGGGTGAGGGAATTATGATGGAGAGAAATTGGGTGCAACAGGAGTAAGCAGAGGGCCTCCTCAGCTAGTTTAGGAGGATAGCACTGAGTAGGATGATGGCTTCAAGCAGTGCCCCAGACCAGCAACATTGGCACCACTTGGGAGCTTGTTGAAAATGCAGATGTTCAGCCCCTGCCCCTCGAGACCTACTGAATCAAAAACTCTGGTGGTAGGCCTAACAATCTGTGTTTTAACGAGGCCTCCAGGTGATTCTGATCCACTCTCTGGTTCAAGAACCTCTGATATAGGGCATCAACCCCCAGGGATGGTAAAGACACTCAAAGCATCTCTGGCCTATGCCTCCACATGAGAGGGGGTACCATCTCCTCAGAGTCATGCATAGCAGGTTAGGAAAGCAGAGCTGCTGGCTCTTTGCTCCATTCTAGTTAAACAAGGATGATTAGACAGACTCAGAGATGTAAATGTCCTATTTTGAGTTGTCCTTCCCTTTAAAGGGGAAAAAGGTGGGGGTTATTGATTCCCCAGAGTATTAAGCCTCTCCCACATATTCAGAAATAGTTAGAGGTCTTTGACCATTACAGTGGGGGCCACAGACTCTTTTCTGAGACACTGTAAAAAGTTATTAATAAGCTAACTTCAAAGAAATCCCACCTACAAATGCCTGGTGTCCTGGAAATGCCTAGAAGGCGCCTATATTTTACTTTTCTTCCTTTCTAACTCAGTTTATGGACTTACTTGTATAAAGCCCCCTGAGATCTGGCATCGGTCTATTTTTCCAGCCTCATAGCTTGCTGGTTTTCAACACATGGCTACTGTCATCGCTTTCAGCTGATTGGCTTCTCATGGTTTTTAGACTGTGTGGTATTTTTCATTCTGCCAAGTCACTGCAGACTCTGCCTATGCCTAGGCCCCTTTCTTTTTTGGACTGCCTCATGGACTTCCAGTCATCCTTCAAGACTTGGCTCTTAAATCTCCTAGTCTCATTTCCCTTTGTTCAATATTTCATTCATTCATTGACTACTTGTTGGATTACAACTCTGTGCATTGGGTATACAGCAATAAACTAAACTCCTTCCCTCATGGAGCTTACCTGCTAGTAGTGGGGTGAAATAAGCAGTAAATAAATAGATCCTTAAAATATGTGGTATGTCACTGTAGGAGTCCACTTATATGAAATACAAAAACAGGCAAAATCAGTCTATGCTGTTAGAAGTTAGAATAATGCTTACCCTTGGAGTGTGAAAGAGGAAGAGAGCACGAGGAGTATCTGGAGTGGTTGGTAATATTCGCTTTATTGGTCTGGATGCTGGTAACATGGTTGTATTCAGTTTGTGAAAATTAATTGAGCTGGACACTTGCATATACTTTTCTGTGTGTATATTTCAATATAAAGTATCTATGTAGTATATCAGATGGTGAAGAGTTGTATAGAGAAGAATAAAGTAGGGAAGGCAGATTGGAAAAAGGAGAGTGGAGAGGGAAGGGAATGAGGGTTGTGCTTCTGAATAGGCTGTCCAGAGAAAGCCTTACTAAGAGAAATTTTAACAAGGATTTGTAGGAGGTTAGGAAGCCAGGCTTTGGAATGGGCAAGGGCTGGTGGATTCGAGGAACAGCAAGGAAGCTACTGGTTGGAATGGAGAGAATATGAGAAGAGTGTAAGAGATCATTTTAGAAAAATAGCAGGAGGCTGGAATGCATGGTGCTTTGTAGGTCATTGAAAGGGTTTTGACTTTTGCTCATACTATGAGAAGAGATGGAAAGCTATTGGAAAGTTTTCAGCAGAGGAGTAAAATGACCTGACTTACATTTTAAAAGTACATTTCTGGCCACTTTTGAGAGAACACCCAAGAGAGACAAGGGTGAGAGGAGTGTGACCAGTTGGGAGATTGTTATAGTAATGCAGGTAAGAAAAGATGATGTCCAAGATGGTAGTGGTGAGAAGATGGTGGGTTATGTATGTATTTTTGAAGGCAGAGCAGGTAGGATTTGCCGACAGATTAGATGATGGTTGTGTGGGGAAAGAGAGAAGTTAGTGTTAACTAAGGGTTTTGCCTGGAGCGACTGGGAGAATCAAACCACCATTTATTCTGATCAGGAAGTCTGGAATTTGGTTTGGGATCTGTTAAGTTAGAGATGCCCGTTTCAGACAATTGAGGGGCCGTGTTGTGTTGAAGTTTGGATATGAAATTGGAGTTCAAGAGAGACCTCCAGGCAGGAAACATACAACTGAGAATTGTTAACCTATAGGTGGTATTTCAAATTACAAGATTAGATGGGTTTACAAGGGAGTAGTCATAGATGGAAAAGAGTAGAGGTCCAGGGACTGAACCTTGGACCTCTTCACCCCAATATGTATAGATCGGGCAGATGAAGAGAAACTAGCAGAGGAAAATGAGAAGGAAAGGACAGTAAAGGAGAAGGGAAACTAGAAGTGTGTTATGACCTGGAAGCCAAATGAAGGAAATATTTCAGAGAGGAAGGAGTGATCACTTGTGTCAAATGCTGCACACAAGTCAATAAGAGGAGGACTAAGAATGGATCATTTGAGAGAAGGAACATGGGTAGCTTTGGGGGCTAAGAATAGGTCACTGGAGAGGTAGCACAGAGGATAGTTTGCTTCGGAGGGGAGCAGCAGAGAAATGTGTGTTAACTGAGAAAGTTATAGGGCTTCACTTTTTCTTTTTTCTTTTTTTTTTTAAGATTTTATTTGTTTATTTGACAGAGATACAGCAAGAGAAGGACACAAGCAGGGGGAGTGGAAGAGAGTGAAGCAGGCTCTCTGCTGAGCTGGAAGCCTAATGCAGGGGTGGGAACGGGGCGGTGGGGGGTGGGGGGTGGGGGGGGAGTGCGATCCCAGAGTCCTGGGATCATAGCCTGAGCTGAAGGCAGATGCTTAATGACTGAGCCACCCAGGTACCCCTCACTTTTTCTTTTATTAGATAACAGGAATAACAGCATGTTTGTATATTGATAATGCACAAATGGAGAAGGTAAAGTTGATGTAGGAGAGGGGGAAGAATTACTGAGGAATGTCTCTCGGTAGACAGAGGGATGGGGTCTATGCACAGGTAGAAGGGTTTGCCAAGGTAAGATTATGTAAGAGGGTAAAGCAGAGTATGTGGCACCAATGAGAAAAGTGAATAGTGTGGTAGTGGGAGCTTGTAGCAATTCTCTTCTGCTTGCTTCTAATTTTATTAGTGAAATAGGCAAATTATCAGCTACATATGAATCTAAGGATGGTGGTATTGGAAGTGTGAGGAGAAGGAATGAAATAGTCACCCAGGAGAGGAGCTGAGAATAACTAAAAAGAAACATAATGGGTTTCCCGGGCAGCACAGAAGATACATTTGAGGTTTATGTTAGTAAATTTAAAGTGAGACTACTTAGCGTGGTTGTGTGTTTTTCTTCAGCCACATTCAACTGCTTGTGTACGGGCACAGAATGAGAGGAGAGTAGGGTTATCCAGATGTTGGGGTTTTGCCATGCAGGCATGACAAAGGAAGACAGATAAGTGCTAGCAAGTGATGATATACTCAGGGGATTTAAGCTGGGCTGGAAAGGGTAAGAGAAGTGAGGCAGGGAAAATACGTGAGAAAGTGACAGGATCATTGGGTTCCAAGCCCTAATGACAGCCAAAGCACTTTTAGAGTCAGGTACTAGAGATAGTGAGCAGGAGGGATAGAAGGTAATGGTTGGAGAGTTTCAGAGCTTGAAATTGAGATAATAGAAAAGTTGTGGTTATTGCTAATGACAAAATCTAAGCTCTAATCATGGAGAGGGTGGCTAAGGTAAAATGGAAGACAGATTGCTTGGAGGAAAGAAGGTCCAGGTCCAAAGAAGGTCGACCATACATGGGTCGATCATATATGAGACAGTGATACCAAGAGTTATGACAGAAGTAATGTTGCACAGCTTGGCAGGGCCAGAAGCTAATGTCAAGGAATGGTGGTGGGGAGCAGTAGAAGACTATAACATGGAAGGGTGGTGAACGAAAACTCTCATGAGATGAGATTTTAAGTTATAAGTGTGCAGAGAGGAGGGGGAGAGAATGATCTGGAAGCCATAATGAGAAGGAATTCACTTATATCATGTGTATGAAGGACATTAGAAAACCAGCACCATTTGAAAGGGCTTAAGGGAAGACGTGCCCTCAGAGGAAAGCCAGATTTCAGTTAGAGCATGAAGGTGAGGGACATGCTAACAAAAGTTGAGAATAGAAGGGTTTTGCTGATGATTGATAGCAAGTTCTAGAGGACACAGTAGAAAGGGTTCAGAATTTGGAAATGGGTTGGAAATAGGGTCAGAAAAAGGAGGGTAAGAGCCAAAGAGGGTAAGAGGCTCAAAGTGAGGATATGCTGGGGGTCTTGGGCTTCTTGTCATGTTAAATATGAATAGGGAAAGTGATAGAATAAGATTAGATATGGTTGTCTCAAGACAGACCCTGGTGGCAAAGTGGTGAATGTTGTGGAGGGAAAGAGGGTGAGGGAGTTGTCAGGAACGCACAGAGTTCTGAGGTCCCCTCTTTACTTTCTAAGATGAAGGAATGGAGGCCAGGGTTGAACAGACTTATCAGGAGCATGTAGAGCTCTGGGAGTTCCTTTTGATTCTTGTGGGGGATGGTGTGGAAGCCTGGGAAACAGCAGCAAGACAACCATATACAGTAGCTCAGGTTGTGCATGTTACAAGTCAAGGGTACTTCATTTACATAGACTCTACTGGGACTGATCCTCCTGGAAGAGTACAGTGTGAGTGCCCTGGAGAAATACACTCTCCACAGCACCTCAAATACATCATATTTGTAAACTTCTAACATTGCTGAGATTTGTTATTATTCATCTTGTTGCAGGCCTGTGGATCCCTCACAAGTAGGAACCATATCTCTCTTTTCTGGCCCATGAAACATAGTAGGATTTTAGATTAGGTGTTGTTAGCTCTTAATTCCTAAGTCTTATCATCACAGCTCCAGAGGTGCGGGATGACTTGGAACTTTGATACGGAAATGTGTGACCTCTTTATTCCCTTCCCTGGGTCACATCAGGAGCACTCTCCTCCTTTCTGCCTCTATGGATTCACAAGCTAATAAACAGACTCTACCTGGGAGTCATTCTCTCCAGAGAATACTGAAATGTGCTGGGATTTGATAACTGATGGTATCACCTACACTTAACATGGGACTCCGTCCCACAAACTTAACATAGTCATGTGATTTCAAGGCCCTAAGCTTATTTTGTTTTGGTTTCCCCTCTCTCTCTGAAATTTGGTAGGAAATATCCCATATACTTCCCTTCTCTCTTTTTGCTTCTCTAAGTGTTCCCTAAACAATATTGTTGAACTGCTGAGTGAGTAAATCAGAATTTTGCCTTACAAATGAAGGAGAACTACTATGGTGAACGGGGATTATTTGAATTCTGCTGCTCTCAGAGAACATAAAACATTCATTTTTCTCAACTGTTCCTTCCTGTGAGACTTTCAGAGTTGCATTGTAGTTGGATGCAGGGTTTGCTACTAGTACAAAACCCCAACCTACCACAATTTCTCTCTTTTTTATGGAGAGAAAGTATCCCTGTTTATGACTACTATTAGGAGATTTGAATAACGTCTGTGCAGGGACTTTGCCTTTGACCCATAGAGCTCCTGTTGTGTTCTTGCAGATGATATTCTTTTTTGTTCCAGGCACCTGTCATAAACAGAGAAAAAAAATCAAGGGGGTAACAGGTCCAGGGTGTTGGATGTTGACTGAAACTATAGAGCTCCCCTATTTTGTCTCTCTTAGACCTAAATGTCAAAGTCTTGTTTCTTTATCTCTAATTCTTCCTTCCTTTCTTCTTCCCTCCCTCCCTTTCTTTCTTCCTTTCCTTTTCTTTCCTTTCCTTGTCTTTTCTTTCTTCTTTCAGATTTTAATCATTTGAGAGAGAAATAGAGAGCACAAGCAGGGGCGGGGGGCAGGGTGGGGAGAAGCAGAGGGAGAGGGAGAAGCAGACTCCCCGCTGAGCAGAGAGCCCAATGCAGGGCTTGATCCCAGGACCTGGAGATCATGACCTAAGCTGAAGGCAGACGCTCAACTGTCTGAGCCACTCAGGCGCCCTATAAGATTTTCATTTGACCTTATGCCTCTCGAGAGACATGTTATACGCTCTGAGTAGAATTTAAAAATCCTAACTGCAAAACAAACAAACAAACAAACAAAATGATTAAAAGCCTGATGAGCTGTCTACATTGTGCATGTTTCATTGATGTGTTACTTCAGTGACAGTCTATTGGAGAGTTTAGGGCAGAGCGGGTTTCCTCTAAGCCACTTTTCCCTTTTTGGTAATGATATTACATGAGCACTTTGCTGATACAAAGAAGGACCTGAGTAAGGGACATCTTCCTAAAACTTGTTATGGATGGTGAGATCATTATATTTGTAAAAAACCTTCTCTGGGCATTACTGGACAAAGGCTATGGAAATGTTGGAAAGTCAAAGAAAGTGAGACTAACCCTTGAACTTCTCTAACTTGCCCAGTTGATTGAAATCAATGCTTTATTATTCCTAAACCTCACCTTCAAATCTCTCCTCTCTCCTTGCTCTTTGCACAGATTTCCCCTCCTCTGTTCTTTTGAAGTGGTAGGGGTTGGAGGAGGATATCTGTCCTGGACCTTGTAGGAATCCAGATTAGGTTCTAAAAGAGAGAAGGAAGAATTACGTAAGAGAAGAGCCAACACAGAAAATCATCAAAGAATCAGACATTTTAATTGGCACACAACCCAATTTTTTTTGAATCAGTGGATTCAGGTGAGAAAATAACTTTAGTGGAGATAAGATGCATGCCTGGTTCTAGAACCTCTGTATAGAATGCCACCAGAAGAAGGCACAGCAAGGAGATCGATATCGGCCTTCTGAAGGTACGTCTTCATCAGGACAAAACTTTGAGATGTGTGTTGGACATTGTGGAGGACGCACAATGGTTGACATGACTCTTGGATGCGTCATCTCTGGGGAGACCACGTTGGACTGGGGGTCACGTTTATGGGAACTTCAGAGGCCTGGCCTGAACTACAGTCCCATATCTATTTAAACAAACAACAAAGTGAAAGGATGTGCAGACAGTTATTAGAACTAAGTGAAGGAACTTATGAATTACTTATATGTGCTCAGCAGTTACATAATAGAGAACACTAATTAAGAATTAATAATTCACATTGATGTGATGGTTTTTAAAATAAAGGGAAACATTGCAGCAAGGTAGAATGAGTATGAAAGGGACACAGGTTTGAATCCTGACTCTGTTCCTTGCTAGCTGTGCGATCTCTTGACAGGTTCCTGAAATTTTTTGAACTGTATGTTCCTCATCTATAAAATCATTTTTTCACAGGGTCATTGTATAAATTATAAGACTATCTAATAGGTGAAAACAATTGGTAATAATAATGATACCTCACACACACAATAATAATGATACCTTTTGCCAGAGACTATCCAAAAAAGTTGTATACTCATTGAATTATGGGCTCACTGAATCCTCAAAACAAAGAAAAGAAAGTTAGGTATTATTATCATGCCACTTTAATGAGGAAAAAGATGCAAAAAGGTTAAATAATTTCCAGAAGTATAAAGGGCCTGGTCAGGCATAGCCAGGATTTAAATCCAGGAAACCTGGTTTTAAACATACATTACATTGTCTCACAATAAGGTATCAGTCACAAGAACGTTGTTTTGATACAGGTCAATTAGAAAGAAGTTGAAACATGAGACTAAGGATGACTGGCATTTATGAAAGACAACGAGTATGTGAAAATATAAATATTACTGGTCCCCAGCTATAACTGTGGAGTCTGGTAGAAGAATTTTGGAGCAGATTTTGTTTTGAGTTGTCCCTGCTCCTTGGAAAATGACAAATTCTGCTAACTTGTATAATTTAAAACTAGGCCAGAAACTAGAAGGATCAAGTCCCTTTTCTCTTGAAGGCAAAAATTTCCTTTCAAACATGTTTCAGCCTTTTGACGATTTTATACAAATTTCCTGGTTAAATATTATATTCTTATTCATTAGCATTCATCTTGTCTCTTATTTTCCTGACAGTACATTCTTTTTAGAGGCCCTCATCATTGTCCATTTTCTGGATGTTTCATATCTGACTACAGCAGGTCAGATAAGAGCTGTGCATTCCAGTGAAAACCAGCAGGGTGCATTTCCTGTTCCATTCTCCTGCATACATACAGCCTGTTCTCCTGTTGTTCTCCTCGGTTCCATATGTGCATGGTGGTTCCTTCTCAGTTTTGACCGCTCCATAGAATCCACAGTATCCTTTCACATCTGAATTATCTACATGCTGTATATGTGAATCTCATATATGAGCCCAGCCCATTATACCTTTCTTATAACTGTGTACACTTTTTGTTAATGATGCCATGTTGAAGCAGAAGAGATAGGCAAACCTGAGTTTTTCAAGAATTGTCTTTCTCTATGATGGACCTTCCCAACTCAACATTTTTTCCCTTTTGGTCCTCACTTGATACATTTTTCATAGACCATCTTGTCTACGCAAAGGAATACTATCTCTGCCCTGTCTATTCCCAGATCCATACCTCCAGCCCAGAGTTCTTCCAGAAACTCCCTGTCCCCCTTCCTCACAAGGTATCTCTATTTGGATGTCTTAAGGAAACTCAGACTCAACCTGTACAAAATCTAATTCATCATTTGCCATTCCTTCCTTCCTTTCCCCACCATGCACCTTCTCCTATTCTCTTACTAATCTCAGGAAATTGCATGACTATCTACCAAGTTGTTCAAGCTGAACCTTGGAGTCATTATGACTGTTACCTCTTCTTTAACTCTCATAGCTAGTCAGTACCCAGCTTCCATTAATGCTCCCTCCTGGACCTTCGGTTAATCCCCATTGCCCATTATCTTAATCCATATCACCATATTTCTTACCTCATTCCTGAAATAGCCTTCTATCCAAGCTACTATGGCAAGGTCCTCCCATCCTTGTGACACACAAGGGGCTAATAACAATATATGAAGAACTATACAAACCAATCAGAAAAAGACCAAAGCTAATAGAAAAATGAATAAAGGGTATGAAAGAAAAGGGCAAGAAACAATAATTCACAGAAAAATGAGATTGATTTCACAAAGGGAATATTAAGATAAATTTAAAATAAAGCAACAATGAGTTACCAATTTTCATCTATAAGAGGCCTCAAGTTTAAAGACGCAGTGCTTGCAAAAATGTAGGTAAATAGACATCAGTGTCTGTGGTTTTGGTGGGAATGTAAAGGGTGCAACTTCTTTGAAGGACAATTGATCATTCTAATTCTAAGCAACTTTATGAATGTACACACCCTCTAAGAGGATGGATCTTTAAATTGTATTTTCTTTGACACTTTATTTTTTTTGACCATGTGCATATATTACCTTTTTTTTTTTTTTTAAAGATTTTATTTATTTGACAGAGAGAAACACAGCCAGAGAGGGAACACAAGCAGGGGGAGTGAGAGAGGGAGAAGCAGGCTTCCCGCCAGGCAGGGAGCCTGATGTGGGACTCGATCCCGGGTCTCCGGGATCATGACCTGAGCCGAAGGCAGTGCTTAACTAACTGAGCCACCCAGGCGCCTCTTTATATTACTTTTTCAATAAGAAATGTGTTAAATAATTTTAAAAGTAACAAGTAATTTCTGTTGACAGGAAGACTCTTTCATTAGGGTAAGAGCATGATGCCTCCTGTGTTCTATCATGGCCCAGCCCTCAGCAGTGCCCCTGGTTTCCTGCCTTCACATCACACATCCATGCTGCATTTGCTGCAGGGCTCTGACGGCATCTGCTTGGAGTGATCCACTCATTCATTCTTTTTCTTTCCTCCCTCCTCCCCCTTATTTCAGAGATAATTCGAGAGGACGATGGAGGCTTGATACAGGTGCTCTAAAACTAAAGCTAATTAAAGTACCTTGCTTAAGTTAATTAATTTGCACACCCTGTAGTATTACATTTTGATTATAGGAAACTTAACCACTTGAATTAAGCTTCTTTCAGGTTTTTTTTTTTTTGTTTTTTTTTGTTTTGACAGAGAGAGAGAGACCACAAGCAGGGGGAGCTGCAGGCAGAGACAGGGAGCAGCAGACTCCGAACGCAGGACTCCCTCCCAGGACCCCCGAGATGATGACCTGAGCCCAAGGCAGACGCTTAACCTTAACCAGCCCAGCCACCAGGCATCCCCAGGCTATTTTTAATTCATTTTCACTTCCTAGCTCATACATACTGTAATAGTGTTCCCAGAACATGGTCGATTGGGAGAGGCCAGCCAGGATTTAAATGTAGTTGTGGACAAGTTACTCTTCAAATGGGTTTAAAATTCCCTTCTGAGAATAAAAATGTGAAGAACCAAATTGATCAGAGAGACCAGTAATCTATAGCAATAACAACCAGAGATTGCTTTTACTGTTTGATTAGCATTTGAGTAACACCCCAAATCCAATCAAGGTGATCTGACTGTAATTTTAGAGCAGCAAGGCTTCGCCACAGAGGACCACAATTAAGAAAGCTTAAGCCTCATGAACCAGAATGAGCTGTTTTGGAAGACAGAATTATTGGCACCATGGAGTGCACGATAGCTGTCAGACTTGCACAGGGAAGTGGGAAGCAAGTATTGGTCATGTGTTCCCGGGATGAAGCAGAACCAGCCAACATCCGGTTTGCTTGGAAATGTTCATCCTTAGGGGTATGTATCAGATGAAAGCCATTAAGGCTGTCTGGTCAGAGCCCGGCTCCCTGAGTCGCCTGCCCAGCTTCACTTGGCTCCTCAGTTTCACCCGCAGCCGGCCTCACCAGGTGTCATTCCAGTCTCATAAGACCTTCGGGGGCTTTCGGAGCCATTCACTTCACCTCTTCCCTGACTTGTCACCACTTCCTATGTCAGACCCACTGATCAGGATTCGTTTAAAAAGACTTGTTCTATCGGTCTTTGAGTAAACTTGCCCTCCCAGTGGCAGTCCCAGATTTTATTAGGAGAAATTCTTTAGGTCGCTTTTAAGGCTCCTGAAGGCCAAATCCACTCTTATGAGGTAAATGGTTAATGTTTTCACAACTTTATTTGGTCTTAATTGGGGGGGGGGGAGGAAAACAATACAATGACTATTTTAATTTCTTTATTTATCAATAGTATCCAAAAAAAAAGGAACAAAAAAAAATAATCAGGAGTTACAAAAACAAGTTAAATGCAATATGGAAGCCTACTAATACAAATACATTTCACAAACACATAGGCAACAGAAACTTGTTCAAATTTGCTTCTTGAAATTTGATTATTTAAAAACTTAAGTGTAAAGGAAAAACACTCAGATTTGTCCACATGAAGACCTGCTTTCCAAAAACAGTGATGGAGTTCAGAGTCATGACATGTGAGGTTTCCATGAACACTGAATCTTAACAGATGCCGTAATATGTCAATAAAATCATAGACACACTGAGAAAGCCCAAGGAAGCTTGCAGTCTAAGCCCTGTGCTTGTAGAGCGCTGGAGGAACTGAACCTGGTTTAATCCTATTTGCTCCATGCAAAACTCTATGCAAGACTCCCCAAACTAGGCTACTTAGCAGCTTTCCATGAATGGTCATCAAATTGTGTGATTCTAAGATGCAGATAACAGTGGTCCTATTTACAGGAGGAATGCAGATTTGCTCTTGGGGATTCCATGTGGTAGGGGTAGTCTTAGATCACAACCACTGTCCTGAATGTAACCGGGGAGGAGACACCCTGGCTTCTTGCTTTAAACAAATCCATACTTCTGCCCTCTCCCTCAGTGTCCAAGGGCTGGCAACACTCAATCAAGGTGTGCTGTTGGGAGTTCTCCAAGGTGACTAGACAGGAAGGTGCATTTCAGTGTGCACAAGTGGAGCTCAAAGAGAGCTTTTAACTGGGATGTACATAAAAGCTCAGAATTCTAAACAAAATGGAATGCCCTTTAAAAGGAGAACAAGGAAATCATAGGAACCTGTATCCTTCTGGACCAATTATCAGAACCACATAATTTATAATTTATCAAATTGAAAGGTTAATGCATTCCTACTTGCTCACTGGGGAAACTGAGGCCCCAAAATAGGAAGAGACAGGGCCAAACTCCCTCTCCTAGTTAGTAGTGGATCAAAGAGCATATGGATAGGCTAAGCCTTGCTTTGGAATACTGACTTGCATGAACTTATCAGAATAAATGGAAACAAATTAGCTTTTTGGGCTTTAAAAGCTTTGTATGGAAACGCTTCATATTCCCCTTGCTTCTGTCTAAGGCACCTGCTGGCAGACTGCCGATCCACTGGAAGCCAGGGGAACAAAACTCTGGGCTGCATCTAATATGCGGCAGGGTGTGTGGTGTCTGGGTTATAGCAGTCCCTGCACCAGAAAAAACGCCAAACTCGCCCACCCCTGAAATGGTAGGACTACTGAAAAATAATTACAAAAGCTTAATTTCTAGTCAAGAAAATAAAATATTAAACAACAACAATAATATGATGATAATAATGGAAGAATGAAGTCAACTTGCCAACAAAAGTTTTACAGAAAAATAGCACCTTTGGTAAAAAGTATTTAAAAAATTTGGTTCAGTCTCTAAAGGGCTCAAAGTGTACAAGTATCTGCATCATTTGTATGTACCCTCCCCGAAACTCCCAAAGTCTAAGGGACACTGGGTGCCTGGAAAGATGGCTGTGTATCTAGAGGCAGTGGTTGGGGCCATGAGAAGCACAGATGCCAAAGGTCTCTAATGCTGATGGCAACAGGAAGGGCTGGCGCAGAATGCCTTCCTCTCCGCTGAGCCTCCCAAACCCCTCCTCTGGGGCAGCCTGCAAAGTTCTGTCTGGCACTGCCTGCACTCCCTGCAGCATGTTCCAGCTGTGGCAGACTGTGGTTCAGATCTGGGTCCGCTCCTCTCCCAACCCTGATGCAGTTTCCTTACTTGTCTCCAGCCCCCGAGCACCATTTACAGTTTCTCTCAAAGCACTCCTAGAAATGAAGGCTCTGGCCCTTCTCCTCCTAACCAGCCACCCTCATTTCCTTTATTGCAAAACAAACAGACAAAATAAAAACTCATTGCTATACAAGCAAATACTGGTGATTGGGCGATTGTAGTAGACACTTGCGTATACTGGACTCAGCGCTGAAGTGGAAGAGAAGGTGCCTGGCTCGGGACACTCTTCCCAGGTGCCTCCTCTTTAGATGTCTTTGGTGCTCATTTTCTTGGTCTTTTCAGCTGTTTCCTTTGAGAAGAAAGAGAAAATAAGCATTGTGAATTATTAAAAAAAAAATAAATCACTGGTACCTACCTAGTCCTCAAGATTTTATATAGCATTGACAGAGACATGCTTCCGCTAAATTTGCATTCTCTTTGTCTGTCTCTTC
The DNA here is from genome assembly GCA_004023965.1 of Spilogale gracilis. Classification (NCBI taxonomy): domain Eukaryota; kingdom Metazoa; phylum Chordata; class Mammalia; order Carnivora; family Mephitidae; genus Spilogale; species Spilogale gracilis. Next base: position 200,650 of record PITA01001042.1, on the reverse strand, counting down.
TGTGGATGAGAACAACCTGAGGGCAAAGATCACATCTTATTTTTGACATGGTCCCATAAGAGCTGCCACTGAATCAAGAGCTGAGCCCATTTGAACACCTATGATACCATAGGTCAGATGTGAATATCCCCATTTTAAAGATGAAGAAAAGGAGTCTAAATGCAAGTGCTACAAGATGTTCCCAAAATCCCAGCCCAGAGAGGGTTTAAGGGCAACAGGCTCTGGAGGTAGGCTATCTGAACTTCAATCAGGGATGTGCCCCTTTTGGGCAAATTATGAAAATTGTGCCTCACTGTCTTCCTCTACAAGATGAGGGTAATAAAGCATCACCTCTTACAACATGTCACATTCCTCCAAAGAAGCCATTCTTACTTATGGCCAGTAAGCACATGAGAAAACATTCAACATCATTGGTCATCAGGGAAATACAAGTCAAAACTACAACAAGATGCCACTTCACACCCACTGGGATGGCTAAAAGAAAACATAAGGGACAATGACAAATGTAATGAGTTTGTGGAAAAATAGGAACACTGCTGGTGAGGATGTAAAATGGTATAGCTACGTGGAAAACGGTCTGGCAGTTCCTCAAAAGATTAATCACAGAGTTACCATATGATCCAGCAATTGCTCTCCTAGGCATATACCCAAGAGACCTGAAAACTATGTCCACACAAAAACTTGACCAAGAATGTTCACAGCAGTGCTCTTCACCATAGCCCAAATGGGGAAACAACCAAAATATCTATCAGCTGGTGAACAGACACACCAAGTGTGGCTTATCCATACCATGGAATGTTATGTAGCCATGAATAGGAATGAAGAACTGACTAGTGCTATAGAACGCATTACGCTGGGTGAAGGCAGTCACACCGAGAATGCTATGTAGTGTATGACTTCATTTCTGTATGTCCGGAATACACAAAGCTGTAGAGCTGCAAAGTAGATGAGTGGCTGCCAGGGGCTGGGAGCAGAGAGAACAGGGAGTCACTTCTAATGGGCCTGGGGTTTCTGGGCTAATGAAAATGGTTTGGAATTAGGCAGTAGTGATGATTGATCATCTAGCGAATATACTAAAAACCACTGGATTTATATACGTCAACACGTTCAATTTTATGGTATATAAATTATATCTCAATAAACAATTAATTAGGAAATAAAAAACAACAGTGCCTGGCATCTAGCAGCCACTGCTGGTTTCCCATCTGTAGCCCCTTCCGCCTTTCAGTACCACTGGCATGGCTTCTTCCTGCACACCTGCACCTCTTTGCCTGAGACTTTCTCTGGCTGCTGAAGCCTGCTGTGCCCTCACATGCTGGCAGGCCAGAGAGGCTGGGAATTCATGTTGCTGATGGCGGTCCTCGCCAAGGGCAGCTGGCAGTTTGTGAAGGAATACTCCTACTCCCTTCCCCCTCAGGCACGGGAACTCTGGTCCCAGCCCCCCAGAGCAGGACTAAACGCCACACGCCCACAGTGGTAACATGCCTGGATATACACTCTATTGCTTCCTTCCCTTCCTGGGCTTGTTTCCCAACTCCTCTTCTCGTGTCTCCTAGGATTGCTAAATCAACTATTTGTACTCGAGTCCTTGCCTTAGCGTCTGCTTTCTGAGGGAATGCACACAGAACGCATAAAAATGTTAGCTGTTATAATTCACTCCCCACTGTCTACTCTGATCATTTCCCCACGCCAGAGGGAAGGAATTCCTATTAAGTTCTTTTTTTCTTTTATGTGGTTGGACTCATCTGGATACTCAAGGCTGATGAAATATGGAAAAACAGAAGGCTAGGAGTTTCTGCTTTGGCTTAAGAAACTGACATGAGGTTTCTGCGTTATCAGTGACAATAGTGAAATAATGCATATTAAAAAACCATCAATAAATATGAGATTTTTGAGCCTTAATATTAATAATTATTTTCAAGTCAAATACTTCATCTCAATGGCAGTTCTTGTGACTGCTACATTCCCTCAGAACTTAAGTCAGAGAGAAGGCTTGTATACTAGACCCAGTCTGCAGGCAGGTGACCCGCGGCCCAATATCCTTTAACTACATGGTAAGCCAGCGGGAAGATAGGCCCTTAGAGCCCACATATCCCTGTTTTCTCTCCAAAGCATGCCAGTGAATTATTATTCTGCCAAGAGGCTTTTTCCCAAGAAGGCCTTCAACTTAATGACACAACAGCTGAACAGAATTCTTATTTATTATCGTCTCAAGTCTCCAGGAAGCAGAACCTCTAAGTACTCTAGGTTTCTCAATCCCGGGCTGTTTTCTAACCAGCTGGGCATTCAACTGAAATCCTTTCTGCTGTGGTCCACATTGACTGATTTCCTGCTCACTGCCCCCAAGGAGCTCCTAGTCTTTGCGTCTGACACTGCTCATGGTAAGGGACAGTAACACTGCTCACTTGCAAACCATCACCAACCAATTTGCAGATCACCACTTGCCTAATTCTTAACCTATAAAGCAATTTACCAAGTTGTAGCCTCTATCTGCTGAGACCTGCTGGACCCTGGAGGGACTCCATCAGGGAACTGTCTATATCATGGTTTGATACCGTGGGTTTACCATTCAGGACCTACTGCATGGACCAGAGTGGCTCCTTGGTCTCGGGGAGCATTAGGCAATATCTGAATGGTGGAAGGGCCTAGTGGCGGCCGCAGAACCCAAGCCAGCATGCAGGCGGCCACTCACCTGGTGCTTTTGGAGCTCCTGGACATATCTGGTCATCTCCTCCTCTGTCTGGCTCTGGGCCGCCTTCTGATTCTTTCCTGCAAAAAGAACCAAAGCTCAGAGCCAGGGTCACTGAGGGAAGCCAATTCAGGATCCCACTAATAGCTACCTTTCAGGCTCTCGGTTTCCTCTCCCATTGAACCTATGGAAGGAAGGGTGAACTGCCTGCATTTCTGTGCATATGAAGTGAGCCAGTGCAACAGACACCTTCAAAGTAACACACTGTGAACAGAGCAATCTCCTTCACTTTTCTCTGGCCTCTGCTCCCAGTGTCTCCTTCCCCGGCTTCTGGGACAGCCATGGCAGAGGCGGGGCCTGCAGGGAAACTACGGTGGGTATCTGGGTCCCGATGCAGGATATCCTCCCGGCCAGCAATTCTCAACCATTCCCATACCCGTGAAATGTCCTGTAGAACTTTGCAAGATACAATTGTTGAAATTCCCCTTTAAGGCTCTGGTTTAACTACTGTTGGACACCAGGATTTTATAAAGGCTCTAGGTGATTCTAAGGTGCAGCCAGGGCTGATAACCACTGCATCTAGCAATGTTTCCCAAATTTACAGGGTGGCTAAAAACATAGTTTCCTGAGCTGCCCTTTTGTGGATTCTGATTCAGTAGGTTTGGGATGGATCTGTATGTTCACCGAGTATTTGCTGTGAGGAAACACCATTCCATTGTGCTTCACGAGTTTGGCATTAATCTGCGCCTCCTGGCAGTTTCCCTCAGCTCTGGCTCCCCCTGATTTCACATCTCAATGCCCCTTTTTCTTTGCCCCATTGGGATCTGTGACTTAAGACCAGATTGCCTTTCAGGTACTGACTTTGGAATGCTGCCTCTACAATGTGCTCTCAGATCCACGGCCCACACACAAAGACAGGCTCACCCTGGGGCACCCCCATCTCCAGTGCTCTTCATACCCAGAGAGGGCTGTGAACCCTGGCCATGTGGAGAGGGAGGACGAGCTGCCCAGTGTGGCTGTGGAAACAGGCGCTGTCCCATGGAGGCGATCATTTGGGTTTTGTCTGATGCATGTGATGGGGCTTATTATCCGGATAGTTAGGCTTATTCTGTAAGCCAACTATTTAACCATTGCCTGTGTCTTCGAAATGGGTGGCTACCCTTACAAGGCTAGACAAGGCACAGTTCAGTGTGGAGAGCTCCTGCAGAGGTTTTGGGAAGAATAAAGGATGCTTCTTGATTGGGGCAGGTTGGGTAGTATCTGGAGATGTTCTCTCTTGGCTTCAATAGCTACCGTGTGCTCAGCCTGGCTACGCTTAGTTTTGACTTCCAGCAACTCCTAGGATTTCTAGTTTCTAAACAGCCTCTTCCCATTCTTCCATTTGTCTCTGGAATTGTGTTGGCTTCTTGCCTTCCCACACGGAGAAGAGACTTGTTCCTGGGCAGTGACAGACTAGGGATCCCCTGGTAAGACTGAGTTCATTCTGTACTGTTGCTGCTGCCTAGGCTGCTTCTCTAGACCCACCTCTTCGGGGTCCTTGACCTCTGTCTCCCAGTTACCATCTTTCCTGATCTTCTGAACATGATACTAAGACCAGCCTGTCTTTTTTTATCTCAGTTTTTTAAAGAAATAATTTTAAATTCACCCCATGTGGTATAAATTTGGGGCTTGGTTCCTACCAACCGACCGATTTTTCTCAAACCCAGTGTGACTCTCCATTCTAGACCTGGCTTCACCCTGTCTTTCCTCTAATCAGAATGGTGCTCATTTTTTTCCTATGACCTGGCTCTGATTTAAGAGTTTGTTTTGATCTTTGGCGTCATTCCAACATGCCACGTGGTTTCTGCACTGGTCCTCCAAACTCTTTCTGACATCTCTAATGCCTCAACCCACCCTGACCATGTCTCTTTTTTTTTCCTTAGGGATTACCCAAGTCTGTTAATTCAAAGAGGGCCTATGAACGTTCTCCTTTTTCTTCTGGGTATATGGATGACAAAGACTAGTCATTTGGTCTTCCAACCACTTGAGTCTTTCACAGAGAAGATTTCCTAAGCTGTCCTAAGGATTAAGTGGGTTAATATGTAAATGGCACAGAAGAGCGCCTGGCACGCAGCTCTCACTGAGTATTTGTTTCGTCTTTATTATTACTACTATTGCTGTTATTATCAGGCCAATCTCATATCAACATTTGATCTTGCCCTGCATCTTAAGCCTCCCTTCTGCTGCACCTCTGGAGTACTGAACTTAATGTACCTGGTAGAAGTGCTTTGCCCTCGATGCTGCCCCCTGGGCGCTCAGACACTACAAACTGGAGTCTGTTCCTTGCTCCCAGACTCTGCACTCTTCTCCATCATCCCCACGCTGAAAGGAAGCTCTCCCCGCCGTGCCTCCCTTCTGCCCGAGGGACCGCTCACCGTCGCAGGTCATGGCTGTGCAGACCCAGTTGCCGCAGGCACAGACGCAGCGGTTACAGTCCACCTCGGTCTCCGCTCCGTCTGCGTACGTCTCATCCTCCAGGGCACACTCTGTTGGCACCGGAAATAAGGGGCAACAGTTTCGCGTGAGGGTGGAACAGGGCATGCTGGCTACTCTCTGTGCCCTTTACCCCTTTCCTAGACAAGACCTGCTTCTGCTTCTCCTTCAGAGGCAACATATCTGGGTAAATGATGCCACTGATACGAAGATTTTGGGACCTCAAGCTCAGCATGTTGACGATGGGCTAGGGCCCAGTCTAAAATGGTGGAAGGGAATTTTCTTAGCGAGCTCTGGAATATATTCCCTCAAGTCTCTCTCTCAGCCCTCCCCAAAGGCCCCCACTCTCTACAGCGTCATGTTTCTTAGGTGAAGCATACTTTTCTCTGGAGGATGGAAGGTTGGGTTGAGGCACTTGAGGAACTCTTGGAAGCTGAGTTTCCAGTCAGCATTTTCGTCAGACAGTTCAATGAGAGCATCAACACAGAGTCCTCTGGAACAAAACACAGGAGAAATGTGTCAGCAAGACCTCAGCTTCACTCCCACAGAAAGGAATTAAACATCGGGATCACATACACCTGGGGACTCCAGAGGAGGCCAAGGGGGTGACTCTTAATTGAAGAGCTTTCTGCATTGCCTTCCCATAAGCATCATCCATGCTGACTCCTGTGAGCGTCCAACATTTACTTTATTATACTTGATGTCAGCTCATCCACACTGTTCAAATGTTCTGCCCAAGAAGACTCAAGTTTCCGGAATGGTTTTGTCCACTTTGACAAATATTCTCACTGCCTACGTACCACCATCCATGAACAATTGCCTTTTCCCATGGTATTCATTAGGTCAACCAAACTAGGGAAATCAGAACAGATGAACAGATGACAGGAATGGAATGTGTGATGGAGTTCAAGCAGGCATTGTCACTATCACTATTCTAGAAAGATAAATGTTATGTTCAGAGAAGTTTTATGGAACTCCTGTTCCTTCATGCTCCCCTTGGCCTGGATTGTTTAATCACTGCCTACCCAATGGCCTTGAGCTAGCTCTTCAACTCTTCTGAGCCTGTTTTCTCACCTGTAAAATGAGGACAGGGAGGCCTCCTTCACTGAGATGTCAGGAAGATCAAACACTGAGCTTGTAAAATATTATCTAATTTCAAGTTATCAAAATCTGAAGGACTGCAAGGTCATGGATTACTAAGAAAGAATCATTCTAGAATCTTGTCTTCATGCTTCAGTTTCTTCTGAATAAAAAAGGTGCTGTTCCTGTTTTTAATTTTTGCTGATGTACTGGGACCACAATGGAAGTTTCTTAGTGGTTTTTATTACTATTTACTCTGGAATAATGTCAGGAAAGGACAAGGACATGCTCTCATTTGTGACAATTAGCGTTCTCTATGTGAAATAGCACCAGTTATCTTAAAAGTCAGAACTAAAGCTATTTTAGATTTGCGGTTAAATAATACAGTAATATAATTCCTTTAGACAATGAACCATTAAAACATTACCCATAATACTCAGAAGAAACACTTTTGCTCTGATGTGACCCTGATAATTTATTTTAAGGTTATATTCTATTGCTTGCAAGTTCTGGGCAAAATCAGTAACTACTTGACCAGATACCAGAGGTGCTCAATATATTAGTTCATAATGTTCACAAAAAGACCAGAACAGAATTCCTATTTTGCTTTTTACTTTTCATTTGCCCTGGTGGCTCCTTGCAGGGAGGAAGGGGTTCAGATTCCCTTTCCTACCCAGCCTTCACCTCGTGGACCACCCCCCGAACCCTCAATTCCACGCACCTAAGCAGTTTGTTGTTCTCCTGGTCTGCATACGTGGTGATGTTGACAGCAGTTTCATTCTGCTCCACAAATTTCAGTAATTCACTGGAGTCCAAGCGAGAGTCACCATTATCAACATTCTAGAAAGGGGATGAAGAGCTCTTTCAGGAACATTTTGTAGTAGAACTGTCTCCCACTCAGCTTGACCCATCTTTGGTTCATCTTGCTCATTCCAACCCTGCCCTGGTCCCAGAGCTACAGCAACACAGACTTGAACATGTGAGACAGCACCTGCACCATAAGATGAGAGTGAAAGTGTGTGGGCAGAGGCCTCCAAGGGCCTTTCAAACCCAGACCCTGCTCAGAAGGGCAGCTGGGACACAGGCTATGTTTACCCAAGCAGCCTGGGGTGCTTCAGGGCACTCTACAGCCTCATCCTTGACACCGTCCTGTAGACATTCTCCATGGAACATCTGGGTCCAGGCCAGCCACCAGATCCTGTTCTCAAGCCTCAATGGACATGTAACAACAATGTTCTAAATCAGAAACTGTGGCAGGGGCGCCCGGGTGGCTCAGTTGGTTAAGCGACTGCCTTCGGCTCAGGTCATGATCCCAGAGACCCGGGATCGAGTCCCACATCGGGCTCCCTGCTCAGCGGGAAGCCTGCTTCTCCCTCTCTCACTCACTCCCCCTGCTTGTCTTCCTCCCTCTCTGGCTGTGTTTCTCTCTGTCAAATAAATAAAATCTTAAAAAAAAAAAAAAAAAAAAAAGAAAAGAAAAAAAAAAAAGAAACTGTGGCAGAGCCCAGGATGTGGATTTTCAAACATGCTCCTTGGGAACGGCAATGCAGGTGACCCTCAAGAGCTCATTCTGGGAGTTACAAGACCACTTCTTGCTGCTTGATTTCCTTGGCATGCTCTCCTGCTTTAACATTCACACTGGTACCCCAAACCAAGCACATCAGTGAAAAGTCACAAGCAAAGGCCCTGTATTGATAACCTGCAGGCAGAGGGGTGTGAAGCCCCCCACCCCTCTGCTCTGGGTTGGGGGCCCCTCTTCAGATGTGTGCAAGGGTCTTTGGCTTACAGAGCGCAGGCTGTCCTCATGACTCAGCTGACATCCCACCAGCACAAGGTGAGCGTACGGTGAGCTCAGGCATTATCCTCTCTTCAGCAAGACACTAAACTTAGACCATAGCCATTTGGGACCATTCAACATGCCCAGGCTCCCACTGCAGGAGGACGGTGTTGAGGTCAAGGTCTTATCAAATTCTAAACTGATATTGCTGCTCTCCTAAATAGTTCCAGTAGGGGAAAATGGTTTTGAAAAATTCTTTCTCTAGGCTGCCTCATCCTGCTGCCTTGTGGAAATAATCAGCATTCCCATATTACTTTCAAGGCGGCTCCCCAGATGGTGTAAGGACTTCTGGAAGAAAAGTATGTTTAGGCTCCCAGGTAGAAGGGACGCTCCTTCCATGACTGGAGACACAGTCCCCAGAAGGGGATGGAAGGAGATGCAGACTGTCACATGTGTTCTACTCAAGGTTGTAAATCTTTCCATGGTCTGTATAATGCCAGGTATGTATAAAACAAAGCATGCCAGCCCTTGCTTAATGCCTTTTCATCATTCTTGTCCCAATTCCTAGCAACAGGTCTCAGATGTTCTCTAGTGCCTACATATTCACTCTGAGGAAACCGCCCTTCACACTGTGAAGGCTTGATTAACTAATGGAGAGAAATGAAATAAGGTTGGCAGGGGTCATTCTTAGTGGTGCAGGACGTTCTTGAATCCAAATGTTCCCAGTGCTGGACGGACAGAAGCAACCCTCACAGACCCCAACAGCATCACAGCCTGATGAGAGAGTGAGCCGAAGAGGAGCCATGCAGCCATGGCTGCAGACCTGGGGCCATGTGGCACCTGGGGGCACCAGGAACCTGCCACCACGACCCAGGCGGCCCCCAAAAGGCAGTGCTAAGTGCCCCACACTGCACGTTCAGTAGGGCCAGAATCCAGGCCCGAAGCTGAGGGGAGAGCCAGCCAGCCTGCATGGTCATCTCAGGAGGGAACAGCCAGCCTGCACACTCATCCCAGGAGGGCCTCCCCAGGCCAGCTCTGTACGTGGATCCACAGGAAAACAGAAGTCTGGTACCTGCCCCAGAAATAGCCTGGGCTGCCCAGGGGCCTGCCCCGGAGGTCGTGATCTTGGACCATGAACCAACCTAATTCACTAGGCCTCTGTTCAGCCAAGCAGTGAGAAGGCACAGTGCCTCTGTATGCCTGCCTCTCCCAGCTCTATGCATCCTTGTTGTAGCACCCTTTTCTTCTGTGTCATTCTAGGGCCATAGGAAGGCAGGAAGGTGTGTGATATAAAACCCACGTTTGGGGCTTATTGCCAAGTTTGGAGACCGTTCAGAGGATGTGCTAGGTCAGGCACTCGCTCACACACAGCTGCTGTGGTGATGGGCAGCATGCTACCACACTAAGGGGTGGGGAAGAAGTCTGACTTCAGCTGTGGCCCTGGCCACCAGGTCTGCCACCAGAAGTCCAGCGTGTGTCTGTGACGTGGCCATGACAGGCTCTCTCTACCTGGGTCTGTTACACTTTCACTGGAGAAATCATGAATGCATCATAGGTGAAGTGAGAGTCTGGCTTTGGTCTTATTCCAAATTCTGATTAGATTTTCTTTCAACTAATTTTGATGTAAGGAATACCAGCTGGGCTGGAGGGCAGTTCCCGGTGAGATAGCCGCTCTCTCACCAACAGGCAGTTATGTGCCTAGTGGAAGGCATCTCCCTTTGAAGACAGCACAACACAGGACTCAAATAATCATCAAAAACTAGATAGTGAAGCCTCTGTTTTCTCAGAGGACACTGCCAGAGTGTCTGGGAAAGCAAACGTTGTTGTGGTTGTCAGTCACGATCCAGCTTGCGTGGTCAGGGGTGAGAATGCCCTAGAAGCTACTTTCTCAAGGGGTCTCCAATGGGAGCCTATTGGCTAGAGCAGGTGAAGAGGGGTCTAAGGGGGGTGTGGAGCCCAGGTATTTGGAAATCAAATTAAGAGCAGGTGCCACTGAAGCCTGAAGCAGGGTGGCACAAAGTCCCAAGAGGCCCCTTGAAAAGAGTGTTCTGGGTCTCCTGGGCCTTAGTAGCCACGGCCAAGTCACTGTTCACAATGACCTAGTAGGTGCTGCTCACTTAGCTTCTGAAAAATCATTTTCCTCAAGTTACTTTCTGCTCCTGTGCTACTCTCCTGTCTCTGCATGATCAAGTGTTTCTCTGGACATTAGGAACCACCCTCTGCCCCAAGGGCTCTGTGACATTGCGGGATTGAGAGAGGACAGAGTAAGAAGGGCTGTGCCTTCTCAGCCACGGGTGATCTCAAATACTTGGAACCCAGGCAGACCTACTTTCTGCCACGGGAGAACAACTCGCTGAAGACAGGAACACAAGCGAAGTCTGAACTGACCAAATACCCAATGCAGAATTTCTCCAACTGTGGGGTCCATAAAGCCAGTTGGGAAGAGGAATCCACAGACTAGGCTGGTTTTGACCACATGTGGCAGCCACAGAGCTGTCAAGAAATCCCTCACGTGTCTGGGCTTGCTTCTGAGTCCAGGCTGGTTATGGCCTTGGACAGCAGGCCCTGGAGACATCTGAGAACATGTCCATCTGGTGGCATCTACCTAGAGATGTGTGCTTGTAAGTAGAGAGGGCTTTCTGCTCTGGTGGCAATGTGGGTATATGAATGTGTGTCTGGGAGAAGGCTGTGTCTCTGTGTGTGCTGTGCATGTCTGTATGTGGGATGTATGTGGGTGGCGTGCATGCTTCTGCTTATGGTATTTTTATTCCTGTGTGTGATGTGTGCGTGTGTGTGTGTGTGTGTTCTTGTCAATCAGCTAGAAGAGTGCCCTTAACTACTTCATCTAACAATGTCTCGGGCTCTCTGAAAAATCTCCAAGCAATGGGAGCCCTATTCATTGTTAACTACTATTTCCGACCTTTTTCAAAGCAGCATCTCTCCTGTTTCGATTGGAACAACCTGTCTCTTAAACTAAGTGATGGGAAGCAATATGTAGGTTCGTGAAGAATCCTGGACCCATGGAATGCCAGTCCGCGGGCTCCTCTCAGATGATAAGGAACTCTACAGGCCAGGGATGATCAAGTTAATGACTTAAGGAAATATCAAATTGGGTGGGAAATGCCTGGGTCTGGGTACGATAGAAGGTATACTGTATCAACAGCCCTCCCTAGCCATTAGATCCCAAAGGCTCTACTGCTGGAATCCCACTGATCAAGCTGGTCAGAAAGCTGTTATAGCTTCATGGAATGATGGGAAGATGTGATCAGGCCATGGGACAGGAAGTCTCCCTTTGTCTGGGGCTGAAGAGTCTTTGACCCCAACTCTGGATTACCTTAAAGTACTTGTCTAGGATTTCACTGTAGTTGTTGCCTTTAGAGAACCAGCCATCTGGAATAGTCTCTGCTTCCAGCCACTGGATGATGCGACGCCGGAGCTCATCACGGTTGGACTGATAGCAGACGACTGCAGGAAAGGGGAAGGAGGTCAGCTGAGCAGTGAGGACCCCAATGCCACCCAGCATCCACTGCATGGGAGGTTCTGTGCCTGGGACTCTGCATGCGACATCTCATTGAATTTTCACAGCATTCCAGGCACACAGAATTATCACACACGTTTTATAGGAGTCAACCCAGTATAGACAACTGGAAAGTGACTAAACCAGGATTCAAGCTTATGTTTCTAAAAAACTTATAAGAATTGAGAGTATTGAAACAGAGAGACTATATTGGTTAGGTGAGAAAAACATGGGCAGAAAAATAAAGGACATTTTCATTAACTTCAGGAAGCTGAGGGGGAAAAAAAATCAATCAATCCATAAACAGCTCTCTTGATTCAAAGATGAGCTTAAATAATAAGAGAATGAAGGAGCGATTTATAAGTTTTCATGCCACCAGATTTTAAATTCTCTCTCTATAGCTTTTTCTTCTTAGCAACTGGGTCTATCAAAACTCTCCCACTTTTACACTGTCTGCATTATCCTTTGTTCTAAACCACAGAAAACAAGGTCAAGAAAAGGCCACGCTGAAACCCTGCTCTGGACAGCTGCTGCAAGACACATGGCAATAACTGGGTGGGGTGGAGAGTCGGGTAGATGGGGGACACGGGAGGGAGAGCCCTGGCAAGAGGAAATTCCTGGCAGACAACACAAACTGGGATGCGCAAAGGGCACAAAGGGCCCTGAGCCAGGGGAATGGAAATGTGGGCTGCCACTTCAAAGCTGTGTAATACGGGGAAATTCACTTAACCTCTCTGAGCCTCGATTACGTCATCTATGAGGTCACTACAATAAGGTCTACCTCACAAGATTATTGTAAAGATCTAAGGAAAAGCATATGCTAAAGGTTCTGTAACTATAATGATGAAATTTTAATTTCGACTCATAGAAAACCACGGAAAAAGTCCTACTGGCATTTCCAATTCTCTCCTTTCAAAAAAAGTTGTGCCTTCTGATTCTGTGCCTTCTATGACATCAGCCTGTTACAGAGCAAGAAGGAAAGACTCGGTCTCGGTGGCTTTCCTGTCTTCTTAATGCAATCACTACTCAGCAAAAACGGAAACACAGCTAACATTCTGACCCAACCAGCCACTCCAAGTGTCAAGCACACACACAAAAAAAGAAAAGAAAAAAAGACAGTTTTGCAGCTTTCCTGAGCTGTGTTGAGGAGTGACCAGTTCTGGGTCACAAGTTCTGACACACAGATCTTGTGAGCTTCAGCAGGAAATGTGAAACATAAAATTACATCACAAAAAGAATTTCTTCCATAAAAGGTACCCTGGAGAAAAAACAGACTCTCACCTGGGCTGGCAGATGGACTTACGGATTTCTTCTCTGCAAGACAAAAGGATAAAAGACCATTAGGCCAAACGAGGACCAAAGAAAATTTCTGTGTATCGCTCAGATTAAAATCATCCCATGTTAGGAGGACCACTTACAAACTTTTCATCATTTTGTCCTGGTTTCCTGTCTCCTTTCCATCTTCTAGGTCCTAAGTAGGGGAGAGCTTTCCTTCCCTGTTTTATTTGACCTTTTTGGGCCCCTGAGTTGCCCTTTTGGTCTCATACCTCGTCCTTTTAGGTTGAGTGGTGGGGATGGGTTGCTGGGACTTTGAGAATTCCTATGGAATCATTATATAGAGGGAAGAGGAGTGGAGACCCACAGGTGGAAACAGTTTCTTGTTTCAACAGGGCAGGTCAAGGCTGGAGGGACTGAGTGGGGCTGCGGCTTGGCAGGGAGCTGGTGTCTAATTGGTAATGAGCTTGGGACCCTCTCCCTCTTATCCTAATGGCAATGGTTTGAGTGCAAAATAAAGGAAATATATATATCAGGGCTGAGAGGTGCCCAAATTTAAAAAGTGAAATTTGGGGTGCCTGGGCTCAGTGGGTTAAGCATCCAACTCTTGGTTTTGGCACAGGTCGTGATCTCATAGTCATGTGATCGAGCCCTGCGTTGGGCTCTGTGTTCAGCGTGAGGTCTCCCTCTCCCTTTGCCTCCATGCCACTTTACTCTCTCTCTAAAATAAATAAATAAATCTAAAAAATAAATAAAAAGTGAAATTCGCCTGCTTTTTAAAAAGGCATAGAGTTCATTTAAACACTTCCTTATTATTGTTGATTATTGATGTGGTTCATCCACTGCAGACAGTACTGGAAGCTCCCCTGGGAAGTTGAGGCAGGAAACCTTATGCACAGGCCTGGGCCAAGCCAGTCAGTGTCCAGGGGAAGCAACGTGGGAAGCCAGGCCACACCGATGCACCCCCTGACTCCTCTGGAGCTGGGAGATGGTGGTGACAATACTCCTTACCTTTGCAGTGTCCATCGTAATCGACCTGGATTTTGGATCCAGTGAGGCAGGCATCTCGATGCAGCTCACAGTGGTTGAGGTAGGTCTTGCCATTGCTGCCGCACACAGGCCTCTTGTGAGGTTTGCATTGCTGAAACAGACCCGAGGATGAGGTCTGTGCACTTAGGGTGCCAACCCACACATGCGAGTACCACACGCTCACACGTGCAGCTTGTGGGTACACCCTGGTAGGGAAACTCAGCTCTGGCCATCCATGACTCTACCCCACTCAGTGTTGGAGGCACCCCCTCATTTTGCCGCCCTGCACAGGCCCCTGGGCTGATCCTGATTCAGGATCATCTCTCTATTCAGTGAAGGAATAGGCAACCCTGACCCTTCTGAATTAGCAGGAAGGATATTTTATTAGAAGTCAGGAATCTGATACTGTGTCACTTTGGAGAAAGTCACTCCATGTCTTTGGATGATCTCAGATCCCTTAAAACGCCAGCATTGTATGACACAAGAGCCAGAGCTGAGAGTGGAGGATGTGGAGACTGGCAGGCGCACAGACAGGTGCAAGCACTACAAGGATCTTTGCTCTCTCGCTTTGTGCAGTATTTGGGGGCCATTTCGTCTTCCTCCTGAGCTCACAAGGGCTGTCGTGAGGCAAGGCTGGGGATGCTGGGTCTCTGTGAAGTACTGCAGAGAGTCGTTTTGGACAGGGAAATGGACTAAAGTTCCCTTGGCAACTCGGCTCTACATTGGCTATTTAAAGGGCCATGGTCACAGGCAAGCTCGGTTTCTTTAGACATCTGTGGATTTTGAAAGACAGTAAGGGGGAAGCAAGTTCAGCTCAGCCCTAATGAAGGCACCAAACCCAGAGAGAGCAGATGCAGTAAGAAGAAACACAGAACACTGGAGCTGGAAGGCAGCCCTGCCTCTCTGATTTTAGATGAAAATACCAAAGTCTGGGAAGACAAACTTTATTTAACCAATATTTACTAGTGAGTTCTTATTAAATATTCTGCACGCTGGGCAAACATGGTCTCTTGTCTTCGCAGCATCCACTGGCAACTGACTTGCTCGAAATCACACAAATATATGTGGTCAAGGTGAAACTAGACACTAGGCTCATGTCACCACACCGTGGCCAGCTACATCTCTGGAGATGGCCTCCTAGGGTTCCCAGTGGATCTGTTTTTCACGTTTCTAAGTTGGGGGACTTCCTTTCTGAGACAATGGATCAGATCCTTCACCTGGGGACTAAATTAGGTGTATTTATTTGCAGAAAGGCAAATATATTTCTAGGCTTGTGTTGGTTTGACAGAAAGGGGAAGGAAGGGATTTATGGTTGTCTGAAGAGTGAGAAGTTGTCAGAATCCTGCTTATAAAAAAAGTAGTCCTCAAAAGCTCACATTGCTTTTTAAACCTCATTAAAAACAAATGAACAAAACCCCTAAAAAAAAAAATTTCACTTCATCTAGTAGTTTCCTAAAAACGTGCATACCCTTTAACTTGGTAGTCCCTAGTAGGAAACAATTCTATAGAAATAAAGGCTGCAGCATATGAGGATATCTGCACAAGGATGTTATCGTTTGTAGTGGCAAACAACTCAGGAAACAACCTAGATGTCCACCTATGGGAAAATTATTACATAAATATCATGCTATTACAAAATATTTATTATGATCCCATTTTTGTATAAAATGGCGGTGGGGGGGGGGCTATATGTTTATAGGGGCATAGAAAAGCAAGTGGAATAATATATACCAAACTGTGAAGAGTGGTCATCTCAGACTAACTGGATTCAAGGGTATGGGGAAGATTATTAATTTTATGTTTATACTAAACATCTTTTTAAAAAAAGAAAGAATACCCCTGGCTTGTCAGTAAAGGCAGAGAGGGAACCTCAGATTCCACCCTTCAGACCACGTCTACCATGTCATGCAGATAGCTTACACCCAAATTCGCATCTGGTTTTTAACTTCTGGGATGAAAATCCCTTGTCCTTCAGATAGACATGGTATGCTTTTATAAAGGTGATGAAATTGGTGGCCCTGGCCTGCTGGCTAGTGGCCCCAGCGATGTCATCATTTGGCCTTGGCTCTTGTCCTCTGGCTCCTGACCTCACACTTACCTCAATGCAGAGGCAGGTGGGCTCTCCCTTCTCTGTGACTGCACATTCCCGGCCGGCTCCACAAAACACATTGGCACAGATCTTGGATTTGCTCCTTAGTTCTTCCTGAAACACAAAATCATAAAGGAAACCACGTCACGGAGATGAGCCTGTCACGGCGTAAGCCAACAGTGATGGCAGTCACTTTCCAGACTCCGGTCTGGGTCTGGAGTTGCAGCTCATGGATGTCGGAGGGTCCTGAAACAGCCAGAAGCCATCCCCGAGAGTCAGCCCCAGACTTGCTGGCACTGCTCCAGCCCAGGCCCGGCTACCTCGGAGTCCTTCAGATTGTTTCTTAAAGAGCAAGAGACTCTTTCTTATGTGCTTCTTTTCTTTTAAAAATGGTTACTGAACAAGTCTGATATGTCAACACCACAGTAAAAGCTAAAAGGAAGTCTCTGTCCTCAGAAGCTCCATGTCTTCTTGAGGAAGCTCCCAAACAGAGATTTAGAAAGCAACATGGAGGTGCAGCAAGAGGAGCACCAGGAGCTAGAGGGGAGGAGGGCGAGAATCACGTGAGGCTTTCTGAAGGGAGGATGCCTTAATCCCTAAAGGGTGAGAAGAGTAAACCAGACAGAAATAGAGACATGTGAGAGAAATATGGATTTCTGAAGGACCAAATGCTCCCTGAGTAGTGTTCAAGGTAATATCATTTCAAAAGGCAAAAGAAGGACAGCTAAACCATCGGGAACATGGATTTGCTATTATGCAGTATGGTCTTATTCAGCCCCTGTCCCCATCTGCCTCTGGCTTTAAGACCAAGAGGGCCACACCACCCAACAGAGAGTAGAATTATCCTCAAACCACTTGTGGTCACACACTCCTGTTCAGACGTGCTCAGCAGAACCTACAGGCAGGGAATGGTCCCCGTCTATGCCACTGGAAATGAGAGTGTCTGCAGGCACTCATCTGTCTGGGACACACTCCTCTCACATTAATTGGTGCCTAAAAAGCAGCCCCACCTCATTTGTCACACAGGCCAGTAGCAGTGGTGGTTGAACAAAGGAGAATGTAATTCCCCCACCCTCTGACTGCTGAGCAGGCAGTCACCACAGGCATTCCACCCCCCCCCCCATGACTGTGACAAAACCAACAAAGATGGCAGGAGCTGGGGGGGGGGGATGTCAGTAAAGGCAGAGACGGAACCTCAGATTCCACCCTTCAGACCATGTCTACCGTGTCATGCAGACAGTTTACACCCACAAAGCTTGTAATACTAAAAATCTTGTATTCGGTAAATGTTTCGTATCTAAAAAGAGGTCAAAGAAAACAAAAAACAAAGTAGATACTGAGAGCTGAGGCCTGTGCCCAATACAGCTGGTCTGCTGCCACCTGGAGGCTGCTTTGCAAACTCCAGGTTATTATTGTCTCTCCTCAGCCATCTTGCCAGTCACGCGGGGATCCCATTGGTCCAGAAACTCGTGCCATGCTCACATTTCATTGGTTCATAGTCTGTTGCTAAACCCACTCTTTTTTTGGATGTTGCTAAGGAGAATTCAATAAAGCTGGCAAGCAGGGAAGAAAAGAGGAAGTAATTCCCAGAAAGCTGGGATAACTGGAGAGCTGTTGTTTCCTAAACCAAGAGTGGAGATAAAATCAAGCATATTCTCTGGGCAGGCCCTAACTGTGCCTGGGAAGGGAAAGCCACTCTAAAAAGGAAGAGGAAAAGGCTATCGCTGACCAGTGTAAAAAAATCTCAGATATGACCACCTCCTTAAAGAAAAAAAATTGAAAAGACCACTTTCTCACTCCTTCATGAAACAACACTCTAACCAAGAGATACATTCATAAAAAGGCATGCTCTGACACAGGCCTACACTCAAAAGCCACAAGCATAGAGCTCCACTGGCAGACCTTTTACAAACTTGGCTGTGTGTCTGTAACTAGTCGCTTCAATTCTTTGAACCTCAGTTTCCTCATCTATAAAATGGGGGTAAACACCAGCCCTGCCTTGTGAAGACGAAACAGGATATTTGGAAAGGCATCATAAACTGAAAAGCAAGCAGTGCTTCCTGCAGACTAGCCTGTCGCACACATAGAGCTCCTTTTACCTTCTGTTGCTGTTTTTAGTGAATATTAAAAAGAAAAGCTTTTACTTCCAGCGTGAATTCAACCCAAGTCATTTTTTCAGAAATAGTTCTCCAAAATCATTTGAAGAAACAGATCCTCTCTATTTAAATTATAAGGCTTCATATTTGAACAGTCCAGTTCAAATTTACAAAATGCTTTCACACATACGATTTCATCTCATTTTATAGGAGAGGGAACTGAAGATCACAAAGGCCAAGTGACTTGCCCAAAGGTCCCAAAGCTAAAACTGAGAGGAGCTAGGATTCTAACCTGGATCTTCAGACAACAGATGAGTAGGTTCTCTTTTATCAATACCTGGCACTCTGGGAGCTGATCTGAATTACATGTTATCTCACTAAAGCCCTAGGCCGACACCATGAGTTAGACATCATAATGTTCCCCATTTCATAGATGAGGGAACTGAGCTTTAGAGGTTAAGTAACTAGAATATGACAGAGCTGAACTCCTACCCAAACAAAGGGAAAGCAGTTCCTTTATATTTGATGTACTCTCATAGCCAAAAAATTTAAGGTTAAGGAGATTATGATGAGGATGTGACTTGCCTAATTAGCAAATTTTGAGAAGGCACTTACAAGTGCGTCAGAGAGCTAGATTTGAATTCCCACATCCCACCTCTGCTTCTTCCTTGCCATGGCCAGGGGCAAGGTACTTCCTTTGGACCTCAGTTTCCCCACGTGTGAGATGGGACCACTGATCCCTGAGAGGGGTGTGTGAGCAGTAAAGGAGATACAGTGCTTGCAGCAGCGTGCCTGCCACAAAGCTAAGAGCTGCAGTGGTTACTACCTCTCAGTTTCCCCACTGAGTACTGTTCCCACCTCAGCTTAATGTTAGCCGCGGTTACCCTGAAATGATAATACTGAAAGCGGGAAGACCGACTGAATGGAAAAAACCAAGGCTTAGCCACCTGCCTCCTTTCCCTGTCAAAACCAGAGAGAAAGGGGGCCGAGCTAGTCATGCAAGCATTCCTCTTGGCTGGTGGCACATCTGTCAATAGGTGGCAATCTCCCTCTTTGTCTTGCAGAACCCGACACTGCAATGCAGAGATGCAGCCTCGGGGCTCCCGCAGCACCACCCTCCCAGCCAGCGAGCTGTGGGGCGGAGGTGGGAGAGCTAGATGGAGCGAGCACCCTACAGCCACAGGCAGCAGGAAAGAATGTTCTACCTGAAGCCTGCCATCCTCCCCTGTTCTTCCCATTCACAAGCGTGCTTCCATGCAGAAAACAACAATGAAAATTTTCTACCTAGAGGGGGCCTCTTTGCACCATGGAAAGCCCTTCTCCAAACCTCTCTTCTGGGGTTCACGGGTTGTCCCAAGCTCCATCCCAAGCTCCGCTGAGGCTCCTAGAAAGTTCTTTAGCATGATAGGTGGCCTTACCCCTCTGCTAAATGGAGGAGAAGAACATCTTGTGAGGAGGTGCATATGGCATAAACAGGCTCTCAGGACAGAGCAATCAATGGCTGCCTTTTGGGGAGGGGTGTGGTGAGTGAGGCAGGGAGACATGTGACATGGAGAATATGGTACTTTGGAATATTAATTTGTGTCTCAGAAATTCTGACTCAAAGTGCAGGGCAGCCTGGATGGAGAGAGGTTGGAGACAGAGGAAACTGCCAAGTGGAAGATCGTGATCTAGTGGGGGTGACAAGGGCCTAGGGTCCAGTGCTAACATTAATTATAGCACCTACAACTAAGTGAGGCTCTTCATAGTCATCAGTGTCCTCATAACATCTGTACAAGTTTCCATATTTTTAGTCCCAGCTAACAGATGGGGAAGAATTCAAGAGTCAGGAAACCTCTGTGACATACAGAGACCACATAACGAGGGAGAGCCGGGTCAGGACTGGCAAACAGGTGAGCCTGACTCCAGAGCCCGAGTATTCCCTTACAGGGGACAGACAAAAGAGGGAGCTGTGGGCAGAGGGGACAGCTACAAGGGCGGGCACAGGGAGAGGCCACAGAGCACAAGGATATGTGAGAATTTCATCTATGAATAGATAACCACGTTGGCATATGAATTTGCTCTAGGAATGGGAGGTCACAGTGTCCAAACCCCTAAGTCTGAGGGTACCTATGAAAATGTAATTGACTGAATGGGGTTGGGGAGAGGGGAATGTTCTGAAAGTGTGGATGCTGATATGTGGATAAAAGTCAACAGAATACTTGCTTCCAAGGGAGAAACACTGGGTTTCCAGCTTTGACTTTCCACATCATCTCCTTGACCTGCTTCTGCATCATTTTCATTATGCATTGCAAACCATGCTCTGGGGCTCTGGTCTCATGTTTAAACTTTATAAGGCAAAATCCCGTTGGTGAAAGACTGACTGGGAACAGTTAACTTTTCCAGGGGAGAAAATACGATAATAAACTTTATTCCGGCACAGCAATTTCAACTAGTCTGTAATGTTCACTATCATTTTTAATTCTCAAAACCCTTTAGGATAGGCAGGCAGGGGTTACCTCTAAGGCACTTCCACACTTAACATCCAATGATGAAGAAGACACTGAGGCTCAGGGCTACCGGCTCACTAGTCCAGCTCAGAGCTGGGTCCTGGCCGAAGGTCTCCACACTTTAATTCCAGCCCTCTTTCCATAGACCACTTTGTCTCATTACAAATCAAAGCTAGAAAAGGTGTTGCTGTGATCCAAGGTCTAAAAAAATAAGTAAAGCTAGTGGCTTTATAAAAACAGTGGCACTCAGGATATATGGGGGAAAGTGTAGCTTTATTTTGCAATTGAAAAAGATAGTTTGCAAACAAAGTACAAAGCAAGTTATTTGCAAAACTGCCAGGAAAGGTGACTACACTTGGAATATTAAAAAAAAAAAAAAAAAGTCTTCTGAAGTCAAACAATTTTTAGAAGAACAGTGTGCTTTGGCAGGGGAGGAAGCTTGTAAGCAAAACCATAAAACTGTCAGCCTAATATATCGTCATTTCACTAAAGTGAACTGGGTCGGCTCTGAAACCCCCATCCTTTAGTCCTCCTTCCCAAGCTTCTTCTTTTGTGGGGGTGGGGGAAGCCCTACTTATGCCAAGGTGAATTTTGGCTCCACTGGCCACTATTTTGTGACAGAGCGGCTTTGTTGATGTGAGAAAGGCTCTCCTTGCTTTGCCAGAATTAGTCATGGAAACTTCATAGGAACACCAGGGCCCCTCGGATACACTGAGCACCAAGGAGCTCGGGACAAAGGAATTCACAGAACTGGGGAGAGCCTGGTGGAGGCTTGGGTGGGGCACAGGGTGGGACGCTGGCTGCTCTCAGGCCTTCTGGAGTGGAACCCAGTAGCACAGGCTCCAGAGAGCCAAACGTCCTCGGGACCTTGAAATCTAGCTGGAGCGCCATGTGAGCTTGTTCAAGTTGGTCTGATTCTTTTGCTCTGAAAAGGAATCTTGCTGCATCCCACCTACGCTAAGGAAAGAGGGGGAAGGCGATTTCTAGCAGCTATTCTGAAGCACAGGAGAAGGCTCTGCTTCTGCAGGGATGGTGTTCCTCCCCAGACAGGGCTCATAACCAGCCCCTCACCTCAAGGTGAATGCACCAGGGCCAGATCCAGGTTTGATGGAACCTGAAGCTTAAACAACCTGAGGGGCCCTCCCTGAGGAAAAGAATACATGATTATGCAAAACTGGGCCTTGTGAGTAAGGTCTGAAACTAAAGCTTAATTAGCTCACAATAAATCTGATTCTTCACCTACCTTATTATTTTTTTCATAAACAAGGAGGCTTTGGGGCCCTTAGTCTATTAGAGCCCTCTTTAATATTTTATACATGTGTAGCTTATCTAAGTGAACTCCAAGTGCCTGCACATTTTGTCTTCTGACCCACCTACCACAGTGCCCTGCCTGAGAAAATCCATAATAAATGTTTTTTACATTAAATTTCACTGGGGGGGGGCGGGTCAAGTTAGGGCCAATATCATCACTGGCCAGTGACAGTGGCACTCAGGATATATGGGGCTGGCCTTCATGACTTCAAAATAAGGAATATATCACCCCAAGAGGATTAGCTTTAAGATTAAAAAAAAAAATCTAAAATTTATTATGGACCTGTCATTTAAGAACTACCTAATTCTCCTTTGTATTAATTTCTTCTTTTTAAGAAAGACTTTATTTATGTATTTGTCAGAGAGAGAGAGCAATAGAGACAGAGAGAGCATGAGCGGGGGGGCAGCAGGCAGAGGGAGAAGCAGGCTCCCCACTGAGCAAGGAGCATGATGAAGGACTTGATCTCAGGAGCCCCGGATCATGACCTGAGCTGAAGGCAGACGCTTAACCAACTGAGCCACTGAGGTGTCCCCTTCATAAAATTTCTGTTTAGCTTCTATCACAGCTTACGGGAGTAACATGTTCCTGACATTTTCTTCTCATTACATGATAAGGTATGGTGTGTCTAGAAATTACTTCTTTCAAATTTCCAATGGGACAAGGCTGTTTACCTTAACCATTGTCTTATGGATTCTGTCACATTCTCTGTGTCTGTCTTGTCAGACTGAAGGGTCTAAACTGCCACCTCCACATGGAAGCCCCCTCGCTTTCCCAGCTGCACATTCACCATCTCTAGAATGCCTCCCGCCCCATACACTTAGATCTTTCTTGAGGTGGCCCATCCCCAGCACAGCAGCCTAGATGCTTGGCTTCTATATAATGCTACGTTCAGTTTTCTGTGATGGCCTTGTCTAGTCATAAGTAGAAGTATAGCAGCATTTAGTAAACACAGATTGGAAATATGTTAGGTCCTTTCACCCAGGACTGAGAAAAATCTCACATGGGTCTATGAGGTCTGAGGATTCATCCCTGTTGGCAGTGAGGAAGCTCTGACTCCAGCACCCTGGGAGGGCACTTCTTCTCTCATGCCCTCACAGCATGGGTTGCAGTGATGCAGTGGGGTGTCATGCTGTCTCCCCACCTTAGGCACATCAGTGATTCCACTCTTGACTGACAGGGTCTACCAGGCTCCCCAGTATCCATCTGCAGGTCTTAGAGTGATTCCTGGGAGTTTCCAAGATATCCTGTCAGTCTTCCTAAGAAGTGCTTTTGGTAAGGCCCCTAGCTGTACGGTTGTATTCTTCAATTTCTTTAGAATTCCTTGGTGGGACCTTTTAAGCCAAACCACTTTTTGCCCTGAATTAGTTGGTTAAGTTTGATCATAGTATTCATTTTCCATTCTCCAACCATCTGCCTAAGATTTGCCCACTTTAAAAACAATGAGGGTATGGATAGTCCTACAGTCTTCTTCAGTAAGGCCAGGGCAAGTAATTAAAATCCACTAGAGAGCATATTTGATAAATGCTTATAAAAAAAACCCCACAAACGATAAGAGCCTGTGACCAGTGAGATACAAGTTCCATGTGATAAACCCGAAAGGAGGCAGGATGTGGCCTCCACCTTCTCAGGAGTTTCTAACCTCGTTGGGGCAATGAAACTCACAAACGCAGATCGAAGTGCAGTCCTGAGTAAAGAGGGCTGCTGACTCCAGGAGATGGGGTTTCATGGATGAGAGGGGACATGAGCTGAGCCCTAAAAAATGGTAGGATCTGGATGGGAAAACTGCAGATTTTTTAGCAGGAGGGTCTTAAGACCAGTTGGCAGTGGTACATGGGAAGAAGTGGGTGAGGCGGAATTGGGGACACAAGGAAACTGGGTAGAAAGTGTCTGGAATGATGAAAGTCTCATGTATGGTGGCGGCAGGGATACAGAGAAAGGAAGGAATTCAGAAGAAAATCCTAAAGAGCAGAGACCTGGCAACAAACCAGATAGAAGAGAGGAACTGCCAATATCCTTGGCTTTGAGAGGCTGAAGGTTGGCGGTATGTCTTCCAGAATCAGAGATCAGGCAGAGGCTGAGTAGGGGAGAATTCGGCGAGGATGAGCCAGTTAGGGACTTAAGTCTAAGAGGACAGTACAATATCCCACTGATAAAGGACTAGAAAAGCACATCTGGACATGATCCAGGCAGGAGTGAGAAATGGGACCAAGGGAATAAATATTCTCAGGAAGCAAGGGTGGGCTTGGAGGGCTGAGGATGGCCAAGGAGTAGGAAGAAGAGGCTGCCAGCCGCCCACCTGGGAGCTCTCTGCAAAGAAAAGGGGCATTCCCCTTGAAGCAGACGTGACCCCAGACCAGGTTATAGGGCTCAGCTAGTGGCTGGTCGGATTTCACCCCCCTTCACCTCCTCATACAGTGAACAGCCTGCATGACTGTTATGAGGACTGAGGGCAAAGCAGCCAAGAAAGCAGAGCAGGCACACTGAGAAAACTGGGAGCAAAATCAGGATGTCTAGAGAGCTCCAAGAAATGGATGATGAATGCCATTGTATGAGAAATGATTTGGCAAATGTCGGGATGAATGAGCAAAACAAAACAAAAGAAAACAAAAAACAACTTTGTAACTTCTGCTGAAACCTGAACCAGAAGCCAGATCAGACAGAGAGGCAGTGAGGTCCTACACAAGGAAAACTGATACAGGAACCTGGATAGAGGCCCTGGACGTATCTCTCTCTGCCTCCAATACTGTGTGACTTAGGGCAAGGTGTCTGACTTCTCTGGGCCTCCGTTTCCTTATAAAAGGAAAGCATTGCAGATGATGGCCTAGTCCCTTAAACTGTTAAGATTCTCTTAACTAGAAAGCACAGACATTTGCCATTTCAGATGTTCTTGAGTATCAAACTTTAATCTCCCAAGGAAGTTAACCTAGATGCCTAGACTAGAGATGGTTATGCAAAGAGTATCCTGTGAGTGTTTCAGGGTTTTGCTGGGTTCCGGTAGCAGAATTAAAGTTGGGTTTTGTAGTCTAAGGATTTTCATAAACAATGTCTTTTTCATTCCCTTCTGGGTCATGACAGAGGAAATCAGAGAAGCAGTAATGGGACCCCAATTGAGTGGTCTGATTTCACTCTTAGTTGAGTGGTTGGACCCTCTACTCCCTTTGAATGCCATTAATGACATTTTTATTCTATTTGAGTTTGCCTTGCAAGAAGAAAAGGGAGAGAATGGCTAAAGGAAATTCACATGAGATTCACAATTCTTCATTCCTGCCAAGAACCTGTCACTGAAGTATGTCTGGGACTGCCAGGGCTTACATTTACTCAGCATCCATGCTCTAATTATTTCCACATGTAGTTCAAGGCAAATGGTTGACTAAAAGTTAAAAAAAAAAAAAAAAAACACCCACACACCTAAATCCCAGTACCCTCTACTAAGTGTGTATGGGGGAGGGGGGTTTAGGGCAGCTACGGGAGCGTTCCGAGAGAATGTTTTGAAAGTGTCCCCTGCAGTGCCAGCCACATCAGACTAACATCCCCACACGTCCCTGCACATTCCCAGCACTCCATCCCAAGCCAACCCTCCACCTCTCCAAGCTTCCCCAAGCACCAAACCAAACACGATTCATATTCTTTGAACTTCTGAGTGAAATATAGGATTTATTCCTGCTCTGGTAGAAGGCCTAAGAGATGGACATAAGCTAAGACCCTTAGACTACAAAACAGGTTCTCTTCATCCCTTTTGCCCTGGGCTCTACTGAATTTAGGTAGACTCTGGTTAGTTCCTGGTATCATATACTAGGGAAGAAATCCAGGGTGCAGAGAACTGTGGTACCTTCCCCAAGCAGAATAGTCCCCACATCTGCAGCTCCTTTCCATGATCCCAATTTGCAAATGGCTTCTGCTAAAACTGAGTTAACTCACTGTTCTCCAAGGTGGTTCACGTAACCTGACACTGATTCAGATGCCTGACACTGTCATCTCCTGACATCTACTTGGCCATATTTAACAAGGTCTTTAGCAGTGACTCAGTTTCCTTCCTGTCTCCTGGGTGATTTCATTGTTTATGTGGCCTCAAGATCCTTGACCGGCTCACCTCCAGCAAGCCTCACTCCTAAGGTCCTCTGGCTACAGGGAGCTTCAGGAAGTATCTGTGAGTACACCAGGTAACTGCAGCAGACTAAAATAAAGGGTACAGGGCTCCAGAGGTTCTACATTTGAAATGAAAATTCATTACCCTTTGAAAATGTCAGCACCATGAAGTATTGTTAGATGCTTCTCTAACCTTCAAATGCGCAGAGAATGTCCCACAGGACCAGCGAAAAAAACAATGTCACCATCTGGGAAGTTTGATATATTGTCTGAATTACACAAATTCTTCCTGTCCTTCAAGGATCAGCTGAAGTTATACAACTCCATCCTCGGTGACCTTTCCCTTCTGAGTATTATGAGCTCCTCCTTCCATCTCTAAACTTCCATTCTTCTTTGCACAAACCCATTTGATCACTATTTAAAAAATTTAATTGAGGGGCGCCTGGGTGGCTCATTTGGTTAAGCGACTGCCTTCGGCTCAGGTCATGATCTCAGAGACCCGGGATCAAGCCCCACATCGGGCTCCCCGCTCAGTGGGAAGCCTGCTTCTCCCTCTTTCACTCTCCTCTCTCTTCTGTGTTCCCTCTCTCGCTGTGTTTCTCTCTGTCAAATAAATAAACAAAAAAATCTTAAAAAAAAAATTTAATTGATTATGCAGACTTTATCTTCCCAGCTGAACTGTAAGTTCCTAGAGGACAAGGCTTATGTTTTAAAGTCTTTCATAGGTCCACGCATAGTACGCTGTGCCACACCATCAACCTTTGCTGAACGTATCCAAGGGCAACTGAGCTACACTGCCCTAAGGACCTAGAGCAGGGGCGGAAAGACAGCCCCTGGGCCAATTCCTCTCCTGGGGCTGCCTCCCTTCAAGATCAGTTTTTTTTGGGAAATAACCTGAAGACCACACCCTTCTCCACCAAGCCATAAGTATTCAGCCTGTAATCTCCCTCATGAGAGATTATCTTTGACTTACAGAAAGACACTGGGGTGTGTGTGCATGGGGGGGGGAGGTGATGTGGATAGGAGAGCAATGGGGGATGGAAAAGGCTTTCAGTCATTTCTTTTGTACACAATTAATGTATAATCTAGCAGACATGCTGAGAGAATGAGAATGGGGAAAGGGAAAAGGCTGGAAGAGGAGGCAATGTGGGAATGTGGGGTAGGCAAATCTGGGTGGGACTTCAGAGTATAGGGTGTAGGTAGCCAAAGAGCAGACTGCCACCTCAGTTGACTTATACAAGGAAGTAGAGACAAAGATAAGCAAGAGGAACCAAGAGAAATTGTGAAAATGGGCCTATTACCCAAGGCAGCTGTTCTGTGTTAACTCTTCTCAGGAACCCTGTTCCTTTATTGTCCGAGGCAAGATGGTCAGTCAGCCTAGACATGAGAAATAATAAATGGCCATCGCCTTATCCCACCCGTCCCCCATGTGCAGAAGGTTCTGGGGGTCTCCAAGTACTCCCTTCTGGCTCATCTGCTAGGCTGACTTTACTGTGGGCTGGAGTACACTGAAATGGGAGTGCCCTTTGCTATGCCCAAGAGTTTCATTTCCCAGGGTGTTAGGCATCTTGAAAGAAACTGTGATGTCCAACCAAGAACTGAGACCATGTGACAGTTGGGGGGGGTAGCAGGAGGAAGATAGCAGGGAGGTGAGGGTTGACCAGAACAAGATGGAGCAGAGAGATCCCGGAGACCCAGCAGAGCATAACAGTGTGAGTCTACTTCAGAAACACAGACAAAGCCCTGGGACTCTGGGGCCAGTGTGGCTGCAAGACAGCTGGCAAATTTCTAGCATGCCGGCAATTATTCTCCAGCTTGTGGAATGCATAAGGGGTTAAAACACAGCAAGAAACTCCACACTAAATGAAGTCACCATATGCGTGGCTCTACTTGGTTCTAGGAGAAGCAGACAGATGCAATTAGAAGTTCTTAAGACACTGTGCTGCCATGGCAACTGTCAGCCAGGAGAGCCTGGAGTCCAAGGAATACAGTCTTCCAAGGAAATGCCTGAGGTAGGTGGTCTTTATCATCCTCGGGCTCCACAGGCAGGGCCTGTTCCCCCTTCCCCCTTCCCTGCCCTTGCCCGGTCCTATACTCTTGGAGACCCTCCCTCTCCAATTCCTCCTCATCCCCACTTCCTAGGCCCCAGATAGGCAGGCACCCAGAGCAACTCCAAATGCAGACGAAGCATGCCCTTCAGATGGCATCCAAAGGCAGCAATTAAGGAGAAGTCGAATCTTGGGAGAGTTTGTGCAGGTGACATTGTTCTCTGGGCGGTCTCTGGTTCCAGGGGCTTTCTAGGTCTGAGTGTGGAGATCACGAGGAAAAGCTGCAAGCTTAATTTATATATCCCGCTGGAGCCCAGGTCCTGTATGAGGCAGAGGCTGGATATGTACTAGAGGACAAGCAGGGGGTATGTGAACTTGAGCAGGGGAGTGTCTGCTCTTAGTAGGCAACCATGTAGTTTATCAGCCAAACTGGAACATTTTGAAAGTAAAAGAGAACCTTTAAAACAGATATACTTGGACGACAGGCATAATCTGTGACATCTGGTCACCTCAATTAACAGGCTACTTAAGGGGGAAATTATTACTTTTATTTTATGGAGTGGAAATTTTAACCTGGTGTCTATGAGCCCCCAGAAACCCAGCTGTGGATTCTGGGACTGGATTTTCCTAAAGCATAACCTAGGAAAGATGAGAAACTCAAAGAAAGTACTATTGTGGGCATGAACTTCCTTAATCTTTCGAGTCAACTGCCACATGAGGATATTCATGGGGTTATGCTGTTGCAAAGCTGGGGGTCCTTAGCGGATGGGGCCACTTTCCTTTAAAATCTCGGTCATTACAAATCCTTCCAACTGCTTCTCTAAAAAGAAGCATTCGTTTTACACATTGTTGCCAAAGAGGGATTCTCTATAGATTTATGGCATTAATGTGGTCAATAGAGTGGGATCATTCCACAGCACAGAGACCTAATAAATCTCCCCCTGAAGAGTGGAGGTTTCCAGGTGTACATTCTTACACATTCCTTAACAACTGAACCAGAAACAGTGGATCAGCGATTGTGTGGGCACAAAACCCAGGGA
Organism: Spilogale gracilis; assembly: GCA_004023965.1. Taxonomy (NCBI): domain Eukaryota; kingdom Metazoa; phylum Chordata; class Mammalia; order Carnivora; family Mephitidae; genus Spilogale; species Spilogale gracilis. The sequence continues at coordinate 171,651 of PITA01001042.1, read as the reverse complement.
AAGGTTAGACTCTCCAGGGACCAGCAGGAATGACTGTGTTTTAGGCACAATATAACCAGCCCAGAAATTATGAGAATGTGGTGTAGCCACAAGCTCAGTTACAGAACTGTGGGATGTTCAGAGGGTAAGGCCCACCCAGGGTGTATACCCTAGTATTTTTTCAGAGACTGTAGGAATCACAGCCATTTGATAGAAGTTTCTGGCAGTTTCCTGACAACCGTGACCAGTGATGGCCTTCTTCTCTCCACCCCGGCTCAAGGCTGGGAACCACCGGGGTCAACCTGCCTTATTCACATGCACCTAAATGCAGACAGGTCCTAGACACTGGGGTGCCAAACTCTGAACTTAATGTGGAGCTTCCCCAAGATTTTTGGATGGCAATAAAGGGGCCTCAGAACCTGTGATCATCAATCAACACCACTGCTCTCTGCTGAGCAGGTATGGTGGTAAGTCCTAGCACCTGCTGCAGTTCCTCTGCATTTAATGGTCCAATTTAGAGGGGTATTGGCCTTTCTGGAAGAAATTAAGGACTTGATGAAGATCAATCCCTTTGGGAAGAAAAAAACAACAAAAAACAAAGCAACACTGCAGGCACAAATTAATCTGCATTTCCTTATCAATGTCCAAAGTGGAACTGGACAAAACCTATTTCCAGGCAAGTAATGAAGCCCCAGAATACCAAACATCAAGCTGGATCCTGGGAACTCAAGAAGGAACAAAACACAGTCCATGTCTCTAAGCTGCTGACAGTTTCGTTGAGGAGTTGAGGAAATGGGATACAAATATATGGAAATTAATTAATTTATTATTTATCTACTTCTTGAGAGGGAGAGAGGGGTGGGATGGGAAAAGGGAGAGGCAGAGACTCCCAAGCAGGCTCTTGACCCAGCATGATGCATGATCTCACAAACCTGAGATCACGACCTGAGTCAAAATCAAGAATCCACTGCTTAACTGACTAAGTTACCCAGGCACTCCAATTCTTGGAATTTTAAATAACACCACAATCTAATAAGCAAAATCTTAAGACAGTGTGTAGCTAAATGTGATTTGTGGTTAAGCAACAAGTGTCTAGAGCAGCACTGTCCAATAGCAATATAATATCAGTCTCACAGAGGATCTGAAAATTTCCAGTAACATTTTAGAAAGTCAAAAGAAACATTTATTTTAATAATTTGGCTTACATAAGCCAATATACCAAAATATGAGCATTTCAGCTTGTAACCGATAGCATTAGTAAGACATTTTACATGCTTTTGTTTATAGTGAGTATCTGATACCTGGCATGCATTTCTCCCTTACAGCACATCTTAATGAGACTAGCCACACTGCAAGAGCCCAATTCTAATACGTTCTGGGTGATGACATATTACTGAGGGCTGAATTGAGAAGGAGAGTGTAGGTAGGAAGAATAAGACTTTCTTTAACTAGAGGTGTCTTATAAGTAGTGTCTACAATTGAAGTCAACAGATATTTTAATGTCTCGGAAAGGCAGCATGCTGGGCTGCATGGAGAGGATACAGAGGTAATGAGCATCCAGTCCTTTGAAAATAGGCAGGTGTTGTGGGCACTTAAGCCTAATTCTGGCTCTGCTTTTAATGCCTGTGGACAAGTCAACCTTCTAGTCTCCTCTATAAAAGAGGTGCTACCTCCTTTAGTACTTTGTATGGCTTATCTCATAAAACAAATAAGAGCCTAATTAAACCACATATTTGGAAATTTATCTTAACTATTTAAATACTTTTACTTTTTTGTTTGTTTGTTTGTTTGCATAAAAGTCCATGGACAAATTTGGCAATGTAGTGGATATTTCTCAAAATCTTTAATTCCCCCATGTCTTGGCTCAACTGCTACACTCTTGCTGCCAACTTTCAATAATATCTCTCTCTCTCTCTCTCTCTCTCTCTCTCTCACACACACACACACACACACACACACACACAATTAGTGCCTTGAGATTAAAGTCAATGAAAACGTGCACATTCCATTTTTCTTGAGACATTCCTGCCTTGTATTCTTTCTTGGAGCAGTTGGGAAGTCCTAGCACGGGGGAGGCGCTGGGAAACCTAAAGGGACTGGCCAATCAGGTGGTATCTGAGTCAGGAAACCCAGTGGGGTTAGCCAATCAGGTGGTATCTGAGTCAGGAGACTCGCCAATGAGAGACTGCAGGTATTCTGCTCCACTGTAGCAGCAAAACTCCCTATTTTTGCAAAGATTAAAATCCCGAGACAAGTTCAAACTGTACCAACAATGCACAAAGACCTCTTTTTCTGTTCCATTTGCTTTCCCCCAAGGACTACATTAGAAACTCCGCACAAAAACCTACTAGTTTAGTTGCTACAGTGAGATTATTATTTACAGTAAAAACACTTCCTTAGTTATGTAGCTGTTTAACTCTCAAAGCTCTGTTCGTTAACTGATTCAACACTGGAGAAATGCCACATATTTAACTGTTTTCGGTTACCCTGACTCCCTGAAAAGTGGGGCAACATGCTATGGAAGTCAACAAACTGGTCTATGGGTCAACAGTAAGGGAGTTTTAAGAGAATAAGGCTGCAGGACGCCACTCACTGCCCATCACTGGGCCATTGGTGGAACCTTCCCCAGGATAAAAAATACCTCTGAGATCTAAAGTGCAAATCCAGTGATGCTGTTTTGCCCATGCTGGGGACATCAAAGGTGCCATTCAAATGAACAGGATACAGAGCAAGAGCAGAAAGGATCCCCAAAAATAAAGGTCTCAACAAGTGGTGATGTCAAAGGACAAAGCAACAGAGGCTTTGGAGCAAAGAATCACCAACAACAGAATTTTTAAAAATATATATTTTTAAATGTTTTATGTATTTGTCAGAAGAGAAAGAGACATAGGGAGAGAGTGCACAAGGAGAGGAAGCAACAGGCTCCCCACTGAGCGAGGAGCCTGATGCGGGCCTTGATCCCAGGACCCTGAGATCATGACCTGAGCTGAAGGCAGAGGCTTTAACCCACTGAGCCACCCAGGCACCTGGGAATGCTCTTTTGAGTGAGCCCTAAGGATGAAAGGAACAGTTCAGCCAGCCAGAAGAAAAATACAAAGGTTGTGACATAGGACAGAATTTGTTATATTCCTGGAACAGAAAAAGACTAGTGTGGCTGTGACACAGGGTGTAGCAGGGAGAGTGGTGAGAGGTTACCTGGGAAAAGCAGGCAAGGCATGGAGCATGTAGGACCTCGTATGCGCTGATAAGAACTTTGTATTTTATTCTTACTGAGATGGGAAACACTGGAGGAGAGGGAAATGAGCGGATACGTGTTTTACAAAGATTATGCAGGCTTCTGTGTAGAGAAGTAGATGGAGAGAGGCAAGAAGGGAAAGGGGTGAGCAGCTAAGAGGCTTCTGCAATCGTCCAGTGCAAAATGATGGCAGAGACTAGGGTGGTGGCAATAGACTGAGAATAGTCAAAGGAGAGATAATATATTCTGTCAGTAGAGCCAAAAAGAATGGCTGATGGACTGGAAATCGATAGGAAGAGTGATACCAACTGAAGGAGATTCCTGGGTACTTTCAGTTGATAAACAAAAAATGACTCAGCCAGTTCTTGGTAGGTATGGAGACAGTCATGCCAGTGGTCCAGTATGGAGTCACTTCCAGAAGGATCTTCCCTTGGATTGGCCCTGGGGTCCAGATAAGTCCCATACCTTCTCCATGAAGCTGCATGACATTAGGAAGTGAGTTCAGCAACCCTGCTAAGACCTGGTGTCAGATGTAAATAGACTCTGCTCATGAAAATGTCCAGAATTGACCCGTGTTCCCACACAGCATTGAAGTATTTATAGTATTTTTTGAAGTGGTGCCCTATGGTGAAATGCCTGGGAGACACTGCTTATAATACTCTCCTCTTAGAGAAGAAAATAAATGATGCACACGATCATTGTCAAATTCTAAAAAATCCCACAACTAAAGATCCATAGAACCTAGCACATAGATTAACATCACTCACTAGAGTTTGAGAAATACAGGTCTAGGCTCTGTATGTCTTTCCCTGTAGGTTTTTTTTTTTTTTTTTAGATTTTTAAAATTTATTTGACAGAGAGAAACACAGCCAGAGAGGGAACACAAGCAAGGGGAGTGAGAGAGGGAGAAGCAGGCTTCCTGCCCAGCAGGGAGCCCGATGTGGAGCTCGATCCCGGGTCTCCAGGATCATGACCTGAGCCGAAGGCAGTCGCTTAACCAACTGAGCCACCCAGGCGCCCCCTCTCCCTGCAGTTTTATGTCCCCTGGGATTCAAGGAAAAACAAGAAGAGCAGCTCCTATTTTCTGAGCACCTACCTTGTGTAAGGTACTATATATCAATATCTCCTTGCTAAAAACACTATATACAGGTGCCATTTTAATTTATAGTTTTACACTACCATTTGTTCTCGTGCAGTTCACTTTATGGACAACGCGTTCACACTTAACAAAAGCAGACACATCTTCTCTGATCATAGAGATTAGTAGTGTTCATTCACAGTATTTCCTCGTGCAGCACTCAATATAAAGACCAGAAATTCCTCACTTTAGTGCCCGATCTTCATTTACTTAGCCGATTACAATCCAGAGTGAGAATTTCTCACTCTCATCACTGCCTCCCTCTCGCTTCAGGCTTCCTCTTCACTAGTTTCCTTCTTCTTCCTTATCTCACTTATTTCTAAGATAAGAACCCTTTGGAAGGCAGTTCACCTGCGTTGAACACCCCTGGGCTTAGATTTCCCTACTTTCAGTCTCTCTCTCAAAGAAAACGATCATGACTTTCAGATGTGGCTGTTGTCACATCTAAACCCTCAGACTGGGGGGTGCCTGGACAGATCTCAGTTAGCCATCTGCCCTCAGCTCAGGTCCTCGATCCCAGGGTTCTGGGATTGAGCCCTGTGTGGGGCTTCCTGCTCAGTGGGGAGTCTGCCTCTCTCTCCTTTTGCCCCATAGTAACCCTCAACTATCTGAGAGACACACACATACCACACACACACACACACACACACACACACACACTCTCATTTCACCAACCTCAGCAGAGAGAAGAATCTTTCTGCAGTCAAACAATAGATAACTGGGAAATGGAGAGGTCTTTACATTCCAGGCTACTGTAACATGAGTCATTATGGTTACTAAATGATAATGCTATTTATTTTACACTGGGCAAAATAATCATAGCATTACTTAAAAAGATAACCCAATCACCAACTGAAATGTAGCCACTGGGGAAGATTACAGCTCACTCTAATCCACCAGCAATTCAAGGATGCAACTTAAGCAGGAAATGAACAGCCTCCTATTTGAACAAATGTGAAAGAGAAATTAGTGGGAAAATGCAATTTCCTAGCTGTAAAATGACCAACACAATGGATTAACACTCTTCAGCACTGGCTGTTCTTAGAGGATTTCACATCTTTATGGTTTCTTTATTTTAGTCTTAGCAAAGGGAATGCCTACATAGGGCATGTAATGAACACACACAAAAACCAACTTTTATAGTTTCTTATTATCCAGGTTATATTGTACATGCTTTTTTCTTTAATTCTGTATTGAAGTTTAATTCATATATTATTAGTTTCAGGTATACACCACTGTAATTTGATATTTTTATACATTATGAAATAATCCCTACAGCAAGTCTTGTTACTCATATATGTTCTTTTGCAGAAACAAAGAAAAACAAAAAGACAGTTGCTTAGTTGTATCTCTCAGAGATAATGGTATTAACTTGGTACTTGTCCCTTAAACAATATGGCCCACAAGTAGTTTGGGAAATTTATTAATAAATAAGTCTGCAATGAATACTGAATCTATTATATCCCACATTTAGCTAAGACTTCAGTGTCTGGCCTCTTTACTCAAAACACTTCCCGGGGCGCCTGGGTGGCTCAGTTGGTTAAGCGACTGCTTTCGGCTCAGGTCATGATCCTGGAGACCAGGGATCGAGTCCCACATCGGGCTCCCTGCTCGGCGGGAAGCCTGCTTCTCCCTCTCTCACTCCCCCTGCTTGTGTTCCCTCTCTGGCTGTGTTTCTCTCTGTCAAATAAATAAAATATTAAAAAAAACAAAAAACAAAAAAAAACCACTTCCCAAAGCCATTCTCGCTTCTAGTCCCATCCCCTCAAGAAAGGAAACTGAGAAACCCCTAATGAACTAATGAACCCCTAATGAAGTAGGTGTCCTTGAGCCAGGGGTTTTCTTTGATCATTAGCCAGCCCTTTGTGCCATGCAGAACAGTATGCTTTTGTTGAACATGATGCAAACACCAGCTGATGAATAAAGTGAAGTCTTTACCCTTAAAATAAATAATTAAACCAGGAAGTCTGCTTCTCTGCATGTGGCTCTTGGCAAGGCCAAGGCCACACAGGATAAGAAAGGAAAGAAAATAGAAAATGCCAAGGATAAAAGACTAGAGGAGGGGTGGGGATACACACATTCCAGAATGATTCTTAGGACTGTGAAGGGAAGCCAGCTGAATTTCCGCTTCTGACATAGACCTCAGCCTGCCCCCAGTCAACTGTCGCATCGTAATTATAACGGGAGGACCTGTGGATACGGCTGCTCTTGGAGGAGTGAAGCTCAGTGTTCTGAGCATTTGTGACATCTGCCTGCATCCCAAAGCAGGCTTTTGTGAGTTGAGATGGGCCACCCCAGAAACCCTACGTGGGCCCTCCTGATAAGGACCCTGGCCATGAAGGGAACTCAGGTATCTGAGTATGTGCTCAATTCAACAGCTTTGCTTCTCTAACAGAAACACCACACGTCTATCAATTTCTTACTAAGTTTTAGATGATCCAGGTATCCCTGTGAAGGTCACCAGAAGTTTTTCTGACTGTCACTGAATTCCTTACCTATTTCATTTTTCTCTGTTGTGAACGTGGGTCCTTCTCCATAACTGAAAATAGTTAGCCTAATACCAATAGAAGCTGGCAGGATTGATAGGAAAAACAGTATATACCTCTTATTTTTGTAATGAGGTAGGAATGAATGAATGAATAACATACATTGATTACATTGTTTGTTAACAAGCAAACTTCCCACCCACAAAAATAATCCCTCCTTATCACGGTTTTCTACGTGCCTTAGTTTAGAAAGGAATCAGGACAGTGTAACAGAAGTCAAATACTAAACTAAATTAAGAGTCACATTAAGGGAAATTTAATAACATACATGCTTCCCTTCATAAGTTCCAATAGGAATTTGGGGTTCTTTTTGTGAGGGAAGTATATTGAGCTATAGGTCGACAGTCCTATTCTCTAAGTAGTGAAATCTAATTAAGTAATGTCAATTAAGTCAATTAAGTAGTGAAATTTATGTGTATGTCTGTGTATACAGTCTATTCTGGGCCACAGCCAATTTTAATTCAGTTCTGACACCATACAGGTAGATTTATTAGGAAAGCCACAGGCAATATTGGTCTGCCCCCCCCCCCCCCCCCATATACTGGGCTTTTCTAGCAGGATTTAGGATTTGGAGTGCAGTTAAGGTACCAAGCCTTTAAGTAGGACCAAAACATCTGTAGTTGGCCTCGGTTACTTACTTACTTACTGAGTTCACCCTCGCAGGTCACTTGATTTACCTGCTAAAGTCAAGGCCAAAGAGGTCAAGGTCAAGGCCTCAGCTGTAATAGCCCAGAACTGAATGCAGAAGGGCCTGGGCACCAGGGCAGCAACTTCATCCATATCTATTCAGGAAACCCAGGATCTTGGTCACAGGCCAGTTGGCATGGTGAGAATGCAAGATGCATTCCAGAAAACAAAACTAGGGTCCACATGTCATTTCCAGACAACTATTTTTGTAAGCCATTTCAATACTGCATCATTAGTTTTAAAAGAACATTTACAAAGGTCAGAAGGAAGGTTCGTTTTTGTTTTTTTACGTAAGTTCAATAGAATCTCAAGTTGCACACTTTAGAACTGAATTGTTTCCCTTTTTTAAAAAAGTTCTTTGCTCAACCCCAAGGAAACCCAGCATCCTTCATTTCTTTTTTTTTTTTTTTAAGATTTTATTTATTTATTTATTTGACAAAGAGAAACACAGCTAGAGAAAGAGCACAAGCAGGGCAGTGAGAGAGGGTGAAGCAGGCTTCCTGCCAGGCAGGGAGCCCGATGTGGGGCTCGATCCCAGGACACCAGGATCATGACCTGAGCCGAAGGTAGACGCTTAATCCACTGAGCCACCCAGGCGCCACCAGCATCCTTCATTTCTTGCCTGGTGTTGGGCAGATGCTATCTGAAGTAGCATTCCTGGGCACGCAAACTGTTTGGGTGCCACATGCTGTACTATTCACGTTACACTCGGCACACGGAGGAGGAAGCAAGAGACACCAAAGGCCTTCTGCTTTTAGTCATTCTTTTCCTCCCATTCCTGGGCCAGCTTCCCTTTTTCAAACTGCTCCCCCTTGGGCCATCCGTTAAGATAAGAGCTAATCAAATATCTTAACTTCATTAAGAATATCTCGACAATCCAACCTAACATGTCTGCCTCCTTTTTTATGCATAGGATTTGTGTGCTGGGTTCTAGAGCTCCCCTGCCCCAACTCTCATATTTTACAGACAAGGGGTCCGGCGACTTGCCCAAGTTCATATGACCAGCAGAAGGCGGGAGGCTCCTGACCTGGTTGCCTCGGTCTGGCGTGAGTAGTTCACTCCAGCCCATCTCTAGTCATTAAGAGGAGGCTTGTCCAAAGCCGGCTCACATCCGGAATCTCTGGAAGCTCAACCACAACTTCAACCAGCTCTGCTGGCATTTCTGCGACTCTCAATATCTCAAGACAGCTGAAACCTGACAGTCTCATAAATTCACTCACCTGCTGCTTATGTGTGCAAGTCGGGCCAGTAACCCCCTCCCCCGACAGTGTGAGGTAGACTAAGAAAACCAGGGAAGTGAGCAAGGAGAGGTAACACAAGTCAGAGCTACAGAACTGTGCGGATCGTGCTAGAAAGGCGCGGTGCCAAGTAGACACTGTCTAGACTTTAACCGGCCCCTCCAGAGAGGGGTGCAGGAGGAGGGGGAGCAGGGCCCAGAAAGCCTGCTTGCTTTTTGTTCAGCTAATGCAAACACATGGCACAGCCTCTGACAGGCTCCGGGCTGAAGTTCACTCAGTCTAAGACATTTCTTCCTCAGGGCTGGAATTCAGCTGTGGGCTGAAGGAATCTGTGCTAATCCAGCAATCGGAGAGAAGCTGGGAATGCTTTCCTAGCTCCTGGGGAATCATAGTTCCCAAACTAGATGGAGTTGAGCCGCAGCCTGAAGGAGCACATTTGTGGGTACAAAAGAACAGATATTTAAAAAAATTTCCATTTGTATCATCTTAGCCAAATCCATGAGGAAAACCCACAAAAATACAGAACTGGCTTTAATGGAGGCCTGTTACAAAAATTTTGTAAGACTACTGATACCAATTTATAAAGGGTACAGATGGAGAAATGGCTATCATGGTCCAATAAGCATCACACATCTGAGAGAAAATGTTGGGTTTGGGGAATCTGCATATTGGTTAGAAAAAAGGTATCCCCTCCTCAGGGGGCCCGACAAGCTCTATGCCAGGGCACAGAGAGTGCAGGATGGAGTCACCCCATTTTCCTTGGCCAGCTGCACTGGCCCCAAACAACCACACCCACAGAAACTCAGCTGAAGCTTTAGAACAGTCTTGAACTTGGTCTTACTCAATGTGGAACCCTTGTGAATGCATCTGAAGGACAAAGACACTGCCTTAAAACATGCCTCGAATCACTGAACACAATGTGGCAGGTGCTCTAATGTTAGAGAAGCCGCTGAACCTGAACCAGGTGGGGGTCATACCCTTACCTATGCAGTCCACAGAAGTGGGATCCAGACACCTACTCGAACAAAACACGAAGAGGCCAACACAGGTTTTTGGTCTGGGGTTTTGTTGGTTGGTTTGTTTTTATTGTCCATGTGACCTAGCAAAAAAGGTTTTTGGTTTGTTTTCAGAGTCCCTTTCAAAAATAAGCCACAGTGAGCCTAGCACAAAGGGCAACTGCTTTGAGAGCTGAAGTATGGATTTGTATCCTGGTTTTACTCTTTACTAGGTGGCTGATTTTGAGTAACTAACTGAATTCTCTGAACTACAGTTTCTTCATTGATGAAAAAATGAACATTATAATATCTTCTTATTAGATTGTGAGAATTAAGTAAGACAAGCCTCTTTCCATGACCTCCTGCTGATGTCTGGCCTGCTACCACCCATTTTTCTAGGGGCAGCTTTGGGGGGCCTCTTGGAGGCCTTCCCAGACCCCTCGGTGATGGGGCAGGTCCTCAGGCCCACCCTGGCACTTCCCGCCCTGGGTCACTCTGAGCCTCTCTCTCCCCCACTGCATTGCAGGCTCCTTGGGAACAGCATGTGTGTCTTCATCACCAGCACTGTGTTAGTACCTGACAGAGAACAAGGTGGTGATACTTTTTACTTTTGTCCCTTAACTTTGTCCTGGAAGGGTGAAGCGAAACACTGCAGGAGGAGCACTCCGTGCAGGTCTGTCCCTGAAGGAAATGCGAACGTGGCGGTCAGTGGGTGTTTCAGCAGCTCTCGAGGCCACCTGAGCCCTCCAGGATGAGCTTACTGTAACGGTGTTGGAGGAAGATGCAAAAGAAGAGACAAGGCAGTGGAAGGGACAGATGAAGAGGAAAGAGCACCACGGGCAGCAATAAAGACCCAGCCCTGGGGCCTGGGACCAGTGGCCACATGACGCTACAGGCAGGGATGGCTGCCAGACATGGCAGGACCCAGCAAAGGACTTCGGGTTTGTGTGCAAGACACCTAGAGCGTTGCATTGGTTCCCAAAGGGACAAATCACAGCCTGTTCCAGGAATACTCCCCCACCCTGTCTTTGGGGGTAAGTATTCGTGTTTCGAGCAATGAAAGCAAAGCATTCTATTCCTTTGCCTGATCATATTTTCCAAACCTGAAATTTAGAATTTATGGCTCAGCAACAGGTGTGCTATGGGGATGACAGCAACACTATATGAAAATGACCATCCCACAGAAAATCCAAGATATCTGGTAGCCACCTCCATATGTAAGAGGGAAGGGCACAGGGGAGAGAAAAACTGAATGTGGAAAAATTCCAGGAGCTTTTGTCCCTCTTTTCTTTGCTTGTTCTCCCTCTTCTTCCCTTTTGGGTATGCTCCCTTGTTCACTCTGTCTTTAGGGAGAACCTATGCTGGCTGGCACAGCCCACTGTCTTGCACAGGAGGTGCTCAATGAGCACCTAATTCTTTTCCTGCAGGAAGGAGAGGGTTGTGGTTTCACAGAGGAAACACTAGAAGTTTGAACATAAGATTGGCTCAGTAGAAGCAAGGGCTCTGATACAAATTCTGGGTGTCAAACCAACCACTGAAATATCCTAGTTGTCTTTTAAAAAGCAGGTGATCCTTAATCTCTGGAGAGAGTAAATGAGGCAAGGAGAGTTGTCTGCAAGCCATGGACGTGTGCACACACACACATACCCCAAGGGTTTTGGAGCTCTGCCAATAAATAACCATCACAAGGGATAATACTAATAGCTGACACCACATTCCGTGTGCTATCCCACTCTTCTAACTGCTTTATGCATAAGAGCTTGTTTGATGCTCACAGCTAACCTATGGAATACTCTCTAGTAAGCCCATTTTATAGATGAGGATACAGGCCCAGAGAGGTTAAGTTACTTCCCCAAGATCACAGGGCTAGTACTGAATTCAGGTAATCTAGATTCAAGGTCCTAGCACTAAACCATTTTGCCATCCTTCCTCTCAAGGATAAATCAGAAATGAAATACAGTGACAACCTGACCCAGCACACAGTTGTACAAAGATAGACAACGCCTCGTAGATGTTAGTACGTAAATTGAGAATTCTCTTACTGAAAGCATTACAGTCTTTGTCAGTGCCTAACAGGAGCTGGTAGGAAGCACTTTATCTCTTGCAGGTGTTTGGTGTTGACTATGTTCCATGAGTAGAGGAAACCTTTTCCACTATATACTGGACAGATAAGCAGAGAGATGGACATTATTCCTATTTTACAGATGAGCAAAGTGAGTTCATGGAGGTTAAATAACTTATACAAGGTCCCACAACTAGACAAGGGCAGAAGTCAAATCCAGCCCATTACCCAGAGCCCTTGTTCCTAACAGAAGCTGCAAGTCAGAGATATTAGGGCTTAAGAAAGGGGCAGAGAAGAACTTCAAAGTCAAGGACTCTCTTTATTTTATAATGTCCTTCTCAGTGATGAGAAGGTGTTGTAGCAGGGTCTGTTGTAAAAGAGAAAACTTGGAAATACCCAGATAGGCGACCAAGAGAAGAGAATGAAGAAAGGGACTCTGTGCAAGTCTTGAGTGACGTGAGTGTAAGAGAAAAGCATCAGCATTCCAGGAATAAACACAATTTCCACACAGAAAGCTGCCACCTTCAGGACGGGCCGGTCAGGCAGTCAAGGTGGACAGGTAGCAGATGGCCCGAGACTCAAGTGGGGCCTCTCAAGTTCTGAGAAGGCATCCATCTCACTGATGTCTTTCAGGGTTTTCCGGACCAGCAGCCAGAGGTGAGGAAGAGGGTGGTAATTTCTGGGAAAACCATAAATCTGGTCCCCTAAATTTGGCCAGGTTCATTTGAGCTGCACAGGAGCGATGGTAATAAGCAAGGCCTTCAGAACGGGGGCCTGCCCGGTACTGCCTTTTGGGTCCCCACTCTTCTCCACAGCAGCACATGGGGGAAGGGGCTGGCATAATGCCTGTCTCTTCTGTAGATCAATAAATTACGCTCATTTACTCTCACTGATAGACTCAAAGACTGGGGGGAAAAGACAAATTTTGCCTCAGACACAAAAATTTTAAGTCTTGAAAAAGATAAAAAGTAACAACAAAGAGGCCATTTCCTTCTATGAATTCAAGCCAATATCCCACAACACACATATGTATAAATCAGGGCCTGCAACATGTCATGGCTTTTGCCGTGTGTCACCTGACTTGTTTTGGCACCAGTTAAGCTGGTCAAAAATAGTGTCTGGGATTATTCAGGGAACATTTTAAGGGTCATAAATTCAGACTTGATCCTGGGAATAGCTTATTGGTGATGGCTTCCAAATGAGCACATAAAAAGTCTGTGAAGATATTTCATGGAAATCCTCCAACCACAGCAGAAAATGCAGATTTATAGGATATATTTTGTGTTCCAACTACCCAAAGAGCTTTCTATTAGCAAGTTATTGCCAGATGGCTGCTAAAGCAGGAGCTGTTATCTGTGACAGCAGCAGCTCGGAGAGCCTTAGCAAGAACAACTGTTTACCCCATCAGAAGAGCCAAGAACTTCTCATTATCATAGTCTTGTTGATGGCCAGCATTAGAGGGTTTGGATCCTTTAAGGTGTTCAAAATTGTCTTAAGAAGAAAAAAGCCTGGGCCAGGAATAATGTGCTTTTTTTTTTTTTTTTTTTTTTTTTTTTTTTTTTGGACATTTTCCATCTACTCACTGCCCTACTCATTCCATCTATTACCCCATGTTTTCTTTGTTTCACATAGTCCTGAACTCTGCCTTCTAATCACCTAATTTTGCTTAAAGATATACCAAGGTTTGTCAGATTGGATTGAAGTTTCCAGAAGGAATGGCAAAGGCCTTTTATATCACACACAGACTAATTGCTAGTGTCTACCCAGAACCTTGCCAAGGATTTTCAAACCATCTCCAGACTCAGGACAGAATTCCATGATTGATTAGCAATGTCTCTCATGGGTTAGGGAGAGGATAGTGGTGACACATACGCCATGTTTGTACCATCGCTGCAAGCCATTTATCTGATAGTGTGGTGGGATATTTTTATTGTCTACAGTGTCTAGAAGGTTCACCACATACATCTGTTGATTGATAAATTTCTCTGAAAGGAGAGATAAAGAGCTGATTTATCTTCAGGTAGTAGAATCATGCTAATTTCATTCTTTCCTCTAGTTTTTTCCTATAGTCTCTAAGCTTTTCATGAGCGTATTACATTTTCATTTTTTTTATCAGGAAATAGCTCATTTTTTAAAATTTAAACAGAATAGCATATATTAGGAGGGTAAATTCCTCCTGAAAAAAGGAGAGGAGTCACAAGAATCCTCAAGATAGATTTTAAGGCATTTTGTTATACTTCTCTATAAATCTGTACACAGTTGTGAAATTAATGCAGAGTGGAGTGTTCTGCTTTTTAAATTAAATAATGATCATTTGCTAGAGTCTTAAAAATTTTTGTAAACATAACTTTCAGTGGCACGTATTGTTGTTAACCCTTATCTCTTCTCCTATTTTTGGATATGCAATAGATTTTAAGTTTTTTACCATTATAAATAATGTAATGGACATCTTATGCAATCCCTCTGAAAGTAATAACAGCTAGGGCAAAATGGTCAGAGAGAATTGAGTTTCCCTCCTTGATTTAGCTTCTCAGTGTAGATTATATTGAGCCTCAGAATATCCAGCTACAAAACAGCCAAGTCAGCTCCCCCAAAGTCTACTAAAATGGATTCATGTCAATAAAGACTGTATTTAACTGGGTTTGCTGTTTGTGTAGTTAACAAGAAAAATAATTTTCTAGTAAAAACACTGTTAACTACAAGCTAAAATGCTTACAATAATATCCAAATTGCAATTATCATATGGAGAGGGGTCAATTTACCTTTTCATTAATCATTAAAGGTTTATTGTTAAAACGAATTAAAAGCTTGCCAAATGTTACTAGGGCCAAACTTGAAGAAACTGGACTGACTAAATGATGAGTGATAAAATGTAACTCTGATCATATCAACGCCTCACTCTGTTCATTGTAACTGTTTCACATACCATGAGTTCACAGCCTGCTTTCTGCACCAACTTCCTCAGTCTTGACTGGAAGGTGGCTACATGGGTGTATCTATATGTAAAAGTTCATCAAGCTGTACCTTAAGGATTTGTGCATTACACTAATGTAAAAAAAAAAAACTTTAAAAATCAAGGGAAACCCTATTTTAATGTAAAAAAAAAGAGCAATAATTATAAAGATACTTGTTCATCTTGTAGGTGTAACAATATTACAGCTGCCACAGTTTAAAGCATCTGGCCCATCATTAGATTGAAAGCAACCTGAGGGCAGAGACCACGTCTTGCACTTCAAGCATGACTCTGCCCTGTGTGCAGGGTGGGCTCAGTCCATGGCAGGGATACTGCCTGAGGGACCCTGTGAAGAGAAGACTGGTAATGAGTCACTCCTAGAGAAAATACCCCAAGCCAAAGTCACAGGCACCAGAAGACAGCAACCTTAGAGAAAATTATGCATTAACCACCTAGCTTACAAAATGAATCCATCTAAGCATACGGTTTTTTTTCAATCCTATAATATCTGGTGTCATTACATTAATCCTGTTTATGGCTGCTAGGAATTTTGTCTTGATGTCCAGTTATTTGTAGAGGAGTAGGAAAACGACACTGACATTTTCAATCCATGGTGTGTGACCACTGGTATTTACAGTTCAGTTTTTTCTTTCTCTGTTTTCCTAGAAACACATCTTTCTGATTCACTGACTTTGCAGACTTTATTTTCTTCTCCAGGACATTGCATCCATTGCAGCCATGCCCTCTGATCACCACCTCACTGCTCCTCCCCAACTAGCTCCTCTGAGGTTGGGAACTGACTCCTGCTTTCCATCACCCAATCCAGAGACTTCTACGGGAACTGTAACATGTCCTCTTTCTAAAGACAGTTTCAGTGGCCAGACCTCAGTGTGCAAGGTGCTTGCCCCTCTGTTCTGGTTATTCAGCAGGGGCCCTGTTATGCTTAAACATTCTGATTTCCAACAATGATCTTTAGAATCACAGCAAGTAGTTTATTTGTCAATGGATAAACAGAATATTATTTTAGTGATTAATGTACAAGATGGATATTAAAATCCTAGTTCTGCTGCAGCTCCAAGGAGGAGTCAGAGGATGTGGGTCAGACTCTGGTCCTCCCTGAATCCACCATTAGAATAATTCTGAAGGATACAGAGACAATTGCACATCAGCCAATAAAACTCCTAGTGGTTGATTAACTTGCATGTTGATAATAGGCTGTCAATGAAAAATCTGGCTTTAGCGGGACAAGGACCTAATAATCTTCTCATCTCTGCGGGTAATTATTATTATTCTGGTTACTATTACCTGAAGTGATGCACTCACAGTTCACGGATCAAGTTTTTTCTTCCTGGAGTGTTTTGATTTGTGCATCAGTCCCTTGCACATGTGACTTATGGTGATTTTATAGACCTGGGATGCGGGCAATCAGAATACTGGCAGACACATCGGCCGAGGGAGAGCAGAAGTGTGCTTGGGTGCTCACCAAGGCTATCTTTCAGAAGCAGGCAGTTGGGCCACAGGGTCCCCTCCAGCTTGCCATGTTAGAGTGGACTTTGATCTACCCACCGAGGCTCAAGGGCACACGCTCTCGTGCCTGGACTGTCTGACTCTCCCAGTCTCTGTCTATAGCTCTCACTGAACTGCAGTAATTCTCAGTGGGAGGGGAATGGGTGAAGGAGGATGAGCAAGCCCACACAGTCCCCTCCCAACAGAATCTAGAAAAGAGGTAGCCCTGTAATTGTTAGTTGAAGCCTTCCCTCAAGCTGCTGCCACCCCCTCAATTCCTCACCCATACAGATGCTAATATATGTTCTTCAACAGACTTATGCCACACTCCCCAAATCCCGCAAAGGGGCCTGGGAGTGAGCTCTGGTGGATGGAGCAGAATGTTGGGGAGGCTGCCAGAAGGCATACATTGGTGATAAGAATATTAAGACAAAAAGAAAGTAAGAAAGAGGAAGCAATCAAAAAAGCAAGTAGTACCAAGTGAGTAAGAGACCATGAAAAACATTTGAAATATCACACTTTCCTTAATGAGATTTGTTAATAGTTTCTCGAATCTAACCAAACAGGATTTACAGACTGGCATTAATAACGATGACAACCACCTTTTCCCAAGCTTGGGACACTTCTGATTCTGGAGGTCTGCTATCATAAAGCTTGGCTCTCTCCAATATGAACTTGATTTGTCAAGGAATCACTTTTTTTTTAAGGTTCTTTTTTTTTTTTTTTTTTTTTTTTGACAGAGAGAAACACAGCCAGAGAAGGGGGAACACAAGCAGGGGGAGTGAGAGAGGGAGAAGCAGGCCTCCCGCCAAGCAGGGAGCCTGATGTGGGACTCGATCCCGGGTCTCCGGGATCATGACCTGAGCCGAAGGCAGTCGCTTAACCAACTGAGCCACCCAGGCGCCCCAAGGGAATCACATTTTTAAGAAATATGTTGAGTTGAATACTTGTATAAAACCAAAAAGCACAAAGAAAACTAAGTTTATTTTCTAAATTTCATTTTTTAAAAAAATTCAACAATATCTGTACAACTTTAGCCCTAAAGTCTAACATGGATTCATGTCAATAAAGGCTGTGAATATCATTATTTGGCTTTGTTTGCTGCACGTTCTTATAGCTGTAAGGAAAAAAGTCCTACTGTAAGCACAATTACAAAAGACTTAAAATAATATACAAATTGCTAGGGTTAATTTACATTTTCATTAATAATTAAAGGTATATTATTATTAAACATGGATTAAAAACTTGGCACAAGTTACTCAGGCCAGACATCAAGAGACTGGGTTGATTAAAATATAATTCTAGGGGCACCTGAGTGGCTCAGTCGGTCATGTGCAACTCTTGGTTTCAGCTCAGGTCATGATCTCGTTGTGGTGAAATCGAACCCATGTCAGGCTCAGCACTCAGCTCACTTCAGATTCTCTCTCCCTCTCCTTTCTGTTTACTCTCCCCCGCCCACTCTCAAATAAATAAATAAAACCTTAAAAAAAAGATAATCCTTAATAATCTGGAGCCATGAAACGTAACTGGGATCATACCTACCCCTCCTTACTCCTCAGGTACCCTGAATTTATGGCCTACTTTCTGCACCAACTCTGTTTTCATGCCTCAGCACCTCTTGATTTTTGTCTGGGAATTTGGTGGGAGAACTCTCTGCTCTTCTACAGGAAGCAGGAAATTGCTGCTGGGGAGCTTCCTATGAGAGCAAAACTTTTCCCTGCAATGCTGGGGGGGCGGGGGTAGAGGTATAGTGGAGGCTGCCTAGAGTAGAACTTTGGGTCACAGGGCCTTCAACCTTCAGTCTCCTGGTGTGGGAACCAACAAACTCCTCATACTTCACATCTGCATTCCGGTTCACTGAATGATTTCACACACTAGCTGGCAATTCCTAAGCCTGCTGTAAAACCACCCAGGGATTCACCTCATCCATCATTGGACTGCAGCTGCCTTTTGAGGGCCACAGCAGGGATGAAAGGATGTCCCCTAGCCAGGGCTAACTCAGCCAGTAAAGAGCGATCCTCTCTCAAATTCAAACGCTGGAAAACAAAACGTATGGGAAGAAGATCTGGAGTTCAAGATGGGCCCCAAACACTGAGAGAGTTGATTTAGATCGTTCTTCAGAACCAACTAGCTGTGTAACCCCGGGCACATTATATAATCTCCTAAATCTGTTTCCTCCTCTATAAAATGGGGATTAAAAAAACTGACCTCATAAGGTTGGGGAAGATTTAAAAGAAAAGACACATGCAGTCCAATGTCTGCTATGTAAGAAGTGACCCAAATGTGAAATACTTCCATGAGGTAGTGGTTAAGAACCCAGGGTATGATGCCAGACTGTTTGGGTTCAGTTCTCTATCCCTATCATTTAACAGCTTAGGGCACTGGGTAAATTACATAACTTCTGACTCAGTTTCCCCATCATCAAAATAGGGTTTCATTACAGCACAAAGTAGATATCCAGTAAATACTAGCTTTTTAAAAAATTTCACTGTGAGCTTGTGTTTCCAGTGTAACCAATAACATGGTAATGAATTAACTGAGAGTTTATGTATGAATTAAGTGAGAGTAATATATATATTTTTTAACTCATGAAGACCTTGCATGCATTTATGATTTTTTTCTGGGCAGAGTCATGCTGTGATGCAAAGGGTGGGGCTAAACTGTAACATGAAGAAAAAATTCAAAGAGGGGGAATAACCACCCACCAGGGAGCTATTTCTTTTGTAATGTACATTCCATTTCTTCTCCCTCATGCTTTTTAATTCCTTCCACATTTCCTGCCATAATTATCAAATGTTTGGTTTCTGACCTCACTCTTCTGGAGACTAGAGCCCAGGGAATTTGGAATTGTTTATTTTCTGTCCATAAACCTTTGAGTTAATGGAGGGGCTTGTGAGTGAAGGGTTTGTTGGTTTGAAGGTCACTGGAGTTGAAAGAAAAACATTACCAAAAAAGCACTGAAATACTTTGGAAACGCGGAGCCCCCAAAGAGCAGAGCAACGGATCTCTTACACTTGCGCAACGCTGGTTTAAGGGAAAATTGAGCTTTTTAAAAGGCTGTTATATGGCCCTAATATTAACACAAAATCCGAGGGCACTTTACAAAGAAAGAAAAAAAAAATGCTGGGAATCAGAATTTTACTTTATTAAAAAAAAAAAAAAAAAAGCATTCCGCCCTAAAGGAAGAATCTCTCCCCTCCCCTTTCTCCGAGGAGTCAGCCTTGGAAGGAAAAAGCCCTCAACTATTAATTTCCTCTTAAGTAAAGAACTCAAAGGCGCCTTTTTGAACTCAGCTGCTGCTCTCCTCGCCGCCTCCGTCCCAATCCGCCCAGCTCGTCCTTTTCCCCCTGCTCACTTTCCCTCCATATTAGCCGCGGTGGGGCTCCCGCTTATAGCCCAAACTACTTTTCCTGATTTGGAGGTTTAAGTTTCCTAAGTAGCATTACTGCTGGGAGCGCCCCCTCACCCCAGGCACGGGAACTCCCAGTCCCACCCCGGGAGAACGTCCCCGGGACGCACTCCCCGCCCGTCCGCCGCGCACTCCCAAGTGGCCCCGAAGCCCGAGTCCGGACCCGGCCGCTCACCTACCTCGGCGTGGACCCAGACGACCGCGACCAGCGCGAGCGCGAACCAACGTGTCCACATCTGCGGAAGAGAGGAGACCGAGACTGAAGGCGCCGGGCCCCGCGCCCACCCTGGAAACTTCTCGGGGTCCGGCAGACTCGCCCCCTCCGCCGGGTCACCCTCGGCCTCCCCCAAGGGGTCGGGCCGCCGCGCCCCGCGCCGCGGCACCCAGCTCTCACCATGGTCCCGTCCCGGTCTCTTGAGGGCGCCGGGCAGGGTGGCTGCAGCGAGCTCTGAGGGAAGGTGGGAGCTCCGCCGCCCCGCAGCCTCCGAGGAAATCCGACCTGCGCTCACCGCCCCTTAAGACCCCTCCTTCCCTGCCGGCCTGCCCCCCAGCTCCGCCCCATTCTCCTCCCCCTCTGCAGCAGCGGCCCCGGCGGCTCGCGGTTCGGCTGGGTCCTCCCCGCCCCTCGCTCTGGGGAGCCGGCGTGCGTCCTGGCGCCGCCCGAACCCCCTCTCTCCTCAGGCGCCCCGGACTTGGAGGCAGAGATAGAGAGGGGTGTCCGGGGGGGCGCTGCAACAAAGGCGGAGAGGGGTGGGGGGCCGAAACCCCACCCCCGGGAGGGCCCGCTGGCCTGCGGCAGCTCCGGCGGGCTGTGGGCGCGGGCTGCGGCGGCGGCGGCCAGGTGGGCGGTGCTGCAAGGGGCTTTCGGCCGGGTCTGGGGCGGGAATGGGCCGGAAAGGGCGCCCTGTGGCCTGGGAAGCTGTAGCCGCCCCCCACCACTGAAGAGAGGGCCGGAGTTGCGGAGGGACCCTTGTGGCCCGGGGACCAGGACGTCACGGCTGGCAGAGTGCGAGGAAGTGGGCGCAGGGCCCAGGAGGCCGGCTAGCACCGGAAAAGCTGCTTTGGGTTCAACCGTGAATTTCCTAGGGGAGAAGTGGGAGCTGCCTCTCTGGGCTAAGAAGATCTTGACTCCAGCGTTGGCCAGCAACCTCATCCTGTCCAGGAGAGGTGTCCCCCTCCTTTTTTCTGCCCTCCCCCCGCCCCGCCCCATCACCTGTGCCCTTACTCCCACCCAGTCATCCCAGGTCTCCTCTTTATTCTTGCTTCCCATCTCCACCAACTTCTTCCCAGGGGCCTTCAAACACCTGCCTCTTTGAAGGTGTTAACTCCCCAAACTCCTAGCTGTGGCTTCTTTCCTACTTTGTGTCTGGTGCTGAGAACAAATCCACATGACACCTCAGATTTAATATGCCCGATGGTGAGACCCACTTCTCACCAGCTCCCCGGTCTATTCATCCACTTCTTTCACAACGTTTGAGGAGTGTCATCAAAACGTTTCCCCACTAACTAGACCCTGGTTTCACTGTGTTCCGGTAGTTTTCCCTTTGAGATCTCACGTGCATCTCTTCTTCACTTCCATTCACATTTCCACCTCCTTAGGCCAGACCTTCATCCTCCCTCATTCCGGAATTCTGGAAACCACCTCTGGTTGTTTTCCAGTTCCAGGCTCTCCTCCCCTAGTCTCCACTGCAACCCGTTGCCACATTTTCACTACATGATTTCAACTGTCTTTCTCAGACTCTTCCCCTCCTCAGAAACTTTTAGCACTCTTCTGCATCAAATCCAAACTCTCCCCCTTTCCTGAAAGTCTCCCATTACTGGAGTTGACCTATTTATCTAAGGGCACTTCAACTACTTAATATATTCCCTTTGCTTGAATCAGGCCAGTATTGTCCTTGTCCTCTGAACTTTTCATATTCATCAGTTTGGTGAGTACTTACTGTTGAGGTTCTAAGGGGTTTCCGATAGCACCCATATTCCCCAGGCAGGTTCGCAAACCATTGAGATAGCTGCTGGAGTCAGACTGACGGAAAGGAAAATCTCAGCTTTGTCCTGGGTGGGCACTGGAAGGAAGGCCGTGGCTTGGATCTGGGAGGACAATGAATCTGCATATACTTCACCCCCAAATTAAATAAAATAAGACATGTTCAATGGCAGTCACAAGAGGAATTGGACAATTTGCTGGTGACATTGGGAAGCTAGAACCTACCCTCACTCTGACTGGTAGAGGGCTGGAGCTGCAGACAGACCCCTTTTGTGAAAATCTGCTTTTGTAAAATTGACTGCAATTTTACAGTTTCTGGAAGAGCAGAAAACACATGATTTCTAGGGCAGGCGAGCTCCTCAAACTTGATGGGTCAGAGCCACACATATTTAGTTCCTTTTTCAAGCTCACCGGTCAGACAACTCATTCCTGCTTCCTTGATATGCCCTCTGTCCCAGTCTCTGTGCTAGGATTGAAGGCAAATGTGATATATAAAGTTTTGCTCCTGCCCTCTAATAACTCAAAATACTTTTTATCCCTTGCACATCAATTACACTCCCTCAGAATCTGGCATGATCTCCTTTCCTCTCGTCCTCCTTGTGTCTGTTCAAAGTCAAAGTCTGTTTTTCTCTTCCCAGGACCCAAGTGAAGTTTCTTTGCTTCTCTAGCACCATTTCTGACAACAACTTGGCATAGTGGGCATGAGTTTTAAAATCTAACAGATCTGGCTTTCAATGCTCTCACTACGACTTACTAGCTGTGTGACCTTCATCAAATTACTTAAACTCTCTGAACCTAGGTTTCTGCACCTGACAGATAGCAATGGTAATGTCTTGCAAATGGTTGCAAAATGTAAATGTGGTAAGTTATAGAAAGTGCCTGGCAAGTAATAAACCTCTATAAATGGTAGCCATTATTTCCTTGACCCTGCTTTGCATCTGAGTTGCAGCTGGTACTGTGTACTAGGTACGACAGAGCCACTCAACATGTCTTATTTTATTAAATTATCACAACAAACTGAAAGACATTTTTTTTAATTGCTTCCATTTCCCAAATAAGGAAACCAAAGCTCAGAAAAATTTGGATGCTTTTCCAAGGTTAACAGTTGGTTCTACAGCCTTACAACTTGGCATTTTATTGCATACTCTTATGCAATGTTTAATACTTGTTCACATAGTTATTGTTCTTGATTTTCCAGCTAGATTTTAAGATGCTTAGGGCATAAACAGGTTTTTGTTTGTTTTTTTGTTTGTTTGTTAATCTTTATTCTCTGTACATTTGGGACATAGTCAGTGGATTTGATTTTTATCAAAATTACAGATTCCTGTTCAATAAAAAATAAAAAATAATAAATTAGGAGTTACTCAATATCTAAAACTGGCATGGAACTCATAAGTACAATATAAATGTAACTCCTAAAAATCAGAAGAAGACTAGAATCCCAAGAGAAAGATGGACAGAGGGTGTGAACAGGCAGTTCCCAAGAAAAGGAATCCCAAATGACCAACAAGCAGAGAAAAGATGCTCAAAATCACTGGTGTTATTTAAACTGCCAATGATCCTCTGAAATCAGTATTATTTTATTGCCTCCATTTTACAGGTAAGGAAATTGAGACACAAATATTTTAAGTAATTTGCCCAAGGTTATAATTAAGTGGTAAATATTTCTTTATAATCATCACAGAGGCAAAAATTAAGCAGTTGGACAATGCTAAATGTTAGTGTGTGAGTAGTGCATCTTTCTGGTGTATTGTGATTAAGAACATGAATTTAGAAGCCAGATTGCCTTGGTAGTAACCCTTGGCTTACTTACTATGTAACCTTTGGCAAGCTATGTATCCTCTCTGCATCTCTGTTTCTTCACTTGTGAAGTGGGGATAATAAGAGTACTGATTCCATAAGGTAGGGTTATTGTACAAATTAAATGTGTGAATATATGTCAAGTACTTTTAGCAGTACCTCATACATAAGTTTATAATTCTTGTGTGCTACCAAGGGAGTGATTCAATAGAAAGTCCTTGCAGATACTGATGATAATTCTGTACTACAAAATGGTTAATGTAACTCTCTACAATAAACAAAAAGCAAAACAAACAACAATAACAAGAAAACAAACTGCATGAAGGAGTTGACAGTTATAACAGTGAGGAATTTTTTGGGTTGCAGGTAATAGAGAAGCTGACCTAAATAAATGGAATTTATTAGCCATTATCTCTCACCTTCACCTTGAGCAATATTTTTTCATCCCTGGGTTTCACGCAGTGGCTCCTGGGAGTTCCAGTCTTTTCTCTGAGGGTGGGAACCTGGTTGTAGTGCTGGCCTCTTCATGCCCTTGGACCACACCATCCAGGTGAGGGAGGGAGCCTCTTTTGGGAGCTGCTACAAAAGTCTTGGGCTTTGTGTTTTTTAAAGCCTAATCCAGTTTCTTGACATCCTCATGCTGATCACTGTGACTGAGGGGTTGGGCTGGGCTTGATAGACTTAAGCCAGGAAAGATGACCCAACGGAAAATCACAAGGGACTGAATGATGGGACTAGTCAAACAGTGTCTCCTGTGCAACAAATCACCAACCTACACTATGAACCAGTAAGCTCCTAAGTGGGGTGTAGGTTCCCCAGAGGGCACGAGAAAAGAATACTAGAACTTCTTTTTTTACTTATTTCCAATCCAAAAATAGAAATTGACTTTGCAAATAAGTAGATAGACTCCAGTGCCCATATTCAATCCATATGTCAGACAGTCATGAGTTTTACTCTATTGCCAAGTACCATGAGGAGAGTGGGCGTTCTCCCACACAAAGGGACTGACAGCAGCTAGCTCCTTTGAACATGTTGTAATATACTGCAATGTGCCTGCTTACATGGATTTACATATTATACTATTTAATTTTAATTAAACTAGATGGAAAACATTTCAGCTTTGAAACCATAAATTGAGGCCAAAGCTTTTTCCTATTAATAAGAATTGGGCAGAGCCATCATGTTTGCTACTTTTGGGAAGAGCTGTCTTTCACATAACCAAGGTAAAAGCAGTAACTTGACCTCAGAAGTAAGAATAAGACTATTTGAAATATTGGTTCACATTAATTGCTACCAGTAATAACTTCATCCTAAGTATGCTTTGAGATACCAGTTAAAAATACTTAGGATTGACAAGATCTTCTGAAACTATCCAGAATATAAAGACAAATACCCATTTTTTTTTTATTGGTGATGTCTGAAGATATACAATACTCATCTCAAGCCTTTAGAAAATTTCTCTCAATTTTTCACAAATAAGTAAATAAGCCACTGGAACTCTTTGCTGGAAGATTTTTGATCAGACAAAATTTCTGTTGACGTTTTTAAAATGTGCACATATGAGAGGTTTTATGGATGCCACATCTTTATTGTTTTAGACATCAAAATCACCTAATGATGAAACATTTCCAAATATTCAATTTGAGAATATTTTCTCCACAGCAAAAGTTTACTTTTAAAAGCAATTACATTGTCACTCATTGTTAGCATCACAAATTTTCCTTTAAGTGGTAAATTGTGTGTGGATTTTTAAAAATAATCTGATAGGTAGCATTCTACTTACCACACAAAAAGACAACAAATTTGGAAGAGCTGTTTTATGTCAAATATTTGTCTTACAGCCTCTGTCCCAATGTAATTTGTGAGCTTCAGTGTGGTAAAAAAAATATTTTCATATCCCATATCATTTCATTTCCCATATCACTTTTTCCATATATAATTTTTTTAAGATTTTATTTATTTATTTGACATAGAGAGATCACAAGTAGGCAGAGAGGCAGGCAGAGAGAGGGGGAAGCAGGCTCTCCGCTGAGCAGTAAGCCTGATGCAGGCCTCCATCCCAGGACCGTGGGACCATGACCTGAGCCAAAAGCAGAGGCTTTAACCCACTGAGCCACCCAGGCACCTATTCCACATATAAATTTTTAAAGATTTATCTATTTATTTGAGAGAGGGAGAGAGAGCTTGCCTGCAATGGGGGGAGGGGCAGCAGGAGAGAACCTCCAGCAGACTTCCAGCTGAGCACCGAGCCCACTTGGGGCTTGATCCCACCACCCAGAGATCATGACCCTGAGTTGAAATCAAGACTCAGATGCTTAACTGGCTGAGCCACCTAGGTGCCCCTCACTTCTCATATGATTTTTAAGTATTATAAATATTCGCTTATGTCAATTTATAAAATGAACCACATCAGTGTCTTCCTGTAGGATGCTTTGCAGCTCTGGCCCAGGTGTCCCTGCTGCAGTAGCTTAGTTGTGAATGGCGCAGCAAAACATTCCGGGTGTGAGCGTAGCAGTGGAACTTACCCTGAATCTTTCTGCTCTGTAACTTCACTTACATGATTCTTGCAGAAAATACTACTTTCACTAAAGAAGTCATTTATTATTTAGAAGGCATCTTTCCTAGTTGTGGTTTCTTCAATTGTTCACAAAAAAATCAGTTTTTGGTTTATTTCATTATTGAAACAGAATGGATGATGAGAAACATTTGAGACATCTATGTTTTCACTTACTGTATGGCAAATCTGCACGAATTTGCTCAAATACTTAATTTTCCCTGCTAATCTTCATAGGAAGATTGTATATATACATATGTATAGTCTACTGAACTACTGAACTTTTTACTAATTCCGATGGCGTATGCTGACCAAGAGGTGCACTTGAGCTTTTCACCATATTGGTTTCCCTGTACTATTTCTACTATTCCAGGTTAGAATAGGAAGGACAATTGTTTCCCCTAAAGGTATGCCTTTGCCATTAAGTCAGAAACTTAAAAGAAGTCTTAGACATTTAATATAGATTTTGACAAAATTTCTATGTATATCTGGAGTGTATTATCTGCTAGGACTGCCATAGGAGAATATCACAGCCTGGCTGGCTACACAACAGCAATTTATTTTTCAGACAGTTCTGGAGACTGAAGTCCAAGATCAAGGTGCTGGCTGGGCTGGTTTCAGGTAAGCTCCCTTTCCTTGGCTTGCAGATGTCTACCTCCTGGCTGTGTCCTCACGTGACCTTTTCTCCGTGTGCATCAGTCTGGCAGTTCTTCCTCTTCTCCCAGGGACACCAGTCCTGTGGGATTAGGACTCTACCTTTCTGACCTCATTTATCCTTCGCTACCTTCTTAAAGGCCCTATTTCCAAATACAGCCACCTTGGAGGTTAGGGCTTTGGCATATAAATTTTGAAGAAATGCAATTCAATCTATTACAGTGAGTTAACTTTTTTACTTCTGACCATCATAAAACCAAATATTGTACCAAACTGTACTTAAACCTTCGATTCTCTCTGTCACAAAATGTTAAGCAAGTATTTCCAAATGAAATAAAAACAGCACTCTCACTAAATCTATTATTTTTTTCAGTGAGAACAAAAAGGTTTTTTGACCATTAATTAGCAAACTGAAGTGCTTTAAAATGTTGGTTATTTCATTGTTAACTCATTTTGTTATTTTATATTTTGTGTGTGTTTTATGGTATGGATACTATGTTTGCTCATTGTTATTGATGGAGGTATGTGCCCGTCAAGTTTGAATACCATTGCCACAGAAAACCAAATCTCAGACTTAGGCCGAAAGAACAATTCTAGTATTGAGTACAATATTTGTCACGTTTAATCACATTTATTGTGACAATCAAATTCACTGTGACATTTTGTTTAATCATTGAGAACACCTGTGACAAGATGTTTTCATCAGCAACTGAGGGAAATAAAGTATTTATCAAATATTTATGTGTTTATTGGCATATACAGAGCAATGTGTAATTTAAATGTATGCCTATTCTGCTCTGTCTAAAGGTTCTATATCCACGTAATATTCCAATTAATTTCTGAAAATTCCAAAACTGATAGCAAAAATTTTCATGTTTTATTCACAAAACTATGATGTGTGATAATCAATCCACTTGTCATGAGCTTGCCAGGCCTATTAATTTGGAGGAATATGAAAATTTTATGTGATGAAATCCTCATGATATTCAGCACACATCCGCTCCTTTTATAGTCAGCATGTTTGTACTTCACTTCAGGTAACCTTCTAGTTGCCCTCTAAATTTCCACTTCCACTCTTGATCTGTGTGTTCTACTCTACTCTAGAGGTGAAGCAGTGATCTAGATTCAGCCAATCAGTGCATTTCATTCTCTTGGTTGCAGTTCAGAAGTCAGGCCAAATCTCACACATCAAAAGAACACTTCTAGAATTGAGTATAGTATTTATTATTGTTAATCACATTCATTGTGACATTAATCAAATTCATCGTGACATTTTTGTCTAATCATTGGGAGTACCTGTGACAAGATACTTTCCTTACCAACTTGAAGGAATAAAATATTTATAAAATATTTATGTTTATTGACCTATGGGCCA
Organism: Spilogale gracilis; assembly: GCA_004023965.1. Taxonomy (NCBI): domain Eukaryota; kingdom Metazoa; phylum Chordata; class Mammalia; order Carnivora; family Mephitidae; genus Spilogale; species Spilogale gracilis. The sequence goes on along the minus strand of PITA01001042.1, from coordinate 143,536 downwards.
ATGAGATTCAGTTCCAAGATTTTTGTTCTATCCAAACTAACCCTCTCTTCCACTGGCTCAAATGTAAGGCAATTGTGAAACTGAAGCTGTAGGAGGTCCTCCCCTGGGGCCAGAGATACTGCCAACCTGCAAGAGGCAGAACCTAGAGATGGGGCCCAATAATATCATCAGGGCGTCAAGCTGAGCTATTTCTGATTGGCTTCTTTAGCTTTGTTGTCTGTTTGTGTTCGCTCAAGTCTCTTAAGCTGTTTTTTGTTTGTTTGTTTTGGGTCACAAATGAAAAAAAATCCCAACTGATCATTGGGCTAATAATATAATTACAGAGTGCTTAATATAATAAAATAATTAGCATAAATGACAGTTCTTTAAGTGTAATATTTTTAAGAGTTATCAAACATCAAAGCTGGAAAAAGGAAATGATTTGCTCAAAGACTTGCCAAATAGCAGACATTCTATCCACCGCATGGGGCTGCCTCCTCCATTCCCCAGCCTGCTGCAGACAGGGGCCTGTGTATTAAAGACATCTTTAATGCCAGTGACTAAACTCAACTCAGAGGGAACTTACCGGTTGGTGAGGATAAATGGGGTGAAAGGATGAACTGCAGCAACTAAGGTCTCAGGGACTTGAATGGGACTTATGGTAGGGTAAAAAAAGTGCTCCTTGCATCCTTGCCAAGATATTCACTTCCTAATCTCTGGAACCTACAAATGCTACCTTACATGCAGAAAAAGAGACTATTACATGGCACATCTTGTAAGGAACTTGACAGGAGAAACTTCTCCTGGATTATCCAGGTGGGCCCTAAATGCAATCGCATGCATCCTTTTTGGGAGACAAGCAGAAGGATATTAGACACAGACAGAAGAGGGGAGGAGACTCACACAGAGAAGGCAACATGAGGATTGAGGCAGAGACCGAAGTGGTGTAGCCAACAGCCAAGGAACCCCTGAGAATGCTGACAGAAGCAGGCAGGGGCAAGAAACAGTTTTCCTCCAGAAAAATTCCCCCAGACAGAGTCTCAGAGGCAGCACTGCCCTACAGACACCTTAATTTGAGTCTCCTGGCCTCCAGAACTGAGAGAGAAGAAATTTCTGGTGTTGTGAGCCACCAGGCTGTGGTAATATTTTATGGCAGCCCCAGGAAATGAATATAGGACTGAATGCTGTAAGTTCTCTCTCTCACGCTCTGTCTCTCTCTCATTAGACTCTCAGCTTATTCTGCAGTTTCAGTTTCTCCATATGGCTGAGGAGATGGCTAATGCAAGTCCCCAAATTGCATCCTCCCAGCTTTGGAACCTTGACAAGAAGAGAAAGTTTATTTTCCCAAGTTCATACATCCAAGCCAGGGAAGGATTCTGATTGGTCCTCTTTGTGTCCTGTGACCCCACCCTCCTTGGACAAAGCATATTGACGAGGGGGAGGTCCCGTGGTTGGCTGTGTGTGGATCATGCTACCATGTCTCTAACAAGAAACATACTCTGACTGATAGCTTCACAAACCACGTGGTATGAGGGAGGAGGTTTTTCCAAAGAAGGGATACGGGGCAGACTAAAACAACAAATATCCATTGCAAGGAAGTCAGCCAGATTCCTGGGCTCTTTCCCAGCCTGAGACACCATGAGGACATGTAAGTTCGTGAACAAAAGAACAACAGACTTGTCCCTGACACATGGGACATTGTATATTCCCTCCTCTAATCCAGACATAGAAGTAAACACCTGACTTTGTAATTTATGTGGAGATTGAAAAAGCTGCATGTTTGATCAAAAGGATGGGTTCACCCTCTGCAGGGTCTAGTCACAGTGGAACTAGTCTAGGCTGGAGAAGAGGCTAACCTCAATTGCCCCATGAGGCACCATGAAGTTAACTGGCAACATCAGGTATGGGGTTTTGGGGGCTCTCTGAGAAAATCCCTGGGAAAAGGAGTTTTCATGGCCAGAGCCCAAGGCTAGAGAGTCATTCCTCATTCTCTGGTCACTTCATGTCTCTCTCTTTTTCCTTTCTAGTCTCCCTCTCTTTAATTCCCTCCCTCCTCTTCTTTCCCTCTTCTTCTTTCTCATCTCCCACCCTTGGGAGAAGAAGTAGGAGGCTTATGCACCAGCCAGAGGCTTTGCAGAAAGCGGTTTATGCTTTTTAATTTTTTTCTATGCTTTGAAAAGAAAATGCCTTCCCCTGACTAGTTTTGGTGGAACACTCTATTTATCAGCATAATCACTGACATTTATCATAAAACTGACTGAGATTCTTCCAGGGCCTGAGCTACTCCCTGGGAGTAAATCAAGCCCTTTTGAGCAATGACTGGGCTTCTTTCAGACCCTTAGGTATTACTTTCAATGTACCAGCAAAAGCTAAAAACGAAAGTGAATAAATGCAGCTGTTTAAAGGAACTGACCTGCACATGAACGTCATGCAGTAAAGTAATTTGGCTTATTAAGAATGTGTGAACGTGGCAGAAAATGCTTATTTTTACTGGCTTTTCAGAGTAAAGAGAAATGCTGCCATTAACCTGACGAATACCATTCAGATTGAGCCTACCAGAGATGCTGCTTGGACACCCACTCTAGCTGGGTCTGCCCCTCAATATCTCCTCTGCCCTCGTTAAATTTTTATTCACTTATGGCTACTTCCAAAGAAAGCTGACTCTTTCAACTTACTCTTACTGACTTAAAGAGCTGTAATGGATGTATGGGGGAGGAAGATGTAATATCTCTGCAAGGACAAGACTTAGAGTTTCTTTTCTTTTCTTTTCTACATACTAGAAATCCAGACTCCTAGAAGAAAAGCAAGTGTTCAGCATACTCTTTGCACAATTCAGGCACAATGAACCACACTCATTATCTCTGAGGATGGTGAGATCCCTCCTGAAATCCACGTGTTCTGACGCCAGCCATGAACCACCCTTACAATCAGGGATTTCTAAGGATAGAAGTCTCAGGCTTGTTATGCTAACTCTTTAATCTCCACAGTTCACTAGGGACCATAGCTTTTTCTGCATTAAAAAAAAATATGAAGTTATAGAGCAGAACTTATTAATATGAATAAGAGATAGACCATGAAGACTCAAATGTCTCTCATGCACCCAGATTTCTTTCAAATGGTATTTATATACCACATGTCTATCCTGCTATTCTGGCCATAAAGAATGGAATAAGGGATTTCTCCTTGACTCCAAAGCTAAAAGGTATAGTCCGACATAATGGAGACCAAGTTCACAGAGTCTGACCAGTAGGGGAGCTCCATAGTGGGGGTTGACAAAATGATCCAAGCCATTGTTTTTACAATAATAGAGCTAGATAGAGAAAGGGAAATTGGGTGACTAACCTAGACTGAGTGAGAACAAATATTCGGTTACTGTTCCAAGTCTCTGTGAAGCCTGGTGTGCTCCTCAGTCTTGGAAATTTATGGTCAAGATAGGTGATGGTACAGCATCAGGATGGATGATTCTAGTACATCCTTGCAATGAGCACGTTTCCTTCATGAATAGGAGTGTGTCTTTTCTAAGCAGTCTGAATGAAACTAGCTAACACCAGGGTAAATATTCCCCCTACAAAGGATTTGGCAACTAAAACGACAATAGTTGTGCTAGAGGCCATCCAAGGACACTTGGAAGAGTATAGTTCATGTCAATAACAAGAAGTAGCACCTTACACTGCAAAAAGGAAGTTTCAGAACACATCCCACTCTCTCAAAAATAGAAAACATAAGTAGGCTTAAGAAACACTTTAAAAATTATCTGTGTGGTTGGGTCACAGGGAGTGATTGGGAAAGGTCGATATATTGGGACTATTTCCCATGTGATGGATGTCAAAAGAGCAATGATCTTTGATGGCAAAACTCTCATGTCCTTGGCACATACAATGCTGGGCGGGATGAACCCAGGATGGTCTGAAGCAAGGGTTCCTCCTGACAGACCGCCAGCAGGGGCTGTGAAGTTGACAGTAGTCCCTGAAAATGTGAGCCGTGGAAGCCCCAAACTAGACTTGAAAAGTGAGCTGAAGCATTCTGATGGGTTCCGTGGGAGGCAATATTAAAACCCTGCATCCAAATCAGGCTCAGGGGCAGGAGTGGAGTGTATTTATCAACTTGTCTGTAGATGAAATATATCTTGAGTCCATATTTTGGGAGTCTGCAAGGATGAGGGTGATTCAGAAGTACACTCCATGGACACTGTTTAGTCCAGTTGTTCTTGTGGCAGGCCCCTTGGAACACACAGGTGGTGTCGGGGAACACATCACTTGCCACCTGGCTGAACACTTAGAAACTCCCATTCACATGTCCTTGGCTGAGGCAGGAGCCGTGATTAGAAAGGATGATTTCATTCCAATACCATCACCTTCTTGAGGAAAGGATAACCTCTTTTTATCTGACATGTGACCTTTTAGTTGTACTTGAAGTATTTGGGGCTGTTCAGAGATAGTGCTAAGTGACATGAGAATACTTACCCTGGAACTATTGTTCTCTGAGAGCTTCCTACAGTAAAAGTGATAAGCATTGTTTGAGACTACCCAATTTTAGTATTGGGGCAATTTCTAGCCTTCATGATTAAGAATGGGCTCAAGTTTTCCTTCTTTAGTTTCCTTAAGCATTCAGGGCAATCTTATGCCCTTACATACAGAATAATTATTAAGATTACAGGTGGGATATTAGAGTCCTGCAAACCTGGAATGGTGGACTGGATCACAGAGCCCTGGAATTCTTCTCAATCTATTATTTATGGCACCTTTCCTTTTAAAACTTAGTGTTTTATTTTTCCTAGAGCACCTGCACAGAAATAGCATACTCTAATTTTCTTTAATTGCAAAATAACCAGAACAAAAACTTTCTATATTGCTCTTTTAGAAACATGAAGTTTACAATTTAATAATTTATAATATGGTATGATTTTTATGCCCTGAATCTTTTTGGGTATTAGCTTTTGATATCTAAAAACCAAGCTTTTGGATCTCAAAATGCTTTTATCTTGCAAAGCCTATTTTAAAACTAAAGCTAAGAACTGACAGTGTTATTTGTATTTTGTTGTTAACGAACCCGCCCTGAGGCAATGACAACTTCAGGTCTGGGTCAAACAGATACTGATCAAGGGATATAAGAAAGTGTGGGGAGTGGGTAAGAGGAGGATACATCAGGTTCTATTACCTACTCTATATGCCAAGGTGATATTCATGAATTGGGGGATTTAAGTAGATCCCAGAGTTTCCTTTGCCAATGTCAAGGTTGTCCTCTATGGAAAAGTAAAAGACTTTTCCCTGCAGAGATTTTACTATATGATAACATCTACTCCAAACTTGGGTTGAACTGGGCAACCTACATAACCTAAACACCACTGCAGAGGGGCGCCTGGGTGGCTCAGTTGGTTAAATGACTGTCTTTGGCTCAGGTCATGATCCCGGAGTCCTGGGATAGAGCCCAGCATCCATCCCTGCATCCGATCCCTGCATGGAGCCTCTCATGGGGCTCCCTGCTCTGCGGGAAGTCTGCTTCTTCCTCTCTCTCTCTCCCCCTGCTTGTGTTCCCTCTCTAGCTATGTTTCTCTCTGTCAAATAAATAAAATCTTTTTAAAAGAATAAATAAACACCACTGGAGAGAGGAGACAGCAGGCAAAACCTCTAAGGTACCAAAACAGATTCACAGAAGCCACACACCAAAGAGTTCATTCATAGGCAAGCCCTTAAGCCCTCAAATCAAGCCTAGCTGTTTTTACTTACATAGTCAAACCCTCTGTTTCTAGGCTGGGCTGGAGTTAGTAAGTGACAGAAGGATCTGGTTGTATATTGCAAACAGAGGGGGGTGGTGGTGGGGGGAACCACCATAGCATGATGGAAATGAAGGAGTCAGAGTACAGCAAAAATCAGGCACAAACACTTCAAACATCAATGCCATCTTGGGACTTTCGTATAAAGATAACATGTCTAGGGGCGCCTGGGTGGCTCAGTCATTGAGCGTCTGCCTTCGGCTCTGGTCATGATCCCGGAGACCCGGGATCGAGCCCCACATCGGGCTCCCTGCTCAGCAGGAAGCCTGCTTCTCCCTCTCTCACTCCCCCTGCTTGTGTTCCCTCTCTGGCTGTGTTTCTCTCTGTCAAATAAATAAAACCTTAAAAAAAAATAAATAAAGATAGCATGTCTGAAATTTCTCATTCTTTCCTGTAACCAAGACTGTGATTGATAAGTGTCATAGCACTCAGTGGGAATTCAGAGGAATCTAATCCAAGTATGAAATATGGGGCTCAGAATTTAAAAATATGACTTTATAATAATAGTATGACATGATTTATGCCTTTGGGGGGCATTAACTTTACAAAACTAAAAGTCAAGCTTTTAGATCTCAAAACTCCCACTCAGTGGGAATTCAGAGGAATCTAATCCAAGTATGAAATATGGGGCTCATAATTTAATAATATGACTTTATAATAATGGTGTGACATGATTTTATGCCTTTTGGGGGCATTAACTTTACAAAACTAGAAGTCAAGCTTTTAGATCTCAAAACTCCTTTTTTTTTTTTTTGCAAAGACTCTTATGAGCTGAATTACATCCCCCTAAAACTCATGTTAAAGCCCTACTCTCCTCTACCTCAGAATGTAATTGCATTTGAGGATAGAGTCTGTGAAGAGGTGATTAATTTTAAAAAAGGCTATTAAGGTGAGCTCAGATCCAATCTGACTAGTGTTCTTGGGGGAAGAGATTGGGACACACAGGGAAACCTAGGGATGTGCATACACTGAAAAAAGACCATGTGGAACCACAGTGAGAAGAAAGCCACCTTGGTGCCAAGGAGCAAGGCCTCAGAAGAAACCAAATCTGCTGATACCTTGATCTTGGACTTCCAGGCTCCAGAATGGTGAAGAAATAACTTCCTGCCATTGAAGCCATCCAGTCTGTGGTATTCTCTTATGGAAGCCCTGGCAAACTCATACAAAGACAGTTTTGAAACCCAAATGCCAAGAATCAACTTGTCATCTGCATTCTACTGGGGAAAAATAAAAGCCCACTGAGGCTTTATAATTTAGTCAAAGAGCAGTCCAGAAGATTTTCCACACGTCTCCAGCAAGATACAGAACTGACTCCAGTGTTCTCTCTGGGCATGTGGCTTGGGATAGCAGAAAGAGCATAAGCCTTCAGGTTCAAATCTAGGCCTCTGCACTCTTCTTCACTTTTCTGAGCCTCAGTTGCTTATTTATAAAACACAGATGAGCTGTAAAAATTACATGAGATTACACTCAGGCCACAGATGTAAAATTTCCAGCACAGGTCTGGCACATAATAGGCAGAAATCAAATATAGGCCTATTACTATTTCTACTCACCTTATCATGACCTTATCATGACCTTGATATTCTCTGTTGAAAAGGGGTGGGGGAAACATGTTATTTTTAAAATAGATTTTTAGCCTTATGTATTACGATTCAACTGTCTGGGTGGTTAAAGAGTTGAGCATTAGGTGTTCAGAATGCTGGATTATCCAAGACTGTTCTCCAAAGGCTGTCAAAGGTTGAGATTTTGTCATAGATATTTTGTGTCCCCTGAACTGTTTTCAATTCCTATTCTCATTTTTTAAAAAATATTTTATTTATTTGACAGAGAGAGAGATGACAAGTAGGCAGAGAGAGGAGGAAGCAGGCTCCCTGCTGAGCAGAGAGCCTGATGTGGGGTTCGATCCCAGGACCTTGGGATCATGACCTGAGCTGAAGGCAGAGGCTTTAACCCACTGAGCCACTGAGGTGCCCCTAGTCTCATTTTTTAATCCTCCACTCCAAGTACCCCAGTTCTCTCATAGATGCTTTACAGCATCTCAGAACCCCTCAACACTTTCTTTTTACCATGTTTTATTCTTGTTGGTATTTTCTGAAATGTCTATAATGGTTTAAACCAAGAAAAAAACTACGTCATAAAATCTATCAAGGGGCTAGGTGACAGAGTCCGTGATGAATTGGGTAGCTTGGTCATTGCTGAGCGTTGAACTGAGCTACGTTGCGTGATTGATGTCAGTGGGCGCGGTGGGGAGGGGTGACAGAGAAGCAAGACAGACACATGTGGGTAAGTGTGGGAAGGGAGCTGGACTGGGGGAAGCCCTGTCTCCTATGGGAGCAGACTGGGATGTATTTATATGTGGAAAGAAGGAGCTCCTAGAGAGAGTAAGATGACAAAAATAAAAACAAGAAAGCAAGGATTGGGGGAGGCAGGAGGACTTGGGTTTGAGGCCCACAGGGGTGAGATGACAAACCTGGGACAGGAGCGCTGCAAGCTCTTCCTCTGGGGCAGGCAGGGAGGAGGACCGGTAAGGCTGTCATCGTACAGTTAGAGGCAGAGGGAGGAGGGATTGCAGGGTTCCTGTCTGATAGCTTTATTGTGTGTGTGTGACAAATGATCTCAACTGCTGAGATTGAGGGGATCAGGCTGGATAAAGGGCTTGTGGAGAGTGTGTGGAGTTATCAACATGGAGAATGAGAAAGGACAATTGATAGGGATGAGTGAAACCATTGCTAGTCAGGACTGAGATCAAGGTTGAGAGAAAGTAGCGTTGTAGAGACAGCTGTGTGTCACTGAAGGTTTTTGAGGAGAGGAATGTAATAATAAATGTATTTTAGGACACATTTAAAGTGCTAGTATACCAGATGTTGCAGGTAAGCTTTGTCAAATTTGGGGGTGACTGGTAATGGAACCAAAGTAAGGATGGTAAGCAGGGTCCTTTGAAAGGAAGTCCACCTAGACCTTTATAAAAAGGGAGATGACATTTCTCCTTGGCCTGCTAGCTCCCTGAGACTCTCCGATGATCGGGGATGCTAAGGAGAGACTGGAAGTCTGGAAGAGATTCTTGGGACTGTTCACTTTCTGTTCCTCTCAGTGTCACCTCAGGAAATGATCCTTACCCTGTCAATGAGAATTGCTTCTAGTTTCCATTTTTCCTTACACTTTCAAGCCAACATCACAGCATCCCCTTGGAGATACGAGCCTAGCGAGCTGGCTTTCTCTCAGAGAGGTGAGTTGCAGCTTTGAGGGTCCCTCCTCTGAGCTCAAGAGTCACCTACACTGACATGCAACCCCCAAGTCTGCTCTCCAGCTCAGCAGACCTGTCCTTTAAGTTTCTAGACTCTGATAACCTGGACCTTTTCCCTTTTGCTCTTAGCCCTAGGGATAGTAGCTGCTTTCAGCAATTCTGTATTCCCTCAGTGTTCTCCCTTTACAAAACTTCCAGTCCTCAACACCTGCGTAAGAAGTTTCTTCAGGTTTGTGTTTTCTTGATTAAATCCTTAGTATAGAGTCACTGCATTAGTTTGCTATGGGTGCTATAACAAATCACCCCAAATTAGGTAGCTTAAGCAACAGAAACCTATTGTTTCACAGTTTTGGAGGCTAGAAGTCTGCAATCAAGGTGTTGGCAGGGTTGGCTCCTTCTGAGGGCTGGGAGGGAAGGTTATAAATGGCCACCTTTTTATGTCGTCACGCCATCTTCCCTCTGTGTCGGTGTCCAGATTTCCCCCTTCTATAGACACCAGTCATATCAGAGTGAGCTCACTCTCATCTAATCTGCCTCGCTCACTCTATTATTTTCTTATTGGGATGGAAAGATAGAGTGAGGGCTGCACTCAGCCCTGGAAAGGCACACCTCCACTGACAGCTCTCTGCAACCCTTACTCTAACTCCAGCCTATCACAAGGACTTCCTCTTGGCCCCCCTTTGCTCCATAATTCATTTCTCTGTTCCCTTTAACTTGATCTGGGTGTGTCCCTGTTAGAGACCCTACTTTCCCAAACAAATCTTGGCCAAGTATCTTGCTGCTAACCACACCCCACCTCTCAGGGGAGAGTGCTGTACCACACACTACTTTGTACCACACACTACTTTGTTTAGAAATTCTTGTTCCTGGAAGCTGACAAGCTGTGAGTTTCTTAAAATGTAATGATTACCTATGAACTGTACAGCTAAATATAGTCATGCAAAATGCAATATTTTGAAACAGAAGAACATTGTTTAAACAAGATTTTGTATAGTCTTCCACCATGTGGGGATACAGTGAAAGTTCTCTGTAAAGTTTGTATTATATAACATTTTGAAAAGAAATGGCATTTTTAGGGTGAAAAGTATCAACTTGACTGGGCCACAGGGTACCCAGATATTTGGTCAAGCATTATTTGGGTTGTTTCTGTGAGGGTATTTTTGGATGGGATTAACATTTAAATCAGTAGATTGGGTAAAGTAGATTGTCCTTCATAATGGGGGTGGGCCTCACCCAATTACTTGAAAGTCTGCATAGAACAAAAACGTTGACATTTCCAACCAAGAGAATTCCTCCTGTCTGGGACTACCTTTGAACTGCGATAGCAACTTTTTCCTGGCTTTGGACTCAAACTAAAACATCAGCTCTTTCTGAGTCTTGAGACTGCTGACCTTCAAATTGGAACTGCACCATTGGCTCTCCTGGTTTTCAGGCTTTCAGATTCCTGCTAGAACTACATCTTTGGGTCTCCTGCATCCTCTAGCTTGCCTACTCACTCTGCAGATCTTGGGCCTTGTCAGTCTCCATAACCACGTGACCCAATGCCTGATAATAAATCTTTCTGTGTGTGTGTGTGTGTGTGTGTGTGTGTGTGTGTGTGTCTATATACATACATACATACATACATACATCCCCTGGGTCTGTTTTTCTGGAGAATACTGTTTCAGACTGGAAAGAATTTTAGCAGTGCTTCTCAAACTCCAATGTGAATACAAATCACATGGCATCTTGTTAAAAATGCAGATTCTGATTCAGGACACCTGGGGTGGGGACTAAGATTCTGCATTTCTAAAAAGTTCCTAGGTGGTGCTAATAGTATTTGTCCACTGACCACACTGAATACCAAAGCTTATGGATCATAAAGAGAGGTTCTCAACATGGCTGCACATTAGAATTATCTGCAGTGCTTTTAACAAATAGTCGTGCCTGGTTCCCAACCCAAAAACGTTTAACAGATTTAACTCAAGCAGCAAGTTTTGTTTTGTTTTGTTTTGTTTTGTTTTGTTTTTAAGTATCCCAGGTAATTTCAATGTGTAGCCAGAACTGAGAATTGGTGCTCTCATCCAGGGTTCCTCAAAATTTTTATATGTATAGGAATCATCTGGGAATCCTGTTAAAATGCAAGTTCTGAGTCTGGAGCCTAAGAATCTACATTTCTAGAAGCTTCTAGATCACTTCAGGGCTGCTGGTCTACAAACCACATTTTGATTAGGAGTGGTCTAATTCAGTGTTTCTCAACCATGGCATTATTGACATTTTGGATCAGATAATTAGGGGGCTATCCTGTGCATTATAAGATATTTAGTAACATTCCTGGCCTCTATCAGATGTTAGTAGCATACTCCCTCACCGTGGATGAGTTGTGACATCTAAAAACATCTCTGGACTTTGTCAAGTATTCCCTGAGGGGCAAAATCACCACTACAACCGATATCCCAACCATGTTGCTCTAAACCAACCTCCTCGTTTTATTGGATATTGAAGTCCTGTTTCAATGTCCCCATGTTCTAAGGATCTCAGTATCTCTAGATACTGAGCTGAACAATCTGAAAGCTGGCAGATCACAGTGATGATAGCTGCCTCAAATGGAGTGTGGTAGGTAGAGTAATAGCCCCACCCCAGGATGTCCATACCCTATTCCTGAAACTTATGGATATGTTACTTTACATGACAGAAGAGGCTATACAGATATGATTAAGTTTAAGACCTGGAAACAAGGAGACACTTCTGGATTATCCAGGATGACCCTGTGTAATCACTAGGGAGTAAGAAAAGCAATGGTGAAAGCAAGGTCAGAGAGAGAGAGAGCGAGAGAGAGAGAGAGAGAGAGAGAGATTAGAAGATGCTATGCTCTTGGCTTTGAAGATGGAAGAAGGGACAATAATGCAGACAACTTCTTGAAGGTGGACAGTCACAGAGAACAGATTCTTCCCTAGAGCCTCTAGAAGGAGTGCATCCTTGCCTACACCTTGATGATGGCCCAGTGAAACCCATTTCAGAAACTGAAACATCAGAATCCTAAGAGAATAATACGTGTTGTTTTAGGCCAATAAGTTTGTGGTAGATTGCTACAACAGCAAGAAACTAATACACAGGGGAACATGATAAGCAGACAAAGAGTCCTTTGTTGTGGGGGAATCTCTTTTGTCAGGTTGCACTTGGGTGTAATGGAGTAGATGGGAAGGCACCCGAGGAAGTTAAACAGACTCTGAATTGGGAGGAAATTAATAACATTGTTCCAAGTTAAGAGTAATGAATGGACAATTCAATGTGGGCCAAGGCAGGACCAGTGGGAACAGATGGACAAGGCATACACCTGGCAGATTAGGGCAGAGTGCATTGAGCCTATGTGTGGAGCCATAGATCATCAGCTCACTGTTTCTGAGTTATGGGCCCAGCAGGCTTGGACAGGACTTTGGCATCCTCAAAATCTGTAAATTATAAATATGCAAAATATGCATATTAGAATCACCTGAGAAGATTTTGAAAATCCTCCTGTTCAGGATGCATCTCATATCAAAACTTCATGTGATTTCAATATGAAGCCACATTTAGAAGGGGAACTGATAAGGGACTGACCAATAAAAACTGAACCCTAAATTAATTTGTTTTTGGATCAACAGTCCTTTGGTACTTCAGTTCGGCTACGTCTTGGGGAAGAATAATATGCATAAGAAACGTGATACCACCTGATGTCCCACAGCTGGCAAGTGGTGGAGTGAGGATAAGGACATAAGCAGGTTGTGTGTAGGTGAGTCCAACCTCACCAGCAGAGCAGAGCATTGGGAAGAGAAGAAGCCTGGTAACATCGAGGGCCAGGGCTGAGAGTGAGAGTGAGGATAGGTATCCAAATCATGGCATCCAGAGAAATTGGTTGAATTTATACTTGTGCTAGACTTAAGGTCAATATCAATAGAACAAGGGGAAGTTTCTAGGAACCCATGAACTACCAGAACCTTCATGAGTGTAAATTTCCCTGGTATTTCAGGGCACATCACAGAGAGATACTTCCAGAGTCCTCCCTCAACCGCCAAGCCCAAGTTAGAGCCTCTCTTTTAAAGCACTTACTAGCCTGTCATGTTTAATCCTTCAGCCTGTGGTATGATGGTTAAATGATTCTCCATGCCCCCAGGCTAAATGTGATTAATGTAGAAGCCATGCTATGTCCTCTGTATAGAAACTCTTTATTATTTTATAGCCTCTGGATAATGCAAAAACATGCCATTTGTGGCAGAGTAAGAAGGCATATCTTGAACTTTGATGTTAAGGAAAAGGAAAATGAGAATTACAACCAATGTAGGTAATTAAGGTAAAGTTTCAGGGTAATGTGCCCAAGGGCCTTTGTTTATGGTGATAAACTCCCACAATCAGAGAGTATGTGTCAGAGTGCCTAGAGGAGATCCCAGAATTTGTGCCTATCAAGCATCTCCAGTTGATAGCGTGTATCCTTTTCTGACTACTGTAGCCTGTAAGCCAACAAAAGCCAAGTAAAATTTGCATATAATCTATCCGAGTGTTAATCCTTACCTATTCTAAAACTGTCTTCTGTTGGACAAGTGACTGCTTTTTACTCAATGTTATACTTGCCTGTTTAATGGCTCAAACCTTCCACCAAACTAGAATTTTTAAGGAACTCTATCTTCTTTACTCCATGTTTTCATCATGAGTATAGTGCCTATCACACAGTAGGTGCTTATTTATGTTTGTTGAATGTTTAAGAATGAAGATGAGTTTTTGGCATGTTGAGTTTGAGGAGCTTTTGAGACCCAACCTCAAGGTAAAGACACCTGCTAAGTAGTGGGTTGTGTAAGGCAGAAGCTCAGGAGGTTGTTCTGAGCTGGAGTTAGGGAAGATGGTTAATCCATGAACAAGAATGAGGCCACTAGGTCAAAATGTCTAGAGCAGGGCATTATTAACATTTTGGGTAGGATAATTCTTCATTATGGGAGGCTGTCCTATGCCTTGTAGGATGTTTACTAGATGCCAGTAGCACCTCCCAACTTGTGACAACCAAAAATGTCCCCAGATTTTGTCAGATGCTGCCTGGAGGGCAACATTTCTCCTGGTCCAGGGAGACTTCAGCATTGGAAAGTTTGCACTTATCTGTATGCGCGTCCCCAAACACTTGGCTGTGTAGAGTCAGATGAGAAGCTCTTCCTCTTTGCCTCATGATCTTACCTCTGCTTCCATCCCCTTACTCCAACCCAGACACTCACTTTGATATTGGAAGTAGCAATGTGACATCAACAAAAGCTGTACTTATGATATGCTGCATAGTGTTAAAGAAAAAGAGAGAACGTCATGTTTTCTGTCGTGTAAAATTGGGAATTTCTTCCCTAGCCTCATTTCATGAAAGAAGGATGCCTCCTTGCTGAGTGTGATTCCCTTCCTGAGGTGCTTCACAGCTCCTTTGAACTCTTGGGTCCCTGGATAGGAGCTGAGACTTCTGAGAGAACGTAGGTCTGCCTGGGGTTGGGTGGTTCTGAGGAAGGAGTTGGAGAAGGTGCCAAACAAGATATTTCTGCTGAGGCTCCACACATCAACCCTTTCCTTTCACACTTGGAGTTACGTGCTGAGCTACGCATACAACAGACTCACTGAAGCCAGTGAGTGATGTTTCCCAAGATGGATTTATTCACTGGAATCCTGCACGTAAGTTCAAGCCTCAACGTGAGTTCACTCTGCTTCTCAAATGATAGGAAGATGAGAAATAAAGTTTCATGGCAACTCGGAGAGGGTGGATGTGTTTTTTCTTATAGCAAAATTGGTAGGAGGTGTGGAGGGCTTCCCTTTAGGGTCTATTGGGAGCAAGACAGGAAGGGGCTTCCTATATCCCTTCCTGTATCTCCCAGAACATTTGCCATGTTTGGAAAAATCTCACTTCGGTATTTTTGGATAAAAACAAGTCAAGCTTGTCTAAGAAAACACTGCCTCTTTGCTGTTTATGATACTAAGCATCTCATTTTTCACTATGTCTCCTGATGAATTATTCATTATAACATGAAAGGAATCACAGTTTGAAAGTAAGAGACATAGAAGGAGCCAGTGGTCTCTGTCAAAAGAGCAGTATACTGAGGATGGGTAAATGGGGCACTTGACCTTCTTATCATTCAATATTTATGGGGTTTCCACTATGTTCCATGCTATGTATTATAATGCACAGGAGATGCAGGTGCAAAAGATACAGCTTGGAACCACAGGTTGGCAAATAGCTGAATGCCAGCCAGGATAATAATCCTAATGATATGTAAGGGGGGCTGTGGGTACACATAAGAGGTACTCCAGATGAGATGGAGTCAGGGAAAGAGTCACAGAGGAGATATCATGTCAGCAGGTAGGAGTTATCTAGGTGAGGGGTATGGCTGGTGAGATGGGCGGGGAGTGGAGATTCCAAGCCAAAGGTAATTCACAGGCCCAGAAAGGAGAGAGACCATAGGCTGGAAGCAATTTAGTCTGGCTGGAGTAGATAGTGTCAAGTGTTTTGGGTGTGAGATGTTAGCAGAAGAGGTTAGAGAAGTGTGACTAGAAGAATCCATGTAAGATTCTTTGGTTAGGAGCAGGAACGGCTGGAAGCCAGGTTTAGAGATACAGGTTTCTCCAGGGTTAGAGCATATGTATGGCCATAGCAAGAAAGCCCCTTGGGCTTCCTGCTGATGTCAACGCAGAGATCAGGCTCAGTAAGTAGCTAACAGGCCTCCAGAGGAGGATTTTGGTCTTGGCAGGTGGTATAGAGTTGGATTTCTTGAGCTCTGCATGGACACAGATGGGTCTAGGCACACTGTAGTTCCAGGGCCAGACTGAACTTCGCTCCAGGGCTGGTAGGAAGTGCCCTGAAGGAATACATATGTAGAATGGAGCAATATGATTCATTTCAAAAGAGGAAGGAATTCGTAAATAATTGATGCTGATTAGAGGTAAGTGACAACTTAGCAGGACTTTCTGTCAGCTGTCAGGGATAAGTGGATAGTGCCAGCTAACAGGTGGAATGTCAGGGTGAGCCCTCCTCCATGCCACCTGTCAAAATTTTTTCTCCAGTATGGCCGAGTCTGTGATCTCACCAGACTCCTTAAGAGATCCCAACCAGTACTCTGAGCCTCCCCCTGCAGCAGGCTTGCCTATAGCACTTCCACTCCCTCTCACCTACACAGTTGGCCTTCTGCTCCTTAGGATCCCTCCCGGCACCCACCACATGGGACTCCTATTAGAATTCCATCAAATTTAAGAGGAATACTTTCAGTTATAAAATAAGTCATGGAGATGTAATGCAGAGCATAGAGAATATAATCAATAATATTGTAATAACTTTGTATGGTGACAGATGGTAGTGACACTTATCATGGGAATCATTTTGTAATGTATAAAAATATCAAATCACTATGATGTACACTTGGAACTAATAGGGTATTGTATGTCAATTATACCTCAATAAAAGGAATTCAGAGCCAGAGGGAGTTTGCAGAGCTAGGTATCCAGCTTCTTCATTTAATAGCTGAGGAGACACAGTTTATAGCTGAGAGCTGAGAGCTACTGGAGGAAACCATTACCTGCAGAGCAACAGAGAAAGCTAGCCTGCAGCAAGAGAGGCCATGCAGCAGAGAGATGCTCAGAAAAGAGCAGAGATGAGAGATGGTAAAAGATGATGCCCAGGTTGCCTGGTTCCACCTGTCTTTGATGTCAGCTGCTTTCCTGCCTTTGGGCTCAATGAGGTCTCCTGGACCGTAATGACAAATTTCCTTTTCTCTTATGGTAGCTAAAGTCAGTTTCTGTTACATGTATGGTTGTTACTTTACATATATAATGAGTCAGGATTCAGGCATGTAAAGTCACCTGTAAGAGAAAAAGTTAACTTTCTAGCTGAAACTAAGTACTGGTGTTAGTTTCTTGTGGCTGCTGTAAAAAATGACCAGAGTCTTTGTGGCTTAATACTAGAAAAATGTGTTATCACACAGTTCTGAAGCCAAAGGCCCAAAATCAGTATCAGTGGGCTGAAATCATAATGTCAGCAGGCCCATGCTCACTCCAGGACTGTGCTCCTTCCAGAGGCTCTAGGAGATAATTGATTTCTTGCCTCTTCCAGCCTCTAGTGGTTGCAACCACTCCTTGGCTTGTGGTCTCTGCCTTTTGTTTCTGTCTGTGCATCGAATCTCCCTACTCTTATAAGGTATTGCCAGAGGGCGCCTGGGTGGCTCAGTGGGTTAAAGCCTCTGCCTTCAGCTCAGGTCATGATCTCAGGGTCCTGGGACGAGGCCTGCATTGAGCTCTCTGCTCAGCAGGGAGCCTGCTTCCTTCTCTCTTTCAGCCTGCCTCTCTGCCTACCTGTGTTCTCTCTCTCTCTCTGTCAAATAAATTAATAAGGTATTGCCAGATAATCCAGGATAATCCTCCATCCCGGGATATTTAAGGTAATCCCATCAGCAAAGCCCTCTTTTGCCATATAAGGTAACATTCACAGATTCTACACATTGAGGATGTGAATATCTATCAGGGAAACATTATTCAGCCTACCACATCTGGGATATTTAGAAAACAAAATGCCAATTTACAAGGGTGATAGTGACAGTGGAATGGTAAAGAAAGGTAGAGTCAATGAAAGCAGCAGGTCAGACAAAGGCATGCAGACCCAAAGAACACAGGATCTGATGCCCAGGTGAGCCAAGGGCCCTGGAGGAGGAGCCAAGGCCCCATGAGGTAGATCCTGTGCAGGCGCCAGCCATCACGAGCACTCAGCTAACATCCCTTGTTCTGATTTCAAGGAACTTTCTAAAAATTTGGCTGTTTCTGTAGATTAAACAATAGTGACAGAATGGCCTGATCACTACACCAAAGTATCTAGTTCGTGGGATCATTGTATTTCTCATTATAAATGTAAAAATTGGAATTCTGTCATTGTTTTGTTTTCTGCTCATTAGTTTCTATGTGCTTGGGTAACATGTATCAGTGTCTGAGATGCATACTGTCTAGTTTTTAAGCTCAGAAATAATGTAATTTGCCAGCATACTAACAGTAAATCCATCCCTGAGGGGGAAAACTGAGTTGTAATAGATTGGTCCTAATTCCAAATTTCTAAGGAGTTAATTTTTTTAAAAAGTCAATGTCCTCCCTGGAACAATCAGCTGTGACTACGGAAAGAGTCTCCTTTGACTAAACTGTTTTTATATTTTGCCCATGAGGGAAGGATTGGTTAAAAGTTGGAGCATATGGCAAACAAAGGACATTATCGTTCCCTGCAGTCTATGTCATACTTAAATTCTCAGAGGACATTCTATTTCCAAATGCTTCCTGTACCATCTACTAAGTCCTCGTCATGATTATGTATTTTTGTGTGTATTCTCAGGATTCATGGTAAAACTACAGTTTCTCCTTCCTCCCATGTATTCTTACTTCTGCCTAATTAATCTCTATGAAATACCATTGATTGATAATCTACAATGACTATTACTCATACACAATCTCTGTGATTTAGTCTTATCTATGTATCACCTGTATTTCATTGCTTAATATTTTGAAAAATATTTTTGAAAAAAATCAACTCTATAATTAACTACATTAATTAAAAACATAAACTTTCTCTACCATAAATGAAAAACTCATATCACTTTCCTTAAATAGAAGGTTATCATACAAATAAATGTAATAGAATATTACAATGTGGTTTCCCACCACTGTTTTGACTGAGGCCCCAGGGCAATACACAATATACAATTGATATATTACCAGAGTTAGTGTAGATGGACTCCTCCCATGCAAGTTTACTAAGGAAAATGCAGAGAACTGGTTCCATGGTTTTTGCATCCCTTAGATCAATGATATTTAAAATGAGTCAGAGGGTAGAGGGTGAGGAAGATCTGTGAAGGATCTCCTAGGAGGGGTCTGGTGCCAGAGACCCAAGGGGAGGACTGCCTTCTCTTCCCAGCTAGTGTGACAAGCTTCTTAAGACCTGACACAGACAGCTATAGAAGGTGTTCCCTGCAGTTAGGGGACATAGAGTAAAGACAACTGACTCTATCTAAGAAGGGTGGAAGTGGCTGTGTTAGAAAGTTAGGATTGGGTTGTACTAGGAGAGTTTGGGGGGCAAGGGAGTGTGACTATTTCCTGTGGACCAGATGAAGGCCACTTGGGAGAAAGACAGGTGGAGTGTAGTTAGATCATCTTGGGCATTTCCAGTTGAATGGTCAGGAGGAACACCAGCAAGAAGAACTAGGGGAAAATTCTGGCTTCTGGGGGGCTATGAAAGAGTTGTCAGTGACCACTTAGACTAGAGATGCTTGAGTTAAGTGCCCTACAACAGGAAGTGATAGCCATCTCTGTTAAATGCCCAGGCAAAAAGGAGTCCTCTAGCATGAATGATGCCTCAGCAGAGGTGGGTCTGATCACTTTCCCCAGCTCTTCAAAGATGGCCAGCAGCTCCACATATCTGCTTCAAGGGACCTGGCTGTTCCCAGTTCCCTGGTGTAGCCTAGGAATGGTGGCCTATAGTCACTCAACAGCTGCCAGTACTGTAAGGACACTGCCATGAAGGTAAAATTTGAGTGGATGTTTTAGCTTTGTTGAAGGAGGTCATGGTCCTTTGTGCAGCCAAATTTAGTTTGTGAGACATGCCTCCCCTCCCTCACCAGTGGCAGATAGCACCTGGTAGAAGCTAAGGGCTGACCTATGCAGGTAACAGCGGTGAGGCTGGGCCAGCGGACAGACAGAAGTGGTGGCTTAGTGGCCCTGGCATTTGTGTGCTGGCTTGAATGCTCATGTGCGTACCCACCAAGCCCTGAGCATTTTTTATTGTTGCCATTTTATTTTCTATATTCTGTTTTCTTTCTCTCATTTTCATTCCCTGGGTTTTTTTTCTTTTTCTTTTGCCTTCCTACGGACCACTTTGATATTTTTTAGAATTCCATTTTGATTTATGTGTAGTAATTTTGAGTCTATCTCTTTGCATAGCTTTTTTAGTAGTTGCTCTAACAATTACATTATAGATAACTAACAAGTCAGTTTGTATGTGTCATCAGTTTGCCAGTTTGAGTAATGTTAAAGAAGCCATCTACCTTTATATCCCTTTATACTTCCCCATCTATAATTGTCTTAAATATTTTACGTTTTTAAAAGATTTTATTTATCTCGGAGAGGGAGAGCGAGAGAGAACATGAGCAGGGGGCGTGGCAGAGAGAGTGGGACAGTCAGGCTCCCCACTGAGCAGGGAGTGCGAAGCAGGGCTCTATTCTGGGACGCTGAGACAAAGACCTAAACTGAAGGCTGACGCTTAACCAACTGAGCCACCCAGACCCCTTAAATATTTTACATTTACAAATGTGTCAGTGTGGGGGCGCCTGGGTGGCTCAGTTGGTTGGGCGACTGCCTTCGGCTCAGGTCATGATCCCGGAGACCTGGGATCGGGCCCCACATCAGGCTCCCTGCTCAGCGGGAAACCTGCTTCTCCCTCTCTCACTCCCCCTGCTTGTGTTCCCTCTCTGGCTATGTTTCTCTCTGTCAAATAAATAAATTAAAAAAAAAAATGTGTCAGTGTTACAACTTTTGTTGTACTTGTCAAACACAATTTTGAAAACTCAAGAAAAGTCTATTGTATTTACCCATTTTTCGTCTTTGCTGATGTCCTAAGTTTTCTTCTTTTAGTTTTTCCTTTCTGGTTAGAGAACTCTGTTCAGCCATTCTTTTAGTGTGGAACTTCTGGTAACACATTCTTTTAGTTTCCCTTCACCTGAGAATGTCTTGATTTCCCCTTAAATCCTGAAAGATATTTTTGTTGAGTACAGGACTCTGGAGTTGAAAATTATTTTCTTTCGTCACTTAAAAATACTGTGCCAGGGGTGCCTGGGTGGCTCAGTTGGTTAAGCAACTGCCTTCGGCTCAGGTCATGATTCCGGAGACCCGGGATCAAGCCCCACATCAGGCTCCCTGCTCAGCGGGAAACCTGCTTCTCCCTCTCTCACTCCCCCTGCTTGTGTTCCCTCTCTCGCTGTGTTTCTCTCTGTCAAATAAATAAAATCTTTTAAAAAAATACTGTGCCACTCTCCTTTGATCTTTATGATTTCTGATGGGAAATCTATATGAATTGTTTTTCTGCTATAGTAGGATGTCATTTTTTTCTCTGGTTGCTTTTAAGAATTTTTCTTTGCCTTTAGTTTTGCAAGGGTTAATTATTATATGTCTTGGCATGGATTCTTTGGGTTCATCCTATTTGGAGTTTCCTAAACTTCTTGAATCTAGAGGTATATATATCTTGACAAATTTGAGATGTTTCCAATGATTATTTCTTTGAATAATTTTTCAGCCCCATTCTTTTTCTTCTCTTCTGAGACTCTGATGATACAAATGCTAGATCTTTTCTTATGATTCCAGAAGTCTAAGGTTCTGTTCGATTTTTCAAGTCTATTTTGTTCCTTTGTTGTGAAGATTGAGTAATTTCTATTTTTCCATCTTTTACATTATTGTTTGTCTCTTACGTCCCTCCCCTCCCATTCTATTGTTGAGCCCATCAACTGAGATTTCTATTTTGGTTTTTGTATTTTCAGTTCAAAAAAAGTTTCTCTTTGGTTCTGCTTAATGTCATCTGTTTCTTTGTTGAGACTTTCTATTATTTGCCTGAAATTTCCTAGTTTTCATTTGTTTCAAACATATTTCTAATTGCTCACTGAAGCATTTTTATCATGACTACTTAAAAATCTTTGTCAGATAATTCTAACATCTCTGTTATCCCAGTGTTGGCATTTATTGATTGTCTTTTTTTCATTCAGACTGAGATATTCCAGGTTCTTGGTATGATGAGTGATTTTTAAATTGATATCTGGACATTTTTATATTATGTTATGAGTCTCTTGATCTTATTCAAACCTATTTTTTTCTGGCTTTTTAAGACACTGCTCTGGTAAGAGAAGGGGACTTCCACCTTGTTACTCCCAGGTGGAGGTAGACATCCAGGTTCCTCACTCAGTTTCCACTGATACCCAAGGTGCTTGAGCCTCTTGCTACCGTGGGGAGTTCTGATTCTCCATGTGGTTTCCACCTTCACTGTGGTGGAGGTGTCTTGGTTACCATAGGGCAGGGTGATGGTGCCAGTCCTGACTTACACTAGGCCTCCTATGATTACCACCCTAGCAGGGAGGTTGAGAGATGTCTCATTACCCCTGGGTGGGAATGGAAGTCAAAACTCCCACATGATCTCCACTGGCGCTGTTGTACTACCCCAGCAGTGGGGTTGGGATGACTCATTATAGCCTCCCAAGGGTACACGTTTAAGCTCCCTACCAGGACTTTGCTGGTATGGGAGGATTTGAGGCATGATTTTTCCTTTGGTGTTTCCTTGGAGTTGAGGGTGTTTTGCCTAAAAACAGTCTTGCTACGATGCCCATTTTCTGGTCCTTTGGAAAAGAGAGCAGGCTTTTGTTGAAGGTTTGTTTGTTTGTTTTGTCTGCAACTCTTTGGCATTTCTGAGTTGCATGCTTCTTCAGTTCCATGTCTCAGCTGTATGAGGCAAAAAGAAAACCCAGGGAGTTCACCACCATGCCATTCCTTGGATCCCAAAGTCCTCTCTTCTGTCCACCTTTCAGAGTCTTCTTATGTTTGTTTTATATTTTATTTCCAAGGCTTTCAATTGTGCTTACTGGGAGCAATAGGGAACATTACATCTCCTTAGTCTCCCTGGAAAGGAGTCATACAGTATCTTTTAAATGTTAATAAACACTTGGTGATTTGACTTGAGTTTATCATTTCCTCTCTCCCTACTGCTACCCTTGACACAAATATAAAAGAATAAAACCACCAAATTAGTACTATATCTTTAATTAATTAATAATATAAATATTTTATTAATCAAAAGATGATTTAAATAAAAAGTAAATAAAATAAAGAGATAATTTAAGACATATGTCTATCTATATAGATATTTTTATGCATGCAGTTATATGAAAGTTAACAGATTAAAAAATGTATACACACTGATGCTGCAAATTGATGAAGCCTGGGTATCTTCTAGAGGCCCTCAGGCCTTAGGGATGAAGCTGATAGCTACACTGGACAAAAGTCAAGAGCAAAATGTTCCCTATTCTGCATACAGACAGTAGATCGGGGCACTTTGACTTTTAGTTTCCTAATACACATATTCTTATCCATCTGTCTTCCAGGACAGATAGAGCAATATGGTCAGACAAACAGATAGATGCACATACTTACTGTGACACACTTGAGCTAGACTAAGAGAAAAGTGACCAAAATGGTTTTATTTATTTATTTGACACAGAGAGAGAGAGAGGAAACACAGCAGGGGGAGCAGCAGGCAGAGGTAGAGAGAGAAGCAGGCTCACTGAGCAGGGAGCCCGATGCAGGGCCCGATCATGGCCCCAGGATCAGGGGAGCCAAAGTCTGACGCTTGACCGACTGAGCCACCGAGGTGCCCCACTAAAATGGTTTTAATATAAGAAAAGAGTATGTGAACAATTAGGAAGCATGGTGTGGAACAACACCAACACTAGTTGATCTTACACTATGAATTGGATACTCTGTAAGTATTAATCTCATTTAATTCTTAAAGGTTGATAGTATTACTTCTTTTTAACAATAATTGAGGCTTAGAGAAGTTAGATAACTTGCCTATGACCACATCTAATAATTGTAAAGCCCAAATCCAAACCCCAATTTGTCATATTTGAAAATCTGCTCTGCTACCTATTTCTCAAGAAAGAGGTAGGGTTTTGGGGAAAGCCGTGTTAGGTAGTAGAGATGCTTGATCAGTCCATGAGGTGGCCACAAAGGATTGATTGATGTGGCTGGACTTCACTGTACTTTTTAGTCTCATATTCTCACATCTGAGCTGTGCATTGTCTTAGACTCTCCAGCCTTCTTTTCCCAGGATGCACTTTTATTTCAAGGGGAAAGTTTGGACTGGTTCTGTTCTCCTCTCAGATTTGAAGGGAGTTGGCCAGGTCTTCTCTTCCTGTGTGTATATGACTAAGGGAGATGGGAGGGGGCCCACAGCACAGAGACCCGTTGCCAAGAACATCTCAGGGTGGAGAGACCTCTGGAACATTTTTTCCACTCTGCATCAGACAGGGTAAAACTGATTAGCATTTAATTGGTTTCAGCTGTTCTTAACATGTTGCCTAGAAAACGTCGATGTACTTTGCTAAATTCAATATTCCTTATGGTTAACAGATTAAAAGCCAAAAACACTCTTGAAGATCCTTACTTTGGATCACACTGAGTTCCTTGCTATTGTTCACCAATTTGGAATGCTCTAGGAATGCTAAATACTTTGGATTGAGTGTAAGAAAAAAACAAATTTATGCCTGTAAAGACTCTTGGGCAGACAGCTTCCTAGGAATCAAGATATCTAGACTGCAGTCTGGGCTTTCCCTGCATAGCCTGTGACTTTGGCAAACCTCTTCATCTCACTGGACTGCGCACAGCCTCTTAATCTAGAAAATGAGGAAATTGAGCTCAATGATTGCAAAAGTGGCTTCTATCTTTCAGGTTCTGTAATTGTTTGCATTGTTCTGATGTTTCAGTATAATTCTTTTTTTTTTTAAGATTTCATTTATTTGACAGAGAGAGACACAGTGAGAGAGGGATCACAAGCAGAGGCAGTGAGAGAGGGAGAAGCAGGAATCCCAATGCAGGGCTGGATCCCAGGTCCCTAGGATCATGACCTGAGTCAAAGGCAGACACTTAATGACTGAGCCACCCAGGTGCTCCTGTTTCAGTATAATTCTGAAAAAACAATGGTATGATGGTTTCTAATTAAGAAGGATACAGAAGAGCAACAGCAAGTTGAATCTGGGATCCCACTATAACAGGGGTTTCAAAGAACATAAAATGGATAAGGCTTAATCAATAGGCATTTTACTCTTCAAAGGCTAAAGGACAAATGAAAGTCTGGGAAGATATGTGACTGTCTCACTGTGTTCTTGAACAAGGACACTTCAGTCCCCACCTTCATGTCTCCATCTATGAAATGCAAGGAAGAACACCAACTTGTTAATGCAAACATCTTTGTTTAAAAGTTTAGTCAAAAGGTGGGATGCAAATAGTGTGTATCACACACTCAGGACCACAGCAAGGGCTTAACCCCAAGGCCTGGGTAACTCCTGACCTATCTCCAGCACACCCAGGAACTTCCTCACTTACCCTCAGGGCTGTGAGACTAAATGTGGGCTTCCTTAAGCTTGAGCTGAGAGATGTGAGGCACCTCCACTGAATACCTTCCCCATCCCCTAAAGCTAAGAACCCCTCTATGCCTCCACAAATGAGTTAACACTTGAAATAGCTCAGACTTCTGGACCCATGGTTGGTGCTTCTTCATACATGATCCAGGACCATTTAGGGTCACAGGGTTTCATAAGGGAGGCAAGACCAAAGTTGGCTCTAGCAAATGCTAGAACTTTGTTGTAGGTGGTAATATTGAAGAGCTATTGGCTTTGGATGAGATGTTTCTGAAGGAGTTCGTGCCTCACACAGGTGGAGTAGATTGTTTTATCCACATACAGAGCTGTGATATTGAAGGCAAGATTAGATATTGAAAGTTGTAGGCTGCTTGTAAAACTTCATGAGGGGGACTGTACCAGTGTGGAAACTTTTTTCCTAGGGACTAATCATGCCCTGGGAGTATAAAGTATGGGAGAGGGTTTAGTCTTGCTCATTGACTCGTCTATTTGGGAATGTCAGCCTTACTAGATTGGAAAATGAATGAATAGTGTTTCTTCTGGAGATGTCACGTGTCCACCTAGAAGAGGAATGAGGGCTTGAGACATCAAAGTTTTCCAAGTTCCATCTGGTGGCTCTTCACCATACTCTGGGTAGGACTAGCCTGCATGCGCTCTTCTCCATAAGTGTGGAACATTCCAGCTCTCTGAACACCCCCAGAGGAGCAGAACCAAACTGAGTCTATTGAGTGAGCCCACCAGCGCAGCAAGTCTGCAACGGTGTGTGCTAACTACCTCCTCAGAACCTGGGTCTCACGTGATTGTACGTAGAACTCTTTACTGATCCTTTCCCTTGCAACTTAGATATTAAACTCTATTTCAGGCATCATGTCTCTTAAGTGAAAACAAAAGAAAATGAAAGTGCTTTGTGTATTATTGTTGCTGCTCTATAGAACCCCGTGACCCCACCCCCTATGGTTCCTATATTCTGTGTGCTGAGTCAGGAAGCAGGGCCCTGTCAGCTGGCAACCTATACGCTCAATTCCCTGAGGAGAAGCCCAGTCTGATCCTTGTAGCTTGGCCAGCCTTGGCAGGAGGCCCAGGCTCATTAGGTCCTGGTTGTGCTTTTCCTCCTCACAGTGAGGCCCATGCACATTGACCCCAGGCACTTTCCCTCATTTCCCAACCTGGATTCACCTTAAGTCACACATGGATGATGGGTGATCACATAGTTTTCTTCTGTTCGATTAAGGAGAACACGAGGGAGCATTTATTCTTGCAGTGCCTCTGCGCCCCCTTGTTCTGGCTCCGGAGCTGGAGAGGTGGGTGTGGCTGGAGGCAGGCCCCACGGCGCCCCCAGCTCTAGCACAGACCCTGTTTCTCCTCTGAGTCCCCTCCCCAGTCCTTCTGAAGGCTTCTCTTTCTTTCTCTGGCTTCCTTTCAGTTTGAACTCATGTAAACTATTAATGAGCCAGACATCATTATCTGATTTTTATAAGCTGTACGATAGAGGTTTGTAAGAAAACAAGCCAGAGTTGTGAAAGTTGCCATGAACATCAAATTCTCATATTGCTGCTTTAGAATTGGCCCTTATTAGAAACTGATTATAATTCTTCTGGGGTAAGAACTGCTAAAAACTGATTTGGAAATTCTCTGCTTTCATTATGCCCATTTCCCCCAGTTATTTGTTCACAGCCAGAAAATCTGACATACCTTAAGATTTGTTGCTTTCTGGGGCACCAGGGTGATTCAGTCGGTAAGCATCTGCCTTTCGCTCAGGTTTTGATCCCAGGGTCCTGGGATTGAGCCCTGTATCCGGCTCTCTGCTCAGTGAGAAGCCTGCTTCTCCCACTCCCTCTGCCTGCTTCTCTGCCTACTTGTGTTTTCTCTCTCTCTCTTTTTGTCAAATAAATAAATAAAACTTAAAAAAAAAATATTTGTTGCTTGCCTTTGCCACAGGCCATAAACTTAATTTTCAGGTGCTGCACCTCGGAAACCCAAGACACTTAGACCATTGTTATTTATTTGCAGAAAAAATTATTTTAATCAATCAGGTTTACTTTATCAGTAATTAGGTCAGCTGGGATAAACCTGTGTTCCCCTCCTTTTCATAGTGGTGATGAAATTATGAGAACTATTGTTCCCATGGTTATGCATTTAGATACTGTGCTATCAAAAGGCACCAACAAAAGGAAAACAATGGAAACTCTTTCCCCTTCTCTCTCCCTCACCCCCTTTTTGGCTATTTCAACATAAGCAGTTTTATTAATGTTCTGGGGAGTTGAAATTCTTCTTGTTAGGATGACTATTATGAACTCTTCCCTAAGTGAAAATTTGGGTTCTGAAGTCATTGTATTCTTGGGCTTTGGTCCAAAATGACTTCATTTTCAGCGTGCTGGGATTTCCAATGGATGGCTAATATAGGGTGGCAGATTTGTGAGGCAAAGATGTCTTTTTTTTCTGACTCATGTTAAATAAGCCTGAACTGTGTGTTAAGATACGACCAAGTTTCTCCAAAATTTCGATTAAGTATGGCAGAATTCAACTTGGCCCAACTATGGAGTTAAATAAAATGTATGTTATAGATCTGATAAACTTAACAATAAATTGGCATTGGGAAGGCATAGGGACAGCAACTAGAATTCTAAAAATTCTAAAAAACAGTTCTCAGAGAACAGTCCTCAACCTCATATTAAACACATTAAAATTAATTTCAGCTACATCAAAAAGTTGGCATGTGAGTCAGTCCAGGATTTTTTTTAATTGGTTTGAATAGAATGGCAAAATAATTCTAGGGTTTCAAGATAGAAATGAATAATTTACTATTCATGAGCGCCCTTAGTAGGAATGATGCAGCTATCTTAGCCAGTAACATCAAGCCTTCCAGTATTTGATACCACTGTGAACCAGAAGGTTAACACTCCATGGAATGCCTGAGCTAGAAAAAATTGTCACTTAAGGCCACCTGGGTGGCTCAGTGGGTTAAGCCTCTGCCTTCGGGTCAGGTTGTGATCCCAGGGTCCTGGAATCCAGGCCCGCATAAGGCTCTCTGCTCAGCAGGAAGCGTGCTTCCTCCTCTCTATCTCTCTGTCTGCCTCTCTGCCTACTTCTGATCTCTCTCTGTCACATAAATAAAATCTTCAAAAAAAATTCTTCACTTAAAAGTGCTCTGTCTTGTGCTTGCTTCAGCAGCACATATACTGAAAGTCTTCTCTCAAGTCAGTTACTCCAGCCTTCTGGAAGAAGAAAGGTTTCAGAAATAAACTTAAAAGATAAACCAGGATGGCAGAAACAATTTTTTTTAGGAGGGTATTCATTGCAATATTATCATAGTGAGATACTGGGAACAGCAAATAACCAAAAAGAGGATTGGTTAAACAAATTATGATACATTTATACAATAGGATATAAGAGAATCATAAAATAATGTTATGTTGTAGTAATATTAAAATGCATAAGAAAATTATGATATATTAAGCTAATTTTTATATATGTTAAGAGAAAAAAGGCAGGTTAGAAAATAATAGACTCCAAAAGTTAATTGTGGCTATCCCTCAGGCAATGCCCAAAAAGCTGAATTTTTTTGGTCTGTCCTTTTCTATAAGTCTTTTGTATTCAAAGAAAAGAGAAATAAGTTCCATGAAAAGATATTTTGTTTGCAAAATCTGCTGAAAGATGATATGTATTTTAAGCTCTTATTTTTAAACTAGAATTCCCAAATTACTTGGCTTTTTAGGGATTCATCTTTTTATATTTCTCATCAATTTTTAAAAATATCTGTCACTTCCTATCATATTTGGAAGTTTTCTGCTCTTCACTTATGCAATGCTTTGGGGAAATGAAATTTGATTGTGTCAAAGTCATCAGAAAAGCCTTAATTTTGTTTTTGTGAAGCCTCTTTAAAAGTTGTTAGGTGGCGTTAAAAAGCTGTCAAATTGGTCAAGAGGTCACCAGCACTGCAATAGGTGGTCCTTTTTTTTTTTTAAAGATTTTATTTATTTATTTGACAGAGAGAAATACAGTGAGAGAGGGAACATGAGCAGGGGGGGTGGGAGAGGGGGAAGCAGGCTTCCCGCTGAGCAGGGAGCCCGATGCAGGGCTTGATCCCGATCCCGGGGCTTGATCCCGATCCCGGGACTCTAGGATCATGACCTGAATCCAAGGCAGATGCTTAATGACTAAGCCACCCAGGCACCCCTGAAGTGGTTCTTTATCACTGCAAAAAACCTCTATGGATAAACTCACCCTCAAAGCCACATGCAAATCCCAGAACCTGAAAAGAAGACACACACTAAGCCAGGGTGCTCTGCTATGCAGAGCATAGATCAGATTATTTATTTGAAGATGGAGGACTGAGGCCTCCACCAGTAAGACCATGAGCCAGGGAAAGATCAGGACTTAGGTCAAAACACTCCAGTGTGGGAGGATCCCTATGCACTACAGTTTCACAACACAAATGAGAATAACTCTTGGCTAGATGGGAATTCTATGAAATGCTGTTACCCAAGATTGTCAGGAAACTACAGTGTTATTGTATTAGTTGCTCTTGATTTGAGACACATATGTTTATAAAACTACAGAATACCTCCCTTCTCCCAAAGCAGCACAAAGAGGGATGTTCTTTTTTTTTTTTTTTTTTTTTTTTTTTTTTTTTACATTTTAAAATTTATTTATTTGACAGAGAGATCACAGGTAGGTAGAGGCAGGTAGAGAAGGAGGAGGAAGCAGGCCCCCTGCTGAACAGAGAGCCCGATGCGGGCCTTGATCCCAGGACCCTGAGATCATGACCTGAGCCAAAGGCAGAGGCTTAACCCACTGAGCCACCCAGGCGCCCAAAGAGGGATGTTCTAAGATCATGACTCATTATAACAATGGTTGGAGTTCTCAGGGTTCCTTCCATCACAGCTCCCTACCCATGACCTGAAGCTTCTCCTTTTCCCTAGCGCTAGTGTTTCTTACCACCACTCCACCCATTGTACAAAGCCACTGCATGAACAGTGATGGAGCATTTCTCTATGCTTCCAGCCTAGGGTGGTTGCACACTCTAGGGGAGGGAGAGCAGAAACTCCAGGCCCCAGAGGCACAGCAGGCTGGCTCAGTGTGGTGGGATGCAGGAGGACACAGTTGCCTGGTGCCCGTACCATGGGGATAAGGAGACCTAGGTCGGAGGAGGGAAAGAGTAAAATGAGGACGAGCAGAGGGCAACTGGAGAGCAAGGGTGAATGATGTGGGTAAGGTCGGGGTACCATGCATGGCTTTGCGGGGGAGGGGAGCAGGGGGAGGTGGTGGTGGTGGAGATGGCCGGGGCATGAAGAACTGCTGGGGTGTAGGCAGGCAGGCACGTGTGGTTAAACAGAGGTTCTTTCAATGGGAGTCTGTGGATTATAGTTTTAGTTTTGTGTGTTTGAAAATGTTTGCTTTTCTCCATCACTCAAATTGTGCTTTAGCTGGATATAGCAGTCTAAGTTGAGAGTTTTGTTCATCGAGTTTTGTTTGCCTTGATGACTGCTTTTCCATCCTTTTGTGACATTTAATGTTGTGCTGAGAAGTCTGGTAATATTCTCTTTTTTGTGTGATAATCTGTATTTTCTGACACATCTAAGATTTCCTTTTATTGTTTATGTTCTAAGTCTCATTACAATGTTACAAGGTGGAAATTTATGTTTATTTATTCTTTTGTCACCTAGAGCCAACTTTCTGTCTGATGACCTATGGTTTTCTTTTGCTCTGGGGAATTTTTTTCCCCCACAGAAAGCATTACTAAGTAAGGGGGTTGTTTGACAATCATCATGAATTTAACATTAACATCTGGTGAGATACAATTGGTTAATATGCAGGCAGAACAGGTAATGGAATAACTTCCATTCGTTTTTAGAGTAATATTAAAGGACCCTGGTGCTCAGCAGTTGAATCAACAATTCCACTGGGTTGGGTCTGGTGGGGGCGGGGGAGTGGAGGAGTGTGAGGCCGAGTTGGTGGTAGAGGCAGAGGGTTGGACATAAGGCCAAATTAGGTGATCCAGAATCCACAGAGGAGAGTCAGCGTCCTGTGGAAGGACACAAGCACTCCTCACCCCCAGGTTAATATCACATAGGGTCCTTTTAGTTCATTTAGTCCCATGTTACTGATCCTTGTCTAGTTTGATGCAACTTTTAGTTAGTTCTGGCAATTTTTATTCATTTTAGTATTGACCTTAAAGATATTGAATACCTGTTTTTATCCGAAAAGTCTTTTATATGAACTTCCTTCAAGAGGAAACTCTTTTTGCAAGACAATGACAATTGTAAATGACAAAAACTCAGAAACAGACACTGCCAATGATCTAATCTGAGAGTTCACCACTATATGATTGATAAGGAAGCTTAGTTATTCTGTGACACACAACACTTCAATAGTCAGAACACGAGTGATGATCTTGTACTGGTACATTAAAACTGTAGGTAGGGCACATTATCTCCAGGATAGTTATAGCACCATTCGAATGTAACTCAAGGCATATCGTTTGTTTAACAGTACTTCCTGAGTGACTTAGCAAACCAAATAAAAGTCCTCATAAATTAAGAAGATTTCATTTACGATTTAAATCTTGGGAGATTTAGTAAGACCTTAGAGGTTTTTCTTTTTATTTATTTTTTATTATTTTATTTTTTCAGTGTTCCAAGATTCATTGTTTAGGCCCCACACCCAGGGGTACCCACCACCAGGCTCACCCATCCTCCCACCCATCTCCCTTCCAAGACCCTCTGTTCCTTTCTGAGTCCAGAGTCTCTCAAGTTTCATCCCCTTCCCTGATTTACTGCCCTGGGGAATTCTTAACCATTACTTTGATGCTTTCACTGTTTCTCTGTTGTTCTTTTCATTCTCTTTTTTTAGGTCTTATGTTATGCGAACTAATCACTCTTTTGTATATTTAAGCACTTTGTCTCTCTGTGTGGAATTTGGAGTGAACACCTTGGTTTTATCTTACCAGTCACCAGCACTTCTTTGATGAGCCTAAAGTTCATTCCAACTATTAAGTTTTTTTTTTAATTCCAAAGAACACCTTTCATTTCCAAGAATTCTATTGGTTACTTTGCACATCCATCTATTCTTGCTTCATTTATGTCTGATTTTGTACCATATGGCTAGTTCTTTTTATGATTGTTATTCTCTTAGATCTTTGGGCTTCCTTGTTTTAACCAATTTGTTATACTACTCATTAAAATTAATTTTTTTCTGCAGTGAATTCATGTTTTGATTTAATGCTTTATTGACTTTTTTTAAGGCTAGGATTTCATGGATTTTAGAAATTTGATTTGCAAGCTTATTTTGAATTGGAATTTTTTAATTATTTGTTTTTAATCTGTTCTCTCTCTCTCTCTCTCTCTCTCTCTCTCTGCTATTTGCCTATTTGTCTAAATCCACTAGTTTTGTGGTTTACTCTTTCCTTGGCCCCCTGGAATTCCATTTCAGGACCAGATGCTATAAAGGCAGTTCAGGGCTCTTGGTCAAGGTGAGATAACTTGGGTCCAGTCATTGGGCCAACACATGGCTTGGTTCTTTTCCTGGTTTCATGGCTGGGTCATTTTTTATCTCTCCAGGTACACAGACTCTTATAACTCATACTTAGGCAGCCTAAGTTGATCACCCTAGTTTAGGTCCCTTGTTTCAAGTGCATTGGTCCCCTGCCATATAGCCAGCACTACCTAATTCTGGGCCTGGAGACCAGCAGGTCCATGGCTTCAGCCTAGCTCACTCTTCGGCATTCTGTTGCTTTTACTCATCCATGGAGATAGCAATCTTTTTTCCCCTTGAACTCTGCAACGTTATTTTTGTGCCCTTTCTCGTGGTTTATCTTTGCCATGTTTTTAGGGGAAGAAAAGCAATTCAGGAATCTGCTGTGCTTGGTTATGTCTAATGATGTACTCTGGCAGATATGCTAATAAGTTAGCTGTAAATGAGGGGCTGGGGAAGCATGTTTCCTTTCTGCTATCTCAGACAGCCAGAGTTCTGAATACGGACATTTCTCCAAATTTAGCAATAATATTCAGGTACCAGGCAACCAGAAATTTGCCAACATCTACTACATTTAGTAAAATACAATTTCCAAAAGATAAAGCAATTGAAGTGCCCATGGGGTTGCATATGGGGCAAGACCATCCATTGTGCTAAATATTCTCCATTTACTCCTCTGAATCCATTCTCCACCCTTCTCCACCCTGCTCTCTGTTCCCAGAGGCTGATCTTTATGGACGCATCAATCAACTTCCTTTCCTCGGCTTCCCATTGGGTTGGGCCAGTGGGAGGGGCTGGCGGGAGATGGGAAGGTAGCAGAAGGGTGACATTTGGATATTCAGTTCACCAATTCCCTCCTGGCTGGATTGCAGGTTGCTTCTCTCTTGAAAGGTCTCTGTTGGGTGCCCTTCTTTTACAGCTGGGGTTCTAGCTACCACTCCTTTTTCCTGCCCCATCAGCTTCCCACTATTGCTAGCCCTAGGGACTTACCCAACAATTCTGGCTTCCCTCACCCCTCTCCACACCTTATAAATAGCCTCCTTTAAACTCCCTTCCATTATCCCATTAGCTTGTTCTATCAGTTCCCCACCAGGATCCTCAATAATACCTCCATCCCTACTGTGACATAGGATGGCATCTTATTTTCTCATCTTGCCGATCAAAGTGCTAGAATATTTTTCCTTTTGTTTCCATCTCAAACCCAAACCACAGATTAATTGAGTTCCATGAAAACAATATTTTGAAATATGACAGCAGGAGAAATCTGTCATTAGGGTTTCAATTTATTTTCTAGAGTTCTAGCTCTAGCTATATAGCTATATATAGCTAGAGCCATAGAGCTCATGGCCATGCATCATAAAAATTGCCCCTCCACCCCCAGAATCATGAATTTGGGACTCCATTTCAAACCACAAGGAAGACTGAGTCATATATATCTTTCTTAAAAGGCATATTAGGTGGTCCCGAGGCAAACAGATAGATGTTAAGGAAGAAGGATTCACAGAAACAAAACAAAATGAGGAATACTGCTGCTACCTCTCCATATATCCCGACGGACATGCTGCCTCCTTCACAAGTACCACAACTAGGAGGAGGCTAAAATGAATACTCTGAGTGAATTTTCTTTTACAGAGAAAAAAAATTGTATGTGCCTGAATTCTCTTAAAGTTCTACAAAGGACTTCCTTGCTGAAATAGCTTCTGATTGATGTATAATTTCCTCTCACAGTCTAACAGATGTCTTAGCCATTTCTGCCACCTGTAACATGAAATCCGCTGTCCATAAAACCTTCACTAATATGATACAATAATGAATCAATTGAAAATTACTCTACTTTGCCTTTAAAAATTTCAAGAAAACAAGGTCACATAAAGGTGACAAATTAAAAAAAAAAATCAACTGTTAGTATAGGTTCAACCCCCTTCCCATCTACTCGTAGAGTTATGTATGTGATCACAGATCTTCTGCATAATGGATGAGGGAACTCCATTATCTCTCATCTCAAAACATTGTTTGATGATATTTAATTTTTACTGAGTGCCTTTATATGCCTAGCTCTTTTCCAAATTTTATGAGGAATGAAGAAATATGATATGTGACACTTACTCAAAAGAGCATACAATATAATGGGAATGACAGTGAAAATTATTGAAACCATATTAAATGCTTAATTGTGTGCCATTCAATGGAGAGAAGTTCAGAGTATGTTCCTGGTATGTTCCTGTAGAATATATTTCATTGCTCTCAATTGGTCAACCAGCTTAGACCAGTCAATCTTGGTTGATGACCCAGTTAATAACAGTGATCGCATCTCTCTTCCCAAGCCATCTCTTTATATGGCTTGAAATTCTGTTCCATTTTTCACATTCACATCAGATGACTGCTTTTAAAAAGTTTTACAGTGATGATTCTAATGCTAGGTTTCTTATATCTTGTACTTATTCAACCAATTTTCTGAATCTGCAAAGAAAACTTCATACTCATCCCTATTCCATTATGCTGATTCTTTGAGGCCTGTTGTTCCTATTCATTAAACTAGTTTGGATCCTGTTTTCATCATTCAGTTTATAAAAAGCTTCCTCTCCAAACATTGGTCACCTGAAGTTTCATATTGGATGTATCTTATATGTAAGGAATTTTAGTGTACTAGGGAGTTTGGAAACCTTGTTTACCTCATCTCATTTTATCATCAATGTTTTCAGGTAGTACTTACTCTCTTTCTTATAGGTGTGGACACTCAGAAGCAGTAAGCGCAGAGCTGGGATAAGGATACATGTCCTCAGACTAGGTGTGCCCTTTCTTTCCTTAAAATATATTTTTAAAAAGAGGTCTTTCATTTATTTCTAATATTACAGGTAATGTGTTAGCACATTAACATTGCAAAAACCAAGCACCATAGAGTAAGTGAACACCCCCTTGGCCTGTCCTGCAACCCCTGTCCTTCTACAAAGTAAGTCAACTCAGCGTGGAATGTATGCTTCAGGAATTTCCCCATGCACTTCTTCACTCTTGGAAATAGCTCATTTTGTGGGATATCATATTGTACTTGTTTTTCTGACATTTGTCCTTTCCACAGCATAACATGTTTTAGAGCCCTTTCCATGTCTCATTTACAAATATTCTCACCTCTTTACCTGATGCACAGTGCTCCATTGAAGGCATGTGTACAACTTAGTTAACTTTCCCTTTGCTGATAGATATTAAGATTTTTATTGTAATAAATATCTTGTACATGATTCTTTGGGTAAATGTGTAGGAACTTGTCTAGGCTAGATACTAAAAGTGGAATTGCTTCTTGAAGGGATATGCATGTAAAATCTTGAGAGCAAATGCCGAACTTGTCTTCCAAAAAGGTCTACCATGTACATTCCTGTCATTGTGTATGAGGATAGTATTTCCTCAAATTTCAGTAATATTGGTTGGTACTAATTACTTTAGGTCTTACTAATCTGAATTGCTTTATTTATTGATTTGAGCATCTTATATTTCTTCTTCTATGAATTATTTATTCTTGTTCTTTTCATAATATTCTCTTAGCTATGCCTTATACTGTCTTCATGTACACCTCAAAAAAAAAGTATTGAGTAAGACAAGGACAGATACAGAGCTATAAAGAGCCTTAGAGGCCTTTCTGTATGGTTGAACATTGATCTGCTAACAGACACTTGAATGCAGTTGTCGGGAAGGCAGTGGATCCCTCTAACCAGCTTACAATCTGGGCAACACCCTTCCATTTTCCTCAAATAAATATTATGAGCATCTTTGCAAAATACTGTGTTGAGAGAAAGATTGTGCCAGATACTCTTGTATTTTGTCTTTAAGTTTTATCAGAAAGTAATATGAAGTTAGTTTAACATGTCTTCATTTTTAGCTCACTAATGTTTATGTAATATGCATTCTAAAGTGTTGCAGAATGTAATGCTAAGCTTGTTCACTATGTATATTCCATAATCCATTTTTTTCTCCTTTGAGAAAAACTGTATTTTTGCCTGGCGTATATTTCTGGCACCCATCCTATATCTTATTTCCCTGAGACAAGGGGCAGTGTTCATAAGACCTATAATCTTTGATTTATTCTGCAAAGCCTGTAGCCTGGGTTCTCTCTGCCTCTCCTCATTTAGGTTGGGCCCCAATTTACTCTCTGTGGCATCTGTTATACCCATCTTAGTCTGAAGATCGTGTTACTTGGTAGAGAAGAAAGAAGCAATTGAGTAGCTCTGCCTTTTCCCTGTTATCATTTAACAGGATCTTCTCTAAGCAGTTTGCTTATACTGGCCTTCATCTTCTTGCTTTACGTTGTACGTGTGTTTTCAAAGCCCTCTCTGTGGCTCATATCACCTAGCACTCTGCACAACCTTCTGTCACTTTCCAACTGGGGTTTATATAATTTCCTTATTCACCTTGATTGACGCTTTTCTTTCATCTTTTGTATATGTCAGTTCAAAATATAGACTCATCAGAAAACCCCATATTGGGTCATATTGGTTTCTGCAGGTAACAATTACACCACAAAGTTTAATTTTTCAGAGTCTCACAATTAAAAAAGACCCAATATATTCCTTTTTATTGCCTCTGGTCTTGGGGTTATATTTATATTTCCATGAGCTTTTGGATGTTTATTTTCCTAAAGCCTCAATTACATGTCTACTATAACCAAAGGTTCTTCATTTTTTTTTTTTTTCTATACAGATTCTAGGATGGCGTGACTGCTTTCTTTCATCTTCAGGAAGGCACGGACAACATTTTATTTCATATGTCCACCTGAAATATTTTTATCATATGAGTATCACCACCAAATCCTTCCTCTCTGGTCAGAACTGAGGCTAGTGTAGGACTTCCTTCTTTCTTGTACTTTTTGAAAGATAAAATTATCAGGAAGGCAAGTCAAGAATGTATTAAATTCTGAGACTGTTGGAGAGATTTTGAACAGATGTCTAAGTACTTGAAGTAACACATCAATATTACAACTTGCCTCTGTGACATTTTTATCATTTGATTTAAGAAAGCATCCTCCAGCACTTCATTTAGCCTGGCATTCCTAGCATGCTCCCACAAATAGCAGTAATCTCTCACTCATGTTTAGTCTTCTCCATATGCTGTGTGCTGTACTTGTGGATTCCATATATTTGCAGTTTTGACACATGTAGTACTATATATCCACTTTTATCAGATCTTTTTATGTTGAAAAACTTATACCATTTCATTGCTTAAACCGGTTTGATTTCCCCAAGTTTCAGGGATGTCTAGGAAATCATAGCTATAAGTGTGGTGCATCCACACAGGATGTGTTGCCCATTTCCCTTCAGAAATAAAGGAATTATCCCCTAGTCAACCAAACTCAAATTGAGTTTTTAGTGTGCCCAAGTATTCCTTAAAAATGTCAAGGTCGGGGCGCCTGGGTGGCTCAGTTGGTTGGGCGACTGCCTTCGGCTCGGGTCATGATCCAGGAGGCCCGGGATCGAGTCCCACATCGGGCTCCCTGCTCCTTCGGCGAGAGGCCTCTCTCTCACTCCCCCTGCTTGTGTTCCTTCTCTCGCTGTGTTTCTCTCTGTCAAATAAATAAAATCTTTTAAAAAAAAATCTGTTATGTTCAAAAAAAAAAATGTCAAGGTCAGCAAAAACAAGGAAAGTCTGAGAAAGGGTCACAACCAGATGGACCTTTAGGACATATGATGGGGACTTAATGTGTTATCTTAGGTAGGGTCCTGGAACA
Source organism: Spilogale gracilis (assembly GCA_004023965.1). Lineage (NCBI taxonomy): Eukaryota > Metazoa > Chordata > Mammalia > Carnivora > Mephitidae > Spilogale > Spilogale gracilis. The sequence continues at coordinate 105,188 of PITA01001042.1, read as the reverse complement.
GAAAAAAGGAAACTAATGAAATCCAAATAAGGTGTGGTGCTTAGTAATAATGTATTGTATTGCTTTGTCTGTTGTGACCAAGGTGTGATGGTGTTACAGATGTTAACCACGGGGCAACTGGATATGGGATATACAAGAACTCCGTATTAACTTCACAACTTTTCTGTATATCTCTAACTATTATATAAATGTTTACTTAAAAAATAATAAAGGAACTTTTTTAAAAGTTTTTTTTTTAAAGATTTTGATTTACTTGACAGAGAGAAACACAGTCAGAGAGGGAACACAAACAGGGGGAGTGAGAGAGGGAGAAGCAGACTTCCCGCCGAGCAGGGAGCCTGATGTGGGACTCGATCCCGGATCTCCAGGATCATGACCTGAGCCGAAGGCAGTCGCTTAACCAACTGAGCCACCCAGGTGCCCCAATAAAGGAACTTTTACTCCAGCTCCTGGGAGTCTGCTAAGGCCGGTCTTTGTCTGTCTGTCTCTGCCAGGACTGTCTTAGCTGAAGAGTGCTGTCTCATCTCCCAGGGCCATGTCCCTTCCACGGTGGCCTGAGTCCAGTGACTGATTGACATGGGACAAAAGATCGGGTCCGCTTGCCCCAGTTTAGGATGGCTCTGAAAGGTTATCACATCCTCAGAGGCCCTCACCTGCCATCAGAATGCCGCTTCTCCCTCTGCTCGGTTCCACTTCTTCCTTTCCATTGCAGGTGTTCATACAAAAGAGTGCTTGAGGATAAACTTCCTGCAAGCTAATCTCCATCTCGGGATTGGCTTCATGAGAAACCCAGCCTGGAACAATCCGCTTGTTTTAAGGTCTCAGTTACATTGTATTATCCTGTATGTTGAAACATGAGTAATTGAGCCTTAAGTATTATTTCTGGTCTGGTTCTCTGTTATCTCCGTAGCATTATGGGGCTTCTCTTTCTTTCACTCTGAATCTCCTTTCTATCCATTCAGGTTAACTTCCATTTGTGTGATTTAGAAGTTTCTTCTGAACCTTTCTCTCCCTTCCCTCCAAGCTTTATGTGAAGACCTTTGACTAGGAACTTTTGTCCCTAAACCATTTTTTTCTAATCTTCTTAACATGCATTTCTTGCTTTGCCAAGAGTCTATTATTTTGGTATTATGAATCAGAGTTGAGAAGAAAAATACTGACACGATCTTCTGAAGCACGGTTTTACCTCCAGTAATATTCTTAATTGTCTAAAGGCAGAGCTTTCAGCCGGAAGAGCCAAGACTGTGCTGGTGCAGTCAGTCCTCTGCCTGTCGCCACCCCCCCCCCACATCGGCAGCTCGGGAGCCTCTGTCCAAGGGTCTTCCACTGAGAAGACTCAGTGTGAGGCACTGCCTCTCAAGGGAGGGCCCAGTGGGCTCACATCCTTGGAGGAGTCATTGGGGGCCAATGAGCCCTGTGTGTCAGTTTGGGTCCTCTGGGGAGCACGAAGGGACAGGGTCTGGAGTCAAGCTAAAGAGGGAGGAAAGCATTTAGGGCAGGGAAAGTTTTCAGGTGGTGAAGGAGTCTGCACCTGTGAAAAGGAAGTAACACAGATGCAGAATTGAGCAGGCAGAGCCTCAGGCTGTGCTGTAGATCTAGCAGAGTCTCAGCTGGTCCACTGGAGGAGATTTGGAGCAAAGCCTGTTTAGTATTATGGTTAGCCTGCAATGGGCAGAAGCACTCCGGGTGCTCCGTCATTGACTGGGAGCTGCCTGTGAAGCATAGGGCCCAGCCTTCCAACTTGAGGCAGATCCCAAAGGTGCTGCAGCTAGAGTCCCTCAGAGACCTACACTCCTTGCAGCTAAGTGGCACCTTCTTTCTTGAAGAGAAATCCAAGTGGTGTATCCGCATGACTGCCATAGTCCCTCCCTGTGTCATTAGGGTCTCATTCTCTATATGTGTTCAGGGAGCAGTCCTTCCAGGATTCCAGCATGCCCCTCTTTCCTGAGGACAAATGTAGAAGAGGGAGGCTAGTGGAAGAGCTGCAGCCCCTATGGCACACAATACTGTTCAGAATGGGATTCTCATTGCTGGGGATACAGTAGGATCCAAGCACAGCTCCTCATCTTATCATCTCCTTTCTTGAACTGTTGTCTACATTGCCTAGGACAGTTGGGTCCTGCGGGTAGCAGCTACTGAGACAGGACAGGAAGTACAAGACATTGATGGGAGTGGGGGGTGGGGATAATGCTTAAGAAAGGTAAAAGGAAGGAGGAAAGACAAGGTAGGGCAGGCCTTTAGACCATGATGCAGATCTGACATCTGCGAAATGAAAGAAGAAGGAAGCAGAATTAGGACACAAGAGCATCAGACTGCAGTGTTGATCTGACAGTCTTGGCCAGCCCACGGAATCGCTGCATCAAATACAGTCTGTTAGAGGAGTCCTGCATATGGTCGGGGTGGCCAGGCCCTAGCCCTGCCATGCTCAGCCCTTGGTTGGGGCTGTTGGGCACGAGCATGGCCTTGGCATTGCAGCTGTAGGCAGTGGCAAGTTCTTTGTCCAAAGAAGAATCTGAGCAGAAGGTCTCTACGCCCCCCACATTGCTGGAGCATCCTACCTACTCCCTCTGATGGCACTGTCACACATCCTGGCTTAACCATGGCTTTACAAAGTAATGTATCATCAGCGGCCTAAAAATCTGGTTTGAGATCGAGGGAGGAAACTCTTGTCTGTAAAATAAAGCATTTATTCTTATGGGGAAGCTATTTTTGTAGGCTGTGAAGAGAACGTGTGCTATTCAGTATTCAGTGGGGTAGGATGTACTGCTGCCGCTTTTTTTTTTTTTTCTTTTCAAAAAGTTAAGGGGCACCTGAGTGGCTTGGTGGGTTAAGTGTCTGACTTTGACTCAGGTCATGATCCTAGGGGCCTGGGACAGAGCCCCAAGTTGGGCTCTGCGCTCAGCATGGAGTCTGCTTGTCTCTCTCTCCCTCTCCCTCTTTCCCAACCCCCTGCTCATACTCTCTCTGAAATGAATGAATGAATGAATGAATAAATAAATAAATAAATAGATAGATAAAGAGATAAAAATGCTAAATTTGACATATAACATCATATAAATTTAAGGTGTACAGCACGTTACTTTGGGTACAGTTATATATTGTAATACAATTACTAATGTAGCAGTATTTATCACGTTACATAATTATAGGACAGTATTATTGTCTATACTCACAATACTGTGCATTAGATCTCTATAACTTATTTTCCGTGAAGAATGCCTTTTGTATTTTGACAGGGATTCTGTCAAATCTATAAATGGCTTTGGGTAGTATGACCATTTTAACAATATTAATTCTACTGATCTATGAACACAGGATGTCTTTCTATTTGTGTCTTCTTCGATTTCTGTCAGCAAAGTTGTATAGTTTTCACTGTAAAGATCTTTCACATCCCTGGTTAAGTTTATTGCTAAATATTTTATTGTTTTGATGCTGTTGTGAATGGGGTGGTTTTCTTTTTCTGATGCTTCATTACTAACATAAAGGAATGCAATCTATCTCTATATGTCGATTTTCTATCCTGCCTTTTTACTGAAGTCATTGACTATTTCTAGCACTTTTTCAACTGATTCTTTGGGATTCTCTACATACAGGATCTTACCATCAGCAAATAATGACAGTTTTACTTCTTCCTTTCCTATGTGGATGCCTTTTGTTTCTTTGTCTCACCTAATGGCCCTAGTGAGGACTTCCACTACCAGAATAAATAGGAGCAGTGAGGTGGCTTGTTCCTCATCTTAGGGGAAATGCTTTCAATTTTTCTCCATTGAGTATAATGTTAGCAGTGGGTTTGTCTTAAATGGCCTTCGTTATGTTGAGGTGTGTTCTTTCTATACCTGTCTGTTAAGGTATTTATCCTGAAAAGAGGTTGTTTTATCAATAATTTTTCTTCATCTATTGAGGTAATTGTGTGATTTTTTTTATCTTTATTATTGGCATGATGCATTACATTTATTGATTTGCATATGTCAGATCAACCTTACAGCCCATGGATAAATCCTGCTTGGTTATATAATAGTATATAATCCTTTTAATGTATTCTTGTATTCGGTTTACTAATATTTTGTTGAGAATTTCTGCATCTGTATTTGTCAGGGATGTTGGTCTATATGTTTTTTTTTTTTCCTTATGGTATTCTTACCTGGATTTGGTTTCAAACTAATGCTGGCCTCATAGAATGAGTTTGGATGTATTCTCTTCTCCTCGATATTTTAGAAGAGTTTGAGGAAGAGTAATGTTAATTCTTTAAATGTTGATAGAGTTCTCCAGTGAAGCCATCTGGTCCTGGAGTTTTCTGTGTTGGGAGTTTTTTGATTACTGAATCACTCTCTCTTCTTGTTATCAATCTGTTCAGATTTTCTACTCCTGATTTAGTCTTGGTAAGTTGTGTTTCTAGAAATGTATTCATTTCATCTAGGTTATACAATTTTTTGGCCTATAATTGTTTATAGAAGTCTCTTATGCTTCTACATATTTCTATAGTATCAGTTGTAAGTTTTCTTCTTTCATTTCTAATTTTATTTATTTGAGTCATCTCTTTTTTTTTCTTAATTAAGTCTAGCTGAAAGTTTGTGTCAATTTTATTTATCTTTTCAAAGATCTCTTTGTTCTGTTGATACTTTTTTTTAGAATTTATTTTATTTTATTTTTTCAGTGTTCAAAGATTCTACCACACTCAGGGTTCCATGCAACAGGTGCCCTCAATACCCACCACCAGGCCCACCCATCCCCCATCCCCTCTCCCTTCCCAAATTCTCAGAGCCCACAGCCTCTCATGCTTTGTCTCATCCTCTGATTTACCCCAACTGTTTTTCTGGGTGCTATTAAATTATTTCTACTCTGATCATTATTTACTTCCTTCTGCTAGTTTTAGGCTTATTTTTTCTTTTCTTTTTTTTTCTTGTTCCTTGAGGTGCAAAGTTAGGTGTTTATCTGAGATCTTTCTAATTTCTTAATATATGCATTTATCCCTATACACTTTCTTCTCAGAACTGCTTTTGCTGCATCCCACAATATTTGATATGTTGTGTTTTCATTTTCATTCTTTTTGAGATCACTTCTTATTTGCTTTTTGATTTCTACTTTGATCCAATGGTTGTTTGAAAGTACGTTGTTTGGTTTCCATGTATTTGTAGCGCTCACTTTCCTCTTGTTGCTGATTTCTTGTTTCATGCCATTGTGCTCAGAAAAGATGGTTGGTATGATTGTAATCTTAAATTTGCTTAGATTTGTTCTGTGGCCTATCACATGATCTATCCTGGAGAACGTTCCACGTGCACTTGAAAAGAATGTGTATTTTTCTTTAATATCACCATTTTAAGTCTTTATTAATTTGTTTTTGCAATGTTTTGTTTGTTTTTGTTTTGTTTATTTTTTATCTGTTTAAAATAACATATTGAGGGCATGATCGCAGGAGCACTGGGTGTGGAGCATAAACAATGCATCTCGGGACACCAAGAAAATAAATAATTATTTAAAAAAACAACAAAACAAAACAAAACAGAAAAACCAAAATTAACATCTAATGTATTATTTGTTTCAGGGATACAGGTCTGTGATTCATCAGTCTTACACAACTCACAGCACTCATCATATCACATATCCTCCCCAGTGTCCATCATCCAGCCACCCCATCCTTCTCACTCCCTTCCACCCCTCAGTTTGTTTCCTGAGATTAAGAGTCTCTTATGGTTTGTCTTCCTCTCTGGTTTCATCTTGTTTCATTTTTCCCTCCCTTTTCCTATGATCTTCTGTCTTGTTTGTCAAATTCCTCATATCAGTGAGATCATATGAGAATTGCCTTTCTCTGATTGACTTATTTTCCTTAGCACAATAACCTCTAGTTCCATTCATGTCATTGCAAATGGCAAGATTTTGGAGTTTTTTGATGGCCGCATAATATTTCATTGTATATATGTTTATAGTAGCAATGTCCACAATAGCCAAACTAGGGAAAGAGCCTAGATGTCCATCAACAGATGAATGGATAAAGAAGATGTGATACACACACACACACACACACACACACACATAAGAATGTGTATTCTGCTGCTATTAGATATGAGGTTTTCTAGATGACTATTAAGTCCATTTACTCTAAAGTATGATTCAATTCCATATCAGTTCTTTGTTGATTTTCTGTCTGGATGACCTATCTATTGGTGATAGTAGAATCCTGAGGTTCTCTATGATTTTGCACTATTGTCTATTGCTCCCTTGATGTCTGTTATTAATTGCTTAATATATTTCAGTGCTCAGGTATTAGGAGTGCATGTATTTACAACTGTTACATCTTTTTGATGTATGGACCTCTTTATCATTATATAATGACCTTCTTTGTCTTTTGTTAGATAGGGTGTGGATCAAAGCCTGGCTCTGAGTCCATGGATGGAACTCCTAGATTATGCTGCCTGTCAAAAGATTCATCAAGCCTCCTTGTGGTACCTCAAGAAATCCTATAGGAAGATTCAAGAATAGGGGGCTACTTGATAAAATTTTAACCAAAGGGCCCTTTGCCAGGTGGAATCACTCTCTTGTTTCTCCCAATGGGAATCAATATTTCCATATGCCAGGCCTCTTCATGAAGGCTGCTAATTTTAGTACTCTGGAGACAGCTTTTTTCAGTCTGAAGGTTGGTGTCCACTCACCATTATATGTAGCCAGGGCCTATTGGCAAAGCAATTAACACCCAGAAAGGAGCTTACTTCCCTGCTGGCTTTCTAGAATACTTTGCTAATTTCTTCCCACCTGTTTGCCAGGTCTATTCATTTACTGAGCCTCCTGGTCTAGGGGCCTGGGAGAAGCCTCTCAAATTCATGTGGTCTTCTCTATATTTTTATTTCCTACCCTTAGGAAACAAGGAAGGCAATGAATGTTTAGTAATAAATTAACATGGAAAGTATACCAATTCATTTTAGAAAGATTTTCTACTGGAAGGTTTTTCCAGTTAACCTTCCATCTCTTATTACCTAGAAAATTAAATTAACAAGAACGTCCAATTCCCAGAGAAAGCTGGTCAATCCATATTTCAATGTAAAACAAAGTTAATATTTATGGTCATTAATCTAATTTTTCTCCAGAGTCAATTCATTTGATTAATGTTTTTCCTTGTAACTCTCTTCCTTAGCTTGTATATCTCTCCAATATAGTTTCTCCTTGTTCGAAAATGACTTAAGAATTTTGTGTTGAGTATAAGAAAATGTTCATGGAATTAGTCCATGGGATAAATATCACAGAAGAGCTACTCATGGGACATGGAAAACCACATCATTGTTCTCATCACCTAAAGGACAGTTAAACATTTTTGAGGTTCTGGTTTGTGTTTGGGCACAGGTTCATCAATACTGATTGGCCATAATATTGCATGATGTATATTATCAAGTGTTAGATTTAACTGTGAATGCAATGCCATATCCTTTCACCAAGTTTATGGATGTAATATTTATAAGATTCTTCAAAGCCTGTGGACAATTTCTTAGGTTCTTGGAAGCCAGGACCATGTTTCTCAAATCATGGTCCATGACATGTATATCAGACCATCTTACAGATATTGTTGAAGATGCAAATGCCCAGGCCCTTGAAAGAACTACTGAATGAGAATATTCAATGTCAGGCCCTAGCACATGCATTTTTATAATTCTTACGCACACTGAAGCTTGAGAACCACAGGTCAGCCAAAGTAAACAGTTTAGGTTAAAAATCAACTGAGGGTAGAACTTTTTGTGGATATGCACAATCTGATTCTAAAATTTTCCTGGAGAGGCAATGGAATTAGAATGATCAAAACAGTTCTGGAAAAGAACAAGTTTGGAAGAGTCATACTACTTGGCTCTAAGCCTTACTAAAAAGTACAGTAGTCAAAACTGTGTGGTATTGGTGAAAAGACAGCTACAGAGATTGGTAGAACAGAATAGAGAACCCAGAAATAGACCCACACAAGTATGGTCAATTGGGTTTTGACAAAAGTGCAAGTGCAATTCAATAAAAGGTTCAGGAGCAATTGGATGCCAGTACATATAAAAGCGAACCTCAAACTACACTCCAAACCTACAGAAAAGTTAGCTCAAAATTGATCACAGAACTGAGTATAAAATGTAACACTATAAAACTTTTAGAAGAAACAATAGGTGGAAATCTTTGTAAGCCTGAGTTAGACAGAGTTCTTTAAACAGTGTTAGCATGTTCCCTAAAAGAAAAATTAATAAATGGGACTTGACCATAAATTTAAATTTTGCTTTGCACAGACATTGTTAAGAGAATGAAAGATAAGTTATAAACTGGGGTAAAATATTTGCACATCACATATCGGACAAAGGACTATTCTCCAAAACATATAAAACTCTCAAAACTCAACAGTAAGAAGACGATTCAATTAAAAAAATAGGTAGGGGTAGCTGGGTAGCTCAGTCTGGGATCACGGCATTCAGCCCTGTGACAGGCTCTGTGCTCAGTATGGAGTCAGCTCATCCTTCTTCCTCTGCTCCTCTCCTTGCTTTCTCTCTGTCTCATTCTCAAATAAATAAATACAGAGTGAGATAGATAAAATCTTAAAAAATAATAAAAAATTTAAAAGTAGGTAAAAGATTTGAACACATATTTTGTCATAGATAATACATAGACAGCAAATAAATACATGGAAAGGTACTCAGTATATCATTATTTATTATGGAAATGTCAATTAATGCTGTGATGAAATAACATTAAATTCCTGTCAGAATGTCTAAAACAAACTGACAATTCCAAGAGCTGATGAGGATGCAGAGCAACTAAGACTCCTATATTGCTGATAAGAATACTATGAAAGGGTACAAATCCTCTATATGAAATTTTAAAAGTTTCTTATAAGTTTCTTGTAAAATTATATATACATTTATCATAACATGCAAAACTCCCACTCTTAGGTATTCATTGAAAAGAAATGAAAGTTTATGTTCACATAAAACCCCATATGCAAATACTTAAAACAGCTTTATTCATAATTGCCAAAGATTGGAAACAACTCAAATATCTTTCAACTGGTGAATGAATAAACAAACAGTTGGACAGCCATACAATGGAATACTTCTCAGCAATAAAGAATAAACTACTGATACATGCACTAATATGGATATGACTTTCATATTCATTTTTCTAAGTGGAACAAGACAAACCCACAGGTTACACATGATTACCTTCATATGACATTCAGGAAAGAGCAAAACTATAGGGACAAAGAACTGATCAGTGCTTGCCAGGGACTAAGGGAAAATTTGTTGTTTTTTTTGGAAAATTTTTGACTACAAAGGGGCAGCATGTACAAAGAAATTTATTTAGGGTGATGGAACTCTTCTGTATTTTAATTGTGGTGGTGGTTACATGCCTCTATGATTCAGAAATACACCAAAAAGTATGAATTTCACTTATGTGAGTAAAAAAGAATCATCTAGGCATATCTGATTTAAAACTGCCAATGAATCCAAACCTATATTTATTGAGCATCTATTATGAGCAGGACCTGGGCTGGTGGTATGAGGAAAACAAAGCTTTATAATAAGCTCCTTCTCTCTATAGACATCAATCCACTGGAAGACACAAACCAGTACACAACCAGTAACTACCATGGGGCCGGGGGGCACATGTGCCCAACAAAGGAACAAAGAAAGTATACCTGGAGAATGCTGCATTTTTACAAGGAGAACTGTAAGTCTGGAAAACTGTCTGGCTGAGTCACAGTAGAAATAAATCAGATTGGACACTGGGCAAAAATTAGATAAAAGAAAGTTATGAGCATGGAAAAAGTGATTATTGATCAGGAAGGGTAAGGTAATAAAAAGCAAACTCTAAATATCATGAGACTCAATAATTGCCTGTAATGCTGTTTTTTAAAAAGGCAAGCCAGATAATTCAGTATTGATTCCTCCCGAGGAAGGAAAATGAAAAGATATGGGTATGAGCTTGTGGAATAAGTTGTGTTGACTTGGGATTCCATGAGCAATTTCTTCATTCCTCCTGCCCCATAAAAATAGTTCTCTCTTCTGAGAACTTCTTCCATCAGTAAAATATGAAGGTCATTATCTATCTCTGTTTGTCTTGGGTGTGAGGGAGTCACCCGGGACTTAAATCTTAAAGAGCAGGTTGCTGTCAAGGAGTTTAAAATTAAAACTCCTCCCTTTCAGCATTATGTATGTAGGATAGTCATTCTCAAAGCATGGAGCCTGGCAGCTGTAAAGCTTCATTTGGGAACTTGTTAGAAATATAGATTCTAAGACTGTATGCTAAACCTACTGAATCAGAAACCAGGGTTGGGCCCAGCAATCTATTTTAGCAAGCCATTGGTGTGATTCTAATGAATGTCTGAGAGGTTTGGGAGTTTGAGATGTCAACCTTAATGCTGTGTTTATTATAACCAGCTGGAGTGAAAAAGAAACATCAGCTTCTAGGGACCACCCCACCCTCGACCCAGACCCTTACTGGGCCCAGCTGAAGGCTCTCCAGACCAATGACGTTTTAACCAATCGTGTAAGATTTTGGACTGGCTCCATTCTACCCAGAACTAGTTTTCAATGCTTGATTAGCATGAATACCTTGAATCTCTTCCACTTTTCTAAAGCACTTACAAAATTATGACTTTCCCCCCTCAGCAAACTAGTAAATGGATTTCTTTTTACTGATGAATATCTTCTTGTCAGGTAAATAAATAAACTCTAAAGTCTGCTTTCTTTTTCCTGGGTGAAACTCTGTGGTCTTGTCTTAGTCCTTTACAGAGAGCAGGCAATCAGCATGTTACTCTAGAATGTAAGGTTACCTTATCATCCCTGGATGAGTACTTTAGAATCAGAAGACGTACATTCTAATCCTCGTGCCAACCCAAATTGTGGAAGGCCTTGGGCAAGCTACTTAACATCTCACAGTGTCAGTTTTCTCATCTATTAAAAGCAAGGAGGTAAGCATCTATCAACAGGTGACGCTGGTTGGTAAAGTGGTAAGTAAGAGTCACCATTTTGCCAGCCTTTCTCAATATTGCACTAAATACCTTCCATTCTTCCCTTGTCATCAGAGCACCCCACAAGAGAAGCCTGCACCCTGGCCCTGGTCCAGACTCCTCTGGAGGCCTTGCCAGCAGGGCAACCATCATTTTTTGGGAATTAATCTGGGTGAATGGAATAACAGAAAATATGCCAGCTTGAGGGATCAGAGATAAAAACATTAGATGATTACAGGAATACATTATAGACTTTCCATCAGAACTTGGAAATGGCACTGCAAATTGGTGTGCAATTTACAATTAAAAAAAAATGCTCTTCTAATCCTTGGAATGAACAGTTGGCTTACAGCACATCTTCTTAGCCTCCTAAATGAAAGTGTTCTGCTCACAGATCTTCTCATTACCTGACACAAACAAATAGCGTACAGCTGATGTCTGTGTCTGGGAGTACTAGGAAATAAACTGCTGCTTCTGGTGAATAAGTGGGAATCTATATTGAGTTATTTGCCAAGGGCAAATTAGTCCCTTGTAGTATATGCAACATTTCTCAAGAATAAAAAATGTTTCTCTGCTTAAATAATATCCTGACCAAGACAATTATTACTGTAATGTATTTGAAATAGGAATGATCCTAACACTTCCCTAGGGTCTTTAGGAATAAGAGGATTTTTCTAAAGCATGCTAATATTGAAAAGAAAGTAGATCTCTAGGCAAGCAGAGAATATATTTAATGGCGAAGGGAAGGTGACATCATCTGTTTAGCTCTTACTGCGCGCAGGGCACTGCACTAAATGTTAAAAGTATTAACCTGATCCTCACAATAACTCTGAGAAGTAGGCATAGTCCCCTCATTTGAACAGAATAGGACACAGTGGCTCAGAGCAGTTAAGTGTCTTCCACAAAGTCCCACGGCACATAGCTTATGGCGAAACCGAGATTTGAAATTTGGTAAGTAGTCTTTAGACAGTCGCATTCAGCTTCCTATGTTGGATAGCTTCCCTGTGCCTATCCAGATGCCCTCTCCACTCTTCTCCATCTTACTCTGCACTTGGGGAGGCTGTCCCAACTTGCCTTTGGGTTTCCAGTTGTGTTTCACCTATGGGAGGTATTGGCCAGAGGTGAAAAGAAGGAGGAGAATAAGGCCAAGGCTTTTATGCCCCCCTCCCCAGCTCCTTCTCACCCCATGCTCCTCCACCACCCCCGGGACCTTGCACCCTGGCCATATCTTCCCAAACTTCCCAGTCTCCGTGTGCCATGCAGTTAATTTTAGTTTGACCAGCGTATAACACATCAAGGCTTAGAAATGACTGCCCTTCCCTTTTGTTATTGTTCTGTTGTTTGTCCTCATTCAAATGAAGTCTTTTGTTGAATGATGGACACGTTCCCTTATCCTACACAGTGTTCTATCTGAATAGCTCCCGGTTCAACATTTAGAAAGAGAGGTAAAGAAGGTAGCTTCCTCTGGCTACAGCTCACTGAGAAACACTAAAGGGTTTTTATGAACAAAAGCACCTCACTGAGCCATATGTGGTTTCTGAATGATGACATTCAGAGTTTGGTGAAAAACAGAAATAGAATCTGACATTTATACAAAGTTCTATAACTTTTATACTCATTACTTTCTATTTAAGGGTATATTAAAAGATACGTGTGGACCCAGAAAAAAAATAGCTGAACATGAAGTTACACTTATTTTTTTTAAAGACAAGCAATGACTGAACGCTGATCAAGACATAAAACAGCTGTAGAAGGTCTTGCTCCAAACTTCTCGTTAAGCTAATGAAATGGTCTGTTTTGGCAGTGCTAACTAACTCCTGTTTTCTGAGTGAATTTATTACCATGATTTCAGAAGAATAAAGAAGAAATAGAAATAGACTATTAAACATGATGGACACAGTGAATATTTTTACACGTTAATGCCATAGGCACTAATAAAACCCTTGGTAATGAAGAAATTAACAGTCTTAACATTTTAAAGGTGTCACTCTTAAAAGTCTAATGTCATGCATGGATGGACAAAACTCTTTAAAAAATCGGTTTCATCATATTTTTGTGCTTGAAATGACAAGGCATTTTGGAAATCATCATCTTACCTGAAGGTAGTTATTCTATTATTAAATAATTGTGGCACTTAACACAAGGAAGAGAGAAACAGTATTTTAAAATATTTTCCTATAATTATGAAATACGCCTTTTAATCTCTAGCAATACTTCTTACCTTGGGTGCCTGGGTGGCTCAGTGGGTTAAAGCCTCTGCCTTCGGCTCAGGTCATGATCTTAGGGTCCTGGGATCCAGGCACATCGGGCTCTCTGCTCAGCGGGGAGCCTGCTTCCTCCTCTCCCTCTGCCTGCCTCTCTGCCTACTTGTGATCTCTCTCTGTCAAATAAATAAATAAAATTAAAAAAATATTTCTTACCTCAATGTCAATGTCTGCTGATATTAATTTAACAACTTCCGGGTCACTTTGATTAGTGTTTGTGTAAGATACCCTTTCTCATCCTTTTATTTTCACATTTTTTCTATCTTTTTACTTACTGTGGGACGCCAGTAAATAAATAACATATAGCTTGGTTTTACGTTTTTAAAAATTCGGTCTGACAAATTGTCTTTAAAAAAATTTTTTTTAATTAACGTATAATGTATTACTTGCATCAGAGCTACAGGTCTGTGAACCATCAGTCTTACACAATTCACAGCGCTCACCATAGCACGTATCCTCCAATGTCCATCACCCCGCGACCCCATCCCTCCCCCTGACAAACTGCCTTTTAATTGGATTGTAGACCACTGACATTTAAATAATAATTAATAATAGAGTTTGAATCTAATATCTCGCTCTTTGTCCTCTTGTACTTTGTTCATTTCTCATTTCCTGCCTTCTCTTGCATGAGGAAACTTCCATCATTCCATTTCCCTTTTTTCATTTTTTTAGTTATATGTATTCCATCGTTCTTTCTGTCGTTATGCTAGAGACTACAATAGGCATCCTTGATGTAATACAACCTACTTTAAATGAGTACTTACAATTTTTACCACTTTCCAAATAAGGCAAGGACCTTGGCAACAGTTTGACTGTATGGAGTGCCGTGGATCGCTTGTGCTTATTGTCGTCATCTCTCTTACTTCTATGGATGCATTTATTATATTGTGATGTAAACAGTCGATATTCTTTTTTATTTAACCATGCATTTACCCTTCCCAGTGCCCTTCCATGCTACCATCTGAGATCACTTTCTTTCAGCCTGAAGAACTTCTTAGTGTTTCTTCTGGTTCACAGCTGCTGGCATTAAATTCTCTCAGATTCTATTCATGAAAACTTCTTTACTTAACCTTCATTTTTATTGTCCATTTGCATTGTGGCATGATTTACATATAATAAAATTTGCCCATTTTAAGTGTATAGTTTGGTGAACTTTGGTGAATTGCATTTATATGTGTATACAGTCATGCATCTGCCTCCCCCACAATCCAGTTTTAGAATACTCCTATCACCCACAAAAGGTTCCCTTCTGCCCTTTTGCAGTTGGTCCTTGCCCCAGGGAACCACTGATCTGCTTCAGGTCATGCTAGTTCTGCTTTTTCTAGAATATCATATAAAAAGAACCATATGATATGTTGCTTTTTGTGACTAGTTTCTTCCATTTAATATGGTTCTTGACAGTGTGGAGATTCCTTAAAAAATTAAAAATAGAGCTACCCTATGACGCTGCAATTGCACTATTGGGTATTTACCCCAAAGATGCAGATTAATGAAAAGAAGGGCCATATGTACCCCAATGTTCCTTGCAGCAATGGCCATAATTGCCAAACTGTGGAAAGAGCCAAGATATTCTTCATACCCTTTATCAACGGATAAAGAAGATGTGGTCCATATATACAATGGAATATTACGCCTCTATCAGAAAGGATGAATATTCAACTTTTGTAGCAACATGGACCAGATTGGAGGAGATTACGCTGAGTGAAATGAGCCAAGCAGAGAAAGTCAAGTATCATATGCTTTCACTTACTTGTGGAGCATAAAGAGTAATATGAGGACAGTAGGAGAAGGAAAGGAAATGGGAAGTGGGGTAAATCGGGGAGGGAGATGAAATATGAGAGACTTTGGACTCAAACAAACTGAGGGTCTTGGAGGGGAGGGGATGGGAGGATGGATGAGCCTGGTGGTGGGTATTGAGGACACATATTGCATGGAGTACTGGGTGTGGGGCATAAATAATGAATCTTAAAACACTGAAAAAATAAAATAATGTAGTAAAAATATATAGTGTTTTTGAGTTTCATCCATGTTGTTATGTGTATCAGTAGTTCATTCCTCTTAATTATTGAGTAATAGCTCATTGCATGGATATGCTATATTTTGTTTACCCATTCATTAGATCTTGGACATTTATATAATTACATTTGTAGCTATTATGAATGCTTATGCTGTAAATATTCATATAAAAGTTGTGTGAGGACATGTTTTCATTTTTCTTGCGTAGATATTTAGGAGTGAAATTGCTGAATCGTATGGTAGGTATACGTGTTTAACTTTTATAAAAAACTGCTCAACTGATTTTCAAGGTGGCTCTACCATTTTGCCTTCCCACTTAGAATATATGAGGACCCCAGTTGCTCTACAGTCACCAAGGCTTAATACTTTATTTTATTAACTTTATTGTGTTATGTTAGTCACCAAGGCTTAATATTGTCAATATTTTTAATTTCAGCCATCCTTCTGAGTAAACTCTTGTTTTAATTTGTAATTTCCTAATGGCTAATGATTTGGGACATCTTTTATGAGCTTGTGGCCATCAATAAGCCTTTTTTGGTAAAATATTTCTTCAAATCTTCTGTCTAATTTGTCCCTGTCATGTCTTGAGAGGTTTTTTTCTTTAATATATTCTGAATATAAGTCTTTTGTCAGATACATGTTCTGTTTTACAAATATTTTCTGTCTGTGGTTTACCTTTTCATCTTTTTGATATTAATATGATGGATTACATTGAATGATTTTGCTCATTACCAGGGTAAATTCCCTTGATTGTGGTATTTTACTCTTTCTACATATTACTGGATTCAATTTGCTAGTATCTTTGGGATTTTTGTGTGTCTGATTATGGAGGATGTTCATCTCTAGTTTTCTTTGTAGCATCTTTGATTTTTGTATCAGGATAATGTTGATCTTATAAAGTAAGTTGGGAAGTGTTCATTCCTCTTCTGTTTTCTGGTAGAAATTATGCATAAATAATGTTATTTCTTCTTTAAACATTTTGCAAATTCTCCAGTGAAACCATCTGGATGTGGAGTTTTCTTTTTTTAAAGGTCTTATTATTTATTATTATTTTTTAAAATAATAATTTATTTTATTTTTTCAGTGTTCCAAGATTCATTGTTTATGCCCCACACCCAGTGCTCCATGCAATTCATGCCCTCAATTCCCACCACCAGGCTCACCTATCCCCCCACCCCCTCCCTTCCAAAACCCTCAGTTTGTTTCTCAGACTCCAAAGTCTCTCATGCTGTGTCTCCCTCTCTGATTTACCCCAGTTTACATTTCCTTTTCTTCTCCCACCGTCATCCATGTTACTCCTTATGTTTCCCAAGAAGTGAAATCATATGATACTTGACTTTCTCTTCTTGGCTTATTTCACTCAGCATAATCTCTTCCAGTCCAGTCCATGTTGCTACAAAAGTTGGATATTCATCCTTTCTGATGGAGGCGTAGTATTCCATTGTATATATGTACCACATCTTCTTTATCCACTCATCTGTTGATGGGCACCTTGGCTCTTTCCACAGCTTGGCGATTGTGGCCATTGCTGCGATGAACATTGGGGTGCATATGGTCCTTCTTTTCACTACATCCGTATCTTTGGGGTAAATGCCCAGTAGTGCAATTGCAGGGTCATAGGGTAGCTCTATTTTTAATTTTTTAAGGAATCTTGACACTGTTTTCCAAAGCGACTGCACCAACTGCATTCCCACCAACAGTGTAAGAGGGTTCCCCTTTCTCCACATCCTCTCCAATACTTGTTGTTTCCTATCCTGTTAATTTTGGCCATTCTGACTAATGTAAGATGGTATCTCAACGTGCTTTTGATTTGAATTTCCTAAACTAAAAATTCAATCTCCTTAATAGCTATGATAGTGGCAATTTCTCTCTCTTGCTAAAGATTTATCGGTTTTATTGAGCTTTTGATATCATTGATTTTTTTTCTCCTGGCTTTGTTTTTAATTTCATTCAATTTTTTTTTGCTCTTATCTTTATTTTTTTCCATCCTACTTATTTCAGTTTTATTTTACTCATCTTTTTTAAGTTTCTCAAGGTGGAATTTAGAAGATTGATTTGAGAACCTTCATTTTTGCCAATATAAGCATTTAATGTTATAAATATCTCTCTAGACAATGCTTTAATTGCACCCACATATTATGATATATTTTCATATTTGTTCAGTTTTAGGTATTTTACAATTTTTTGCTTTAGAGAAGTATTTTAAAGAACTCAAGAGGAGAATACTCTCTTATATTTGTCTATATATTTGCTATTTTTCTTGCTCTCTCTTCATTTATGATGTCCCAAGTTTCCTCTGGTAATATTTTCCTTCTATCTAAAGGAATTTCTTCAACAATTATTTTTGGGCAGTTCTACTGGCTCTTAGTTTTCCTTCATTGAGAATGTCTTTCTTTCACCTTCCTTCCTAAAAGATATTTTACTGGATATAGAATTCTGGTTTGACAGTGTTTTTTTCTTTTAGCGCTTTATGAATATTGTTCTACTTCCTTCTGTCCTTCATAAGGTTTCTGATAAGAATTCCACAGTCATTTGAATTGCTGTTTGCTTGTAAATTATATGTCTATTTCCTCTGGCCACCTTCAAGTATTTTTCTTTGTATTTATCAGTTTGCTTACAATGTGGCACAGATATCCTTGGATTTATTCTGTTGAGGTTTGCTGAGCTCCTTGAGTCTGTAGATTTATGCCTTTGCCAAAATTTGAGAAGTTGCTAGTCATCATTTCTTCAGATGTTTTTTCTACATTACTTTTATTCATTCCTGTGGAACTGTGATAACATCAATGCTAGATCTTCTGGTATTTCACAGGTGTCTGAAGCTTTATTTAAAAAAAAAAAATCTGGGGTGCTTGGGTGGCTCAGTTGGTTAAGCGACTGCAGTCGGCTCAGGTCATGATCCCGGAGACCCAGGATCGAGCCCCGCATCGGGCTCCCTGCTCGGCGGGAAGCCTGCTTCTCCCTCTCTCACTCCCCCTGCTTGTGTTCCCCCTTCTCTGGCTGTGTTTCTATCAAATAAATAAATAAAAATCTTTAAAAAATTTAAAAAAATAAAAATAGCCCTTTGTTTTTCCTTTGTATCTTTAATTTCTTTGCTGAGACTTTTAAGCTTTTTATATTTAAGAGTGTTTGCCTTTACTTTCTGGATTATTTTTATAATAGTTGTTTGAAAGTTTTTATCAGATAATTCCTACATGTGTGTCAGCTTGGCATTGTCATACATTATTTATCTTTTGCCACACAGGGTTGAGATTTTCCTGGTTCTTTATATGTTGATTACCTTTGGATTATATCTTGGACATTTGAATATTATGTTATGAGATCCTGAGTATTTTGTTTTGTTTTAACAGACAACCAACCTAGTTTGGTTCAGGTACAAGTTCCAACCAGCTTTCCGTGGTCTCAATATAATGTTTAATTGTGAAGTTTTCTCAGTGCTATTCAGATCTGTCTTGTATGTGAACCACCCAGTGGCTAGTAGGCAACCCTGGCAGTGGTCTAGTCCATAGATAAGTTCCTATAGTCTATGGCGTGCTGTTTAGGGTCAAATCCATGAGTGTATACTTGGAAATGAGCCCAGGAATTCATAGCCAACATTATGGAGCTGCTTACCCAATCTCCTTCCTATAGTAAACTATTCAGTACTTTCTGGTTACCTGGAGTTCTCCAACCAGAATGGGAGCTATATTTATCCACTCTGTTGCACACTTTTTGCACCTACAATGATATCCATGGCTAACCAGTAGGAGGACACAGAGAAGACAAAAAGCAATGGAGGTTTGTCTCACCCTCTGAGAATCATAGCTCCTCTGATCAGGGAGGAAGTTTCCCTTCTCTCAGAATCCTGTAGGCCAGTTGTCACCACATTTGCTGCTTATCCAATTTGCTGCCACTGCCATCATTTCTTAGAGGCTGGGGTATGAAAGAATGAAGAAAAGATAAGGGGGGTGGGGCTGTTTTCCTCCACTCTGAGTGTTAGGAGAGCCTTCACTGCTCTTTGAGCCAGAACTAGACAACCTCTCCTGGAGCTCCCTCTGTCTGTGCAGATGCCCACATTCAGGATTTGTGTTGCTTCTAGTTGAACCTGGTATATGGGAGGAAAAAGATAATAAACTCACTACCAGTTTGATGGTACTTCAAAGTCTAGTCCTCTCCCCCAATCACCAGCTATTATTTAATTTTCAGAGTCCTTGAGAAGCTACTGTGTCTTCTGTCCAGGTTTTTGCCTACATCCAGTGTGGTATATGTTTACACCACTGTATCCAGAATGTGAAGAGTCTACCTTGTTTGAACTACTGAATTATTGTTGGGTTCTTGATTACAGCACTGAAACCTACCCAACTTATCAGGTAATTTTCACCATTCCTTTGTTTTGCACTTGCACCTATTCTGCAATCTTTTAATCTTGGATTAATCCTAAAATTCACCTTTTTGATACCTACATCCAGAATGATGAGCTGAGCTGGAGAAAACTCATTCAATTGTGTGAACTGGTGGTCTTTCACTTGTCAAATATCTCTGTCCAGCTCTCTTCTGTTCTTTACAGAAATTACTACTAATGTTTTTCTTTACTTACGTCTTCCCAGCAGATGTCTTCACTTGCTACTTCTCAGAGAAAATGTAGCTATGAGGCAGCTGCTTACCCAGCTTACCTATAGCTGTGTTTTTTTCTCTTGTTTTAAATAAAGAGACCTCACTCCTTCTCTTCTCCTTTTGAAGGAGCTATCGTTTCTTATGCTCTGGATCCCATCTCCTTCTGTCTTTTTAATATCATATATAAATTATTATCCCTCTTTCTTCCATTTTCCACTTCTCTTCTTTAAGAGCTCCCATACTTCAGCATATAACACGGAAAGTCTCTATCTTTATCTCAAGCATTGCAAACATTTCCTAATACTCTTCCTGTGTTATTCAGGATAATCCAACAGTTTTTGAAAATAATATTTAGATTTATGAGTCTTAGTACACAAAAAATTTGTTTACTCCTGCGAAGTTCAATGTAAGTATAATTGGCTGAGTGGCTCTCCTATGCACCTCTTTTCTGACTCAGAGATCCAGATTTTTTTCTATCTTGTGATACAACCATTTCCACATGGGACCTTCAGGTTTGCTGTGGAAGTGAAAACTGCACAGGAAAGATTCACTTAATCCCCTTGGCTCAGAATATCCTACACACCTTAACTCACATTCCCTTAGCCAAAACTAATCACATGATTCCTCTTGGAGAGAACTGGGAAACATCGACCGTTGTGAAGGAAATGTTTCCCATCATCCAATCTGTACTGTACATGAGGCTCATGTATCTTCAGTAGACAGCCAGCTATTTCAGTTATACTTCTTACTTCTGGTCTTACAACATATCCATCCACATGGAATCCACTGTGATCCTACCTTACACAGATATGATTGTGTCACTTCCCTTTTTAGCCCTCATCAATTACTGCCCACTGCCAAATGAATGACATTCAAACCCTTTGTCAGGACACTCAAGGCCATTAAGATCTAGCCCTTCCAATCTTATCTTTATGAGGTCTTGTCTAGGCACCAGACCCATCAAACTGCTTCCAGTTCCCAGAAGTTGCATTATTGCTATTTGCCTGTGTACATTAGCACGTGCTCTTCCACCTTTCTGAAATATCCCTCTTTCCTGTGTCTAGTGGAAAAATTTCTACCTCTCCTTCAAAACTTAGTACAAGTATCTTCCTCTATGAACTTTCTCCTTAGGTAGAGGTGATCACTTATTTTTTTTGTGCTACCACTTAACTTTCATCAAACTTCTTAGTAGTACTCATTATACTGAATGGAAATTTTATTTTTACATATCTCTCTCTCCTTTTTTAAACTGTGAGCTCCTTGAGAATTGGAACCATGACTTGCTATCTTACTATCTCCAATGCCTATCTACTACAGTGTCTGCCACATCATGGATGCCTGATAAATGTTCATGTAATGAATAATTAAATGAATGAATAAATGCAGTACAATTTCAGATATTTCTTACACTTAAATTTCAGCTAATGTTCATTCAATATTTACAAACTCTTAGAGAAAATGATGAACTTGTGCTATATTTACTGTCACCTTCTTCTAATGGAGAAGGATGGAGGACATTAAATTAAAGCCTTACAGAAATGCACTAACATAAATTCTTGATTTAGTGAGAGAAGCTTCTTCATACTCAACAAACTTAATGAAAGAATGGGATGAAACCTTTTAGACTTACAGTAAGGTTCTTACTGATGCAAATAAAATAGTAAAAATGTTAGCTCTGCAAAGTCAAAGAACACAGAGAACACCAATTAAGACTAAGAGGGTTTGGGTGACTGAAATGAAAAGCTTGAGGAGACATTATTTCAGTCCATAATATAATAGGGTGCAGAGGGGTGAGAACACTCCCTGAACCTTTCTTTTCTGAACCATGAGAAAATAACTATAGTTCATGTAGGTTTTGAATTAACTATCTTATTAGTACTTCTGTGAAAATCATTGTTCATCTATTATATATATATATTAATTAAATTGTTCATTTAATCAGCTCCTCAGTTCATCTGATCAGTTTACAAAAGTAGAAATCGCTCTATTCCAAAGCAACAAACCAAAAACCAACTTCTCCCCATGCTCCCCCCAACAAAACAAATACCCTACCCTGATGCTTGTATTATTTCTTCTGACCTATAATCAATTACTGTCATGATTTGGGTTGTCTCCAGCTTGATCTATGTTAGATAGTTTGCCACCCAAAGTGACTGGGGGCAGAAAGTGGGCAGAAAGGGGCTGAGCGGAGGTAGGACTATTCTTTATCAGGTAGAAATAAGAATCAGAAAACTGTCCCAGCTCTAAGGGCTAGTGAAGAGCAGGAAAGGAGTCCGAGAGGTTAGCCTTCATTTCTGACATTAGGATACAGATGCAGCAGTAGAAAGTCTGTGTCTCCTTGAATTTGGAGATCATGAACATAAGGGCACCTTCTGAGTTAACTAGTAAAATTCACAGACAATGTATATAATTAGTCATCTGTGGGAATAAAACAAGAGACTGTGAAACGTGTGGATCTCAAAAAACTCCAATCAAGGTGGGCGATTTGACGTAATCAGAAGAAAGCAGGTCCAGAATGTGAATGTCATTTAGCAGAAGATATTTAATCGATTGTATTGTACATTGGCTGGAGGAAGACTGTGAAGGTGGGTGGAGGTGTGGACAGAGGGGGAACAATCAACTGGGTTACAGAAAGTGAAAACCCAAGCACTGTGCAGAAGAGAGACACTGCCCTTTGTGGCTGCTGGAGAAGTATGCCCTGCTGTGGGATTGGAGTGCCTCTTCTGATCTCTCTTCAGTACCCTGTGTGCTCTTTGCTCAGCATTCATGCTCCTTTTGTTCCTAGGACAGGCTGTCCTGGACAGTGAACGTAACTTTTTAGTCCCTGGGAAGAGATGTCTCCCAACGTGAATTTACAAGTTGACTATGAGTAACCTTATGGCTTTGCCTCATTCAAGTGATCTTGAATTCTGGAAACTGTTGAGTTCCTGATGAGGATAAACAATAAAATGTGGAAAGTGATCAATTTCTCTAAAGGATACTACCCATGAGACGTTTTGATAGGCAGCCACAGCACACCCTTCTCCTAGGAAGGCACTGACCTCATCTTTAATCCTTTCTTGCCTTCCATAGATAGTGTATGCAGTTAGGTCAAGGATTCTTAATCTGATTAGGCCCAATGACCTGATTTTTTTTAAAGACACTGTTTATTTTCCTTTGATTTTATTTGCCTTTGTGAAAGAGAAGCCTAAGACCTCAGGAGTTGTTCTTACCAATTCAGTGGTCTGAGCAGCAGGAGCTGCAGACCAGTCTTCAGTGACAGCCTGAGCCCTCCAGTTTTCAGTAGGGAACTGCTGAATAGGCACATAGGGCACCTGCATGCCTTCAAGGCAGTCGTCAACTTCAGGTTGAGTAGCAATGAACACAGAAGCTGGAGTGGTCCAATTTTACCCTAAAATCCTCCTTGGTCCCAGCTTTTTCAGCAACAGCTTGTTCTTTCTTTTCAACCTCTTCAAGATCTCTGTAGAAGTAGAAATCAGGCATGACCTCCCACGGGTGTTCACAGGAAAATGGTGTCATGCATGTGCAGAACTTCCCGGGCCAGCATCCACATCAGACCGACTGAGTGAGTGAGTTCCCTTGTTGCAAGGAATGGCAATGTGTACATAGCACAGTGGAGAGTCTGTGTTACACAGAGTGATGGTAGGTAGGTTAGCATAAGAACTTCTGTGAGAGGCTGGTGGTCAATAACCACCAGAAGTCTCCCAGAAGGTTGTCTGGATCTGGTTAGCAAAGGTTCCAGGAGTGAAGCAGCTAAGAGTGGCTCCAGGAGCAGCAGCAAACTTCAGCACAGCTCACTGGTCAGTGTTCCCAGATGATGTGACATTGACATCAGCTGGGTTTTCCATAACAACAATGTCAAGAGCTGCCAGCAGAAGCTTCTCTCAGGTTCTCTTCAGATTTACAGTGTAGATGACACCACTTTTCCTCGTATAGATGTACTGTTCTGTTTGGATGTCAAAGTTGATGCCACCTAAGTTGGTTCCTGCTGCAAGGAATTTGATAACATCCTCCTCCTTCATTAAGGTCTGCAGATATTGTGAAAGTTTCCCTTTAGGTTGCCATGGGAACACAGAACAACATATGGACCCCTCTCTGGGTAGCATGGAAAGCCAATTAACTTAATTTTAGAAGAATGCTTTGTTAGGTTCCATTTACTATTCTGAGAAGAAATTCATAGATAATAAACCACCTATATACATATTTTAATATTATGTCCTAACTATAAAAATAAAGAAAAATACTGGTGGAAAAGGAATAATTTATGATAAAATAGTATGTATTAGAGTATATGAGTGTTTGGGGATGACGACTGGAAGACAGAATGAAGTAGTCCATTGCTTTGAGATCAGAGTGAATGTGACAGAGACGGGCGTGCTGGCAGCTCAAACCCCAGGAACGAGGACACTGACAGTGGGTGCTTTTGTGAGACCATGACTACTGCTGGTACAGTTCTGAAGCAAAACGCAATACAGTCTTTACTTCCTTCCAAAATGTTTAGAGGGCATTTATGGAAAATTCCATGTATATTAAAACTATGCAAAAGTAATTGTATTTCCAAGTAAAATGGGATTGAGTTCCACACCCAGATAATTATAAACGGGTTTTCCCACACAAACATCCAGTGTGAGTTTTGAAGGTTACCTAGGACGCACAACATTTCTTGGTTAAGGGGCCTGTGGTGCACACGATTGGAGAATAGCATCCTGACTTCCCTTTCACTAAATGCCACCAGCGCCCCTCCCAAAACCTGTAGCAATCCAAAAAATGTCCCCTTGAGTTTCCATTACATGCCCCAGGGGTGGTTCCTCTCATGTTGAGAGACACTGAATTAAGTCAACTGAAATCAATCATGAGGGTCCAATAAGACAAATGTGCCCTGTCCCAAAGCACAATCATTCCATGACCTGACATTACAGAAAACGCCAGCTTTTGAGGAGAAGGGACAAGGACCCATGAAAGGTGGGTAGAGTAGTATCTAGTTCTAGAAGGAGAAGCAGAATTCTAGGCAGGGTAAGAATTAAGGATTTAAGAGAGGAAACCAGGGTGACAGTTCACCTCTGGGATTTGGGCCAATGATAGGGAAGGGCCAACAGAGAATTTTGGCTCGGGGGCCACACGGATACCCAGGTTAGTTCTGGGGAGCAGTTATCCCAGACCTGGTAGAAAGGGAACGATTTGGGGTCAACACAGGAGCCTGAAGTATTATATTGGTTCCTAGAACTTAAGTCTGGGAATGTGACTTATTTCCAAACTCCTTACACACAGCGCCGACCAGAAGTGATTCAGCATCAGGCATGGGCTTAAGTTTTCTGAAATAGTAGTAGCTGAGAAGATAGCAAAGGAAGGAAAGACCAGCAGTCACAGTTTATCAACACCACACATGCAACTGGAGAGGGCATGTCTATATAGCATTTGATTTTCTTACATTGAGTGCTTTTTGCCCTCACTTAAACACAAACTAATCAATCCATTCTTCAAACAAAAATACCTGTTCAAGAGAACAAGATTTGGGCATTTCCAAACCATTTCACCCACCCCCACATCATTTATCTTTTGGCCTCCTGTGGATGTAAAACAGCTGCCTGGAACTCAGATTTGGAGTCCATTTACAAAAGTGGGGTCATGAAGGCGTGGCCATAAATCAAGGTGATGGTTATACTGAATACCACAATTTAAAAGGACAAGTACGTAATTTTGTCTGGAGCCTGGACTAAGGCCAGCCCTACAACCCATGATTTGTAACCAGGAGCTAAACAACACTCATATAAACCCAATAAATTCCCTGAAGACCCTCCCAACAGGATGATGCCTCATCTCCTATGACCGTTCCCAAAGTTCCATCCAAGACAATTACCTAATCTGTGTTCAGAAATCAAATTATCTCATGTTTTTACTCTATTGGCTTGAGCAGGCTTCTTTGTATATACAGTTCCTGGAAAATATAAAAGATGCTCTTATTTCAATCACTACCTTTTCAAAGTTCTTATTACTCAATCTGTCCCACGTTCATTAGAGTGGATAGTCATGAGAACATTATAGTGCTTGATGGAATGAATTAGCAAAATTGAGTCCTGAAAGAGAGAGAAATAAGAGCATTCTGTGCATGAAAATATTTTCCGTTTTAACCTGTAAAGAGGGAAGGGACTAAAGAAATTATCTGCTCTTATAAAATAATCAAGGGGATAGCTGACAATAGTTTTCCCTCTTGCAGAAGCTTTGATTCTATCATGCTCAAGATACTGATGAGTTGTGGGGCGCCGGGGTGGCTCAGGTGGTTAAGCGACTGCCTTCGGCTCAGGTCATGATCCTGGAGACCCTGGATCGAGTCCCACATCGGGCTCCCTGCTCGATGGGAAGCCTGCTTCTCCCTCTCTCACTCCCCCTTGCTTGTGCCTCTCTCACTCCCCCTTGCTTGTGCTCCGTCTCTGGCTGTGTTTCTCTCTGTCAAATAAATAAAGTCTTTGCGGGGGGGAAAAAAAAAAGATACTTCTGAATTGCACACCCAAGGTCCCAACTATTTTGCTGACCTCTCACTGTCTGACATCTTCCTCCACTCTTCCCCGCTACCTCCTTGTAAGCACTCTCCTCTAAGCCTGTCTTGGCCCTTCGCCGGTGAGCTGTGCCTGGGTAGCTTTCAGGGCTGTTTACATTTTGTTGTTTCCTCTGTACCACCAATCAAGGATTTAATCCCCTAGTAGTTTAAGATGTAGGAGGCCACTGGAGTAACTCTGGACAAGGCTATCTATGATAAGGAAGGACATCTTTATCTACATGCTAATATGCTTCTCTGAGTTTTTTAAAAATATGAAGGTCATGGTCCTAGAGACCCGAGATCGAGTCCCACATCAGACTGCCTGCTTGACGGGAAGCCTGCTTCTCCCTCTTTCACTCCCCCTGCTTGTGTTCCCTCTCTGGCTGTGTTTCTCTCTGTCAAATAAATTAAAAAATCTTTAAAAAAATAAAAATAAAACCCTAAATGCAGATCCACTTCCCTGCTCAGAAATGTTTAATGATTTCCCACTGCTCACAAGACCAAGTCCAAGTTTGTAAAATAGTATTCCAGATCCTCTGTGATCTGCCCCCAGCACATCACTCCAAGAAATCAACTCTCTGGCCACAGTGAGAGAAGTAGTGGCTGAATGTGTAGCCTCTGGGCTCAAAGTCCAGCTCAGTCAATTACCAGCTGTGCCCTCAGGTACGTTACTTAAAACCTCTCTATTCCTCAGTCTCCTGGACTGTAAAAATGTGATAATAATAGTAATAATTTGAATTAAATGAGAATCAGGAGAATCAGGAAATGTCAGCCGCTGAGAAAAGGGTCT
This sequence comes from Spilogale gracilis, assembly GCA_004023965.1. NCBI lineage: Eukaryota > Metazoa > Chordata > Mammalia > Carnivora > Mephitidae > Spilogale > Spilogale gracilis. The sequence continues at coordinate 78,033 of PITA01001042.1, read as the reverse complement.
GATACATGATGAGCAGCATTGCTCACTGCCCTTAGCACACTTACATTTTTCTATTTTTTTTGTCTCTTTTCTGGGTTACCAATTTCTGGAATGCTCTTTCCTTCTCTCTACTCCTCTAAATTCTACCCATCATTCAAAGTCCTGAAGAGATCTTTCCTTTTCTACAAACCTCCCTGGACTCTTCAGTTCCCAGTGATCTTTTTTTCTGTGTACCAATGCACAGATTAGCTACTCCAGTAATTTTGCAAATGGTCATTTGTTGCTTCATGGCACTTCTTGCATTGTTAGCCTGTGATATTAACTTAAAATGTAGTATCTCCTGGTGCCCCAGTTAACCTGTACATCCTTTGAAGGCGGGGACTCAGGCATGTCTTTGTATAGAACTCAGTGCCTGTACATTGCCTTGCCAATAAGACCTCAATTAATGTCTGTTTACTTGACTTATTTGATTCACAAGTTTGTTGGGCACTTTTGGAAGTGGTGAGCTGGAGGCAGAATAGAAGGACTGGAACCTCAGCTATTCACTTGTAGAACATTTATAAAGTGTCTGTGCAAGATGTTCCACGGGCATCTTGCACTTGACAGGGTATTACCCCCTCACTCCCGGAGGTGGCACTCCAGGACTGTCTGATGGGTCGAGATCCACTAGGATGAGACCAGGTTCTGTTCCTTTTCTCCCTGCAGGATGCAGGGAGGCAAGGACAGAGTCTCCAGGGCGGGCTGCAACATCAAACAAGTCTCCTAAGGAACAGTAGTTCCCACAAAGAAGTTTCGCCAATTCAGACCTTCTTTTTTTTTTTTTTTTTTTTTTTAAAGATTTCATTTATTTGACAGAGAGAAACACAGCCAAAGAGGGAACACAAGCAGGGGGAGTGAGAGAGGGAGAAGCAGGCTTCCCGCCGAGCAGGGAGCCCAATGTGGGACTCGATCTCGGGTCTCCGGGATCATGACCTGAGCCGAAGGCAGTCACTCAACCAACTGAGCCACCCAGGCGCCCCCAATTCAGACCTTCTTTCCTGGTTACTCAGAGTTGTCCCTGGGCGAAAACCTTTGGCATTTAAAGGGCCAGGGTAAGTAAGGTAGGAGAAAGTCTAGTGTGGTATTAGGTAAGACTTCTGGGTTCCAGTGCAGATTCCTTCACTGACTTCCTGGGTGGTCTGGACACTGATGCCATCGCCACACTCTTAAGTCCTCACATCTGTCAGTGAAGGTGCTGGATCAATATGTAAGCCCTAGGGTCCCAGTTCTTTCCGATATTCTATCACCCTAGAATTCTCCTCATAGTGGAGTTATTGTTATCTACAAGTTCTTGTTATCTACAGTGACCTCCTTTGTCAGAAATTCAGAGTCTTCTGACTAGTGATGCTCAACTAAGTCAGTCCCTAGGGCATGGGCTGGTCTCATTTATTGGGAGTGGCCCTGCTTACAACAGTCTTGGAATCCTTTTCCTTCCCCACCAAATCTGGGAAAATAAGGACTTGAGATACAGGATAACAAAGAGATGGCAGGGTAATGACAGGGCGACGGTCTTACATTGGAGCCATCTCTGTTTAGCTGGTCAGTTGTCTTTGCCTTTGGATTATCACTGTTTCCTCGTAGTTCTGGTGAAAGGACTGGAGTCACGGTTGCTGATGAGGGTAAAGTTCTAGGGAGATGAGGCAAGACTGCGCTGAGGCTTGGTGCCAAGTGTGCACAAGTGGTCAGAGAACCTACATGGGCCTTGGGCTCAGCCTTATTGGTGCATTTCCCAGGCCCAGCCACTCCTCCCACTGCAGAAGGCACTCTCTCCTTTCAGCCACCCAGATGTTCTCAGTAGCTTTCCTCAGATGCTCCTGGCTGTTCCTGCTTCAGTACCACCCCTCCCTCTCAACTTCAGCCCATGATAGCCCCTCCCACGGATTCACCTCCACCTCCCCAACTACTGTAGCCAGTCTGCCTTCTTTACTTACATCGGGCTCCTGGAGTTTGAGATCATTGAGGTCATGTCTCTTCATACCTCTCAGCCCATTTTGTGCCTGGAAAAATCATGTCGAAGAGGAGGATATTACTGCTGCCACCATAGGATCTGGGGAATAGTGTGGCAGGCAGAGGGCTGTCTAGGGCAGGACATGTACAAGGATACCAGTTCTTGTAGGACAAGTGGTCAAATGTGGAAATGGACCTCAGTCCCACTTACTTATTTTGCATTTTTTACTTTGCCTTACCTCTTCCTGGCAGTGCGACAATCCTGGCTAGGTGCTTGGCTCTGTGACAGTTGCTGGAGGGAGGGGGAGGGTGTCGGTAACACATGGCCTGAACCTCCAAGGAGCCTGCAATCTGGCCAGAGAAGCAAAGCATTCATATATTTGCAAGAATTCATAAGGGTGGCTAAAAGTAGGGGAATTTTACCTAGTATCTATGTTGAGTTTAAGCATCTAAACATCCCAAGTTCATCTTTCTGGAGAGATGATCCATAGTTATCTGATTTTAAAGGCACACTGGATCCCTTACAAGGATAAATAACAGAGCTCAAGTTGGAAGACCCGAGCTGGAGTTCTGGGTTTCCACTGTGGTCTGTAAGATAGCATGTTGCCTAACTGCCCCGATTCTCCGTTTCTTCATCTCTAAAATGGGGAAAATAATTTCTGTCCTACCTCTCCCAGAGCATAATTGTGAGGATCAAGTAAGATGTGTGTGAAAGTGCTTTCTAAACCATGAAAAACCATACAGGTGAAAGGTGTCATTGATCTTTAAGAGCAACCCACAAAGCCATACAAAATGACAGAACATAGAGTTTATGGAAACTTGGAGATGTTTACATGGATAGTCTCCTCTTGCAGACACTGAGATTGGGACCCAGACAGGATAAGTGGCCCAGGGATAAGTAGCTGGTCCAAGGCACAGCCAAGACGAGAGGATAGCCTCCCCAGGGCTCTGCCCCGGAGCTGCAGGCAGCCAATGTCCAGCCCAGCTCTCTGCCTCTGTGAGCCTCTGGACCTTGTTTGCTGAAGGCAGGGCCTCTCCCTCAGCTGAATGGAAAGTCCTATCCAACTAAATGTGGATTTTTTTTTTAAACCTCTTCACTTTCTTCTGCTCTAGTTCCCATTTCGAAACCTTTATGAAAATGGTTTCCAAAGGGAATCTGAGTTTCAAATTACATCACCAGCAAACAACTCATGCCCCTCTGGAAGAGACCCAGAGATAAGTTGGGAACAACTTGTGTGGAAAATGAGAGGCCCTGTAGCAAATCTAAATATTGCAGGCAATTTTTGTGAGCGAGGGCTTTCTAAAACACTCTTTGCCAAGATGGCTCACATCTCTGCAAAGCAAACGAGGGACAAGTTCATGAAACAGATGACACAGAGGTAGCTTAACGGAAAGGGCTCTGGCATGGTGCAGGGAGGTGAGCCAGTGGGGACTGTGGGCCTTCCCAGCTGTCCATTTCTCTCTAGCTGCTGCAAGAGGCCTCTAATCCTAGATGAGTTCTCTTCCTTCCCAATCCAGAAGAGAACCTGGGGAGCTAGCTTACCCGGGACATGCCTGTGTCTCTACGCTGGATGTCACCTGCAACACTACAAAACCCAAAGCCTGTGTTATTTCAATAAATAGCCCCAGAGGAGAGTGCCCAGCCATCCTCTGCGACCTATTCTAGTACTTGACTCTTGTCAGATCTTGAAAAGTGGGCCTCAAAAAAAAAAAAAAAAGGGACCTTAAAATACCATCTTGGCTGTTTATGTTTATTTCTTCTGTTTCCTCTGGCTCCTACTGATTAGAGGTGGGGAATAGCCACTCCCAGGTTTTCCACTTAAGAGCATGCCTTTAAATACTTGATCATAATGGGTCCCCTTAACCTACACTTATCTAGACCTAATAATTAAAAAAAAACATTTTATGTACTCACTAACTGGATCATAAACTTTTCCAACTGTTCTACAGTCTCTGTTACCTGACCCCCAGCTTGCCCTCCAAGAACTCCCCCACAGTGCTCCTGTCTCCTTTCTAGGCACCCACCTCTTTTCCCCTCCTAAGAACCTTTTCATCTTCAACTCACCGACATTTGAACAGCTGTACAAGCACAGAATGTTTAATTTGGGAACAGTGTCTGTGGGAAGGAATGCTTTGTTAATTTCCAAAGTAATGCAAAGCTTAATTTAGAAAGTCATATAGCAATTCTTTTGGTTCTGAAAGTCACAGAGATTATAGATTGCACTGCAGAGGCAACCTGCCCAATGATGTTAGCACTTTGCAGCTCTAGGGTTTTCTGCAGCAGCTCCATTTTCATTCCAGCTCGGAGACAGAGTGAGTCCCTCCAATATAAGCATTTGCTCCCTGAGGACAGGCCCTGTTTCTTGTTCAGACACTCTATATGGCCAGGGCCGAGCGAGGGCAAGCAGGTGGCAAAATATCTTTAAATGATGGATTGCATTGCATTGTCTGTCTGCCCCTTAACTTCTTACTTTGGTCTTGAACTTGGTCCAAACAGGTTCTGGAACTAGGAAATGATGATGGTTACCAAGTATTAAGCGGGCAGGGACAGCTGTGATCAGATCAGAGTACCATTACCTTCCTTGAATCCAGGAGGCTTGAAGAAAGTTAAAATGCCAAGACTGAAGAGTATCATGTCCTAGCAGATCTAATATTAGAGCCTGCCTCTGAGGGACATGTATGATGAGAATCTGAAAAATAATGAGAATCTGGATAGAAAATAATAGATTTGGAGTTAGGGACCATAAAAAGTAGGAATGAAGAGGATACATCACCACCATCAACATTGTTACAGATTTTGGGGCTGGAACTGAAACAGCTTCTGCTGAGCATCACTGCCCAGGAACCATCTGTACGCTGTATGTGCTCAGGGCCCTCATTCGGCTTCTGTGGGTCCCAGGCAAAGGTGCCTTCCAACAAATGCTGGGGGTACTTCCTGGGATGTTCTGGAACCTTGAAACACATGCTCAGTCACATTTCTTAATTCTCCAGGGCTCAAAAACCCAGAAAGGGGAATTTAATCTCTGTTCCCCTGCAGGGTCAGGTACCTATGGATTGTGTGATAAACTGAGGTCCCCAAGGGTCAATCTGGGAAAGAAAGACATGAGGAAGCTCCCCGAGAGAAAGTCACCATGAATGAAGATACTCTGGCTGAGTGGACCAGATCCAGCCAAGCCTTGAATGTTGGCTAAGAAGAGGTTCTAGGTGGGGTGCAGAGCTGAGTCCCTCTGTTTCTTCCCTGGAGCCCTTCAACCCTGATCCCATGAGAGTTCCAATGCCTTCTGGAAATAAGGTGATTGGGCCTTATTTAAGAAACAAAATACTGTCACGAGAGGTACACTCTTCTGGTGTGGGTCTCTTCTGTAAAGACCTGGAAGACCTGGTCCTGCTGGTCAGGGTCGTCAACAACTGCTGGAGGTCAGTGGTTTGGGGGAGGCGGGCAGTGGCTCGGCAGCAACCGGATGGCAGTGGAGAGACCGTAGGATGGCATGGGCAGCAGGCCTGGAGGACAGAGACAAGAGAATAGACATGAAAGACGTGACTGCACAGCTAAGTGGTGGCAGAATTAGCCACTTCTGCGGCACAGCATACATTTTATTCTAAGTATTAGTTTTGGCAAGATCTGATTTGAAAGCTTTCTGAGCTCAGTTTTTGGACGGGTTAATTTCCAGTTATTTTTCATTTATATGAAGTGAGCCTAGGATGATACAGAGAAATAGCAAGAAAGAACCACAGACAGAAACACAGATTCAGAGAAAACCAGAATTACAAAAAGAGATACAAAGAAGTACTGAGAGAGCTTGAGAAGAGATTAGAGGTAGACTCCAACACCGAGAAAACACTTTGGGGGAGAGTGGGGGAGGGAGACAAAGAGAGACCTATTAAATCGGGATTCTGTGAGATGTTAGCTGAGTCCCCTAGAATGAAGATCAGGCCGTCCTGATTGAGCCTCCCTGGATTAAGAATCCAAGAGAAACCACAAAGGTTCACTGTTTTTGTTTGTCCGCAGTTTTGGCTCCGGGCAACCTGGCCCTGGCGTTCTGACACACTGCCTGAGCTCCCCCTGCTGGCCGCTTTGCAGAATTTCATCATCTGTGTTCAAAGTGGAATCGGATTACGTAAGTCTTCTTGAGCTTTGCCCACCCATTTTTCCCCTTGCTTGCTTTCTTCTTCTTTGTTTTTAATTTAACAAGCTCCTGGTTTCTCTGAAGCCTGCTCTCTAACGCTGGCTCCTAAATACTCTGACTGATTGCCAGGGCCTTAAATGCCCAGCGAGGGCAGTCCCGAGAGACTCACCCTAATGAGGGTACAGGCAGGAGGCTGGCTGAGCAAACACGCTTAATGAACACACCCTACATACAAAGTGCTGTGGAAAGGTCTGAAGGAAGCTCATTTGGCTTTTAGACTTCTTGCCTGAAAAATGACTGCTAGAATTAAACTGGCCTTCTGGGGCTGGGGTGAGGGCATTCCAAATGGACGAGCCTTCCAAAATAAGGAAGTCTATGAGGGTAGCAGCGATGGTGCCCCCTGCCTCTTTTTTCCCTCCTTCTCTTTCTCCCCTTCATCTTCTCTGCATGAAGAAGAGAAATTGCAATGGCAAAATCCCTAGGGCGGAAAGGAAAGAAACGCAAGTCTCCCCAAATGCCAAACCAATTTTACTGCTAAGAATAGCTTTTATCTCTGGGAGGAAAGGCAGAAGACCTGGTTCTCTCTTCTTGCCTTTAACTCCCCCTCCAACTGAAGGTTGATTTTAAAGGGGCAGCATTCAGCCATGGGAACACAGCCCTGTCTTTCCTAAAATGATTTAGTTTGGAGTCACAGAACCTGGAAGAGGGGCAGTGTGGGGGGAGAAAATTGAATCCAGAAGATGAGGAAAGGAGGTGAAGGAGGAGACAAGAGGGAAATGGAGAGGAAGAGAAAGAATAGGATACAGGAATCTCTGTTACACCCTGAGTCCAAGCTTCTGCAGTCCCAAGGACACTGCCAAGGATAGTGGGACTGTGTGGGCTGGCCCCGGGGTGAGCAGAGGAACCCACTGGGGCTCTAGGCAAAAGAATTCCCTCGTTTGGCTGCACTTTGGGAAAGGGGGACAGATTTCTAGACCTCTGGCTAGGATGTATGCTCACCATAAGAAATCCTTGTGAGTCCCCTGCCTCCCAGTTACTCAGAGGTTAAAAACCCAAGCAATCTTTCCAAAAATTACATTTTCTTTCATAAAAGTGCTGCATTTCTTTCAGGGCAGAAAGTATAAATGCTCCTAAAACATTAGGTTCCAGAGGCATTGGGTTACTCTCAAGGACCCTGGATGAAGATATCAGAAAGACTCCCTTTCCTTTGTTAACTAAAAAAGAAACAGATTTTTACAGTTAACTGCATTGCAGAAAGCAGTAATGGCCCTCAGGGAAGCAGTTACTCCTTTAGTCCTCTGTTCTGTCCTTGTGGATGCACTATCCCTCTTCCAGCTCCCTTCTTTCCTCCTGCCCCTGTTTCAGCCTTTTGCTCACATTGTCTCCTGGTCTCCCCAGGCCCTGGCTTCCTTCCCCATTCACCTTTCATGTCCTTCCTGGATCTGCTACCCTGGCCAGAATGCCTATTTGGAAGAAAGGGAGAGAAAGGGTTGCCATGCCTGCTTAGGATCCCCAGATGTCTGATGTTATGCAGCTTTCCAACAAGGCAAATAGATAGTCCCCAGAACTTGAGGAGAATCAGTCTGTGGGTCTTTCTTTACTCAAAGTAGTCTACTAACCACCTCTGAAAAACTACTAGATAGACAGTTGACAGCCCACCACTCATACTATCCCCCTTCTCGAATAACCTATGCCCACCTCCACCATGAAAGAATATTGTAATAACTCATGAGTCAATAGGAGCAGAAGGGCCTTGGCAGGAAGTGCATAAATACAAATAATGGTTATTTATCACAAATGAAAGTGGCTCATAAGTAACTGAAACTGGCCCAGTTCTGTTTCTGTTGAATTAAAGGGGAAAAAATTCACAAACATCACAAAAAGTAAAAAATAAAAGAGGAATTACCTGCAGAAGATGTAATTTCTCTGTATTGCTATAAGCTGAATAAATTACAGCAATTTCCTAAGTGCTCCTGGAGAAGAAATGATTTTAGAAGAAACCTGCTTAGCCACTCCATGTTGAGGGTCTGGGCTGCCTATGACCAGCAGAGGGCAGACTTCAGTTATAAACAGAAACCTGGAGAGCAGGTGGTGGGGAAAGGGCAATTTAGGATTTCAAGGTTGCAATTTGCATATTCCATGCTCTGCATAATCCTAGAGCTCAGAGTCCAAGATAATGGACAGGATCCGAGAGACTAGGTGTCAAGGAATCAGTTCTAAGCAGGGACTGACACGACTGTAAATGGTCCTTTGTTTATAAAGTCAAGGGTAGTTCGGCATACCCTCTCTGGGTGCTGCAAGCTGCTTCTCAGTGTGAACCACTGCAACTTGTCCCCATCCCTAGCCTGCTACGGTCACTCAAAGCCGCATATTGTTTCGAGTAGCGATGTTTGGGCTTTGAAACTGACTTGGAAAAGCAGGTGCTGCGTCCAGGACGTGGTGAAGAAGTTCCTGCAGCTGGTCATTCTCTTTTGTTTGATGGCTATAAAGAAACTGTATTCCCTGGGAAGCAGATAGGAATGAAGACCATTAGAAATGTTTCCTTAAGGTTTTGCCTAGCAATTCCACTTCCAGATATATACACGGAAAAGTGAAAACATATGTCCACAAAAAAACTAGTACATGAATGTTCATAACGGCATTATTCATCATAGCCAAAAATGGAAACAACCAAAATGTCCACTGACTGATGAATGGATAAACACAATGCAGTATATCCATACACTTGAGTGTTATTTAGTCAAAAAAAGGGGGGAGGGATAAAGTTCTAATACATATTACAACATAGATTAACCTTGAAACCTGCATGCTCATTGAGAGAAGCCAGGGAACAACATATTGTATGGTTCCATTTATATGAAATGTCCAGAAAAGACAAATTCACAGAAACAAAAAATAGATTACTGGTTTCTGGGGGAAGGGGGAGATGGAAAGTTAATGAGTATGGAATTTTTTGGGGGGGTGGTTAAAATGTTCTGAAATTAGATAGTGGAGATGAACAACTCTGCAAATATACTAAAAAGCACTGAACTGTTCACTATAAAACTGTAATTAAAAGAAGAAAGATTCTGACTAGGGCAGATGTTCTAGAGGGAAACTCAGAGCAGGAAATAAGGAGAATATAAAAATAATATTTGACTTCTGAGACCCAGTCCTACCACTAAGCAAATATATATATGTGTATATATATATTTAGTATATATTTAATATATAATATTATATATTATATATATTTAGCACGCACACACACACATATATTTGGTAGTTTAGTGTAGACTAGAAATAGAGGTAGCCAAAGTCAGTATATAAAGCAAGGAGAATTTTCCAGAAAGCTGAACTGACCCTGTGTCTTCTCCAGCTGACTGACTTGTGAAGGGTTGACACCTCTGTGAGGGTGCAGGCATGGCAACGTGGGTGCTATTCCATTCAAGGCAAGAGGCCACATCTGCGCTGATGTCATGGTGCCCCCCTGTGCAGAGAGAAATAAGGGAGAAATCACACTCCTCAGGCTACAATAACAACACGGATTTTCCAAGATCTCAGGGGCTGATGAGGAAGGAAGGTGATAGTGATGAAGTCACCAGCTCAGCTGCCCAGGTCTCATAGTCACACCTGAGTTCCAGGTATATAATGTATATATAATGTATATGACTATCTCGTAATGCCCACGAGATCTAGAAGCTAATTCCTTGTTCTTTCTGCAGCTCCCACAGCACCTTGCAGAGGCTGAGCCCATGAGAGCCCTTGGTGAATACTTGGGAAAAGTGGAAGAAGGAAGAAGCAGAGGGCATACAATGGAAGAGGCCTAGTGAAGTACCCTGGGATGATTGGAGCCATGCCAGGCCAGCCTTGGCCAACATACTACAAAGGAAGTGTTTCTCAGAGGGAAGGACAAGGAGACATGACTTTGCTCACTCTATCAGAACCACCATCCACACATCACTGGGCCTGCCTTGTTGAGTTCTGAAGCATTTTAAGCAGAGCAAGATCCCAGGCACAGCTGAGTGGGTCCTTCTAGTACAACATGCTTGACAAGTCTTTCCTTTCTTACCTTCACCCAGTCCCTGGACAGAAACCGTTATTCGTTAATATCATTGTGTATTAGTGAGTCAGAATTTGCTTCATTTCTAAGATACACTGTGAAGAAACTCTATGAAAGTATATGTTTTAAAATTTGTGTTTACTGATTTTAAAAAACAACAACAATAACAACAACACCTTTTTGTTCTAAAGTCACTTAAGGTGAGCAGGGAGGTCAGGGATACTGGAGTATGATAAAATATTTTCCAGTCCTGTGTTTTTCTTCAAGTCTGGTCCTCTGGGTGAATGCTACGCATTTCAGGGAACCTGGGACTATGTCTAACTACGTCTTTAGAAACCTGTTTAATTACAGATTCGGCCAAGAGATGGGAACTCAGTAATTAATTATATAGCTAGAGTTTCCAACAGGTGTAGAAACCAGAGTTCACAACACTTCCAATTACACAGTAAATAAGGGGTTAAGGACAACTGGGCGAATGCCGATCATTTTTAATAAATTAGATGAATTCAGTGGTAGTAAGAATTCGATTCAGGAGTAGAGAATATCTGGATTTAAAGCTTGGCTTTTCCTTCGACTTTCCCTTTCCTAGACACATATCCATCACCTATCATGCCCCAGGCGCTGTGTTTGGCGCTGAGGATAGCAGCATGAACAAGAAAGTCTCCGTCCTGAGGGAGCTTACAGTCCCCACAGTTACATAAAATATCCATTATGTTAAAGCAGCTGCTAGAGCTCTCTGCATCTAGATCTGTAAGGTGGAGGGAGAAATGATACCTAATCTGAAAGTCACAGTAAGGATTAAACTGAATCACATCCACTAAATGCATAGGATAGGATATTGCATTTTTAAAACTGCTGTTTTGGGGCGCCTGGGTGGCTCAGTTGGTTAAGCGACTGCCTTCGGCTCAGGTCATGATCCTAGAGACCCAGGATCGAGTCCCACATCGGGCTCCCTGCTAGGCAGGAAGCCTGCTTCTCCCTCTCTCACCCCCCCTGCTTGTGTTCCCTTTCTGGCTGTGTTTCTCTCTGTCAAATAAATAAAAATCTAAAAAAAGAACCAAAAACAAAACAAAAAACAAAAACAAAAACTGCTGCTTTTCTTCCCCTTATAAACACTTGGTATCATTTCATCAGTTGTCACCCCAAGCTACCGCCTTTAACTGAACATTCCTAGTTTAAGGTGAGTCAAGGCCTTGAATGGAAACCCCAACCTGAGTCCATTAGGAAATATTCTGAGGACATCAAGGTAATAGATGTCATGTAAACATACAGGATGGATGCTGGCCAAAATCCTGTCCTCGGTCCTCTGACGCACAAAAGGAGGGCTTTTGCTTTTCTCTGCCTCGGCTTCCCTCCTCCCTCTTTCCTTTCACCCTGCAGTAGTCTCCTCTCTCCGCGCCGCTGCTTCTCACTCCTCTCCACCAACTGTGCTCCTGGCCCCCTGACTTACACGCAGAGGCTTCTCCTGTGCATGAAGTAGGCACCGTGCTGAGTTCAGGGTTCTGCTGAATATTGACTTTTAATGACTCTAATCATTTAATCATTTTGTGGGATTCTGAAAGAAGATTGAGGTGGGAGGAGAGGTTTTGACTTTCTTAGGGTCCCAGCATGGGACTTAGAGCCGGGAATCTGAAGCTGCTTGTGTTCTGCTGTGAGAGCTTGGGTCTGGCCATCTCCATCTATTGTGCATTTCAGAGTCCTTTCTTACCTTGCCAGTATAGTAAAAATAATTTTTTCAGGGACGTCAGGGTGGCTCAGTTGGTTGAGTTTCTGCCTTCAGCTGAGGTCATGGTCCTGGGGTCCTGGGATCGAGCCCCAGTCGGACCCCTGCTCAGCGGAGAGCCTGCTTCTCCCTCCCCCTCTGCTCTGTGCCCCACGTGTGCTCTCTGTCCCTCTCCCTGTCTCCTAGATAAATAAACAAAATATTAAAAAAAATTTTTTTTTCAGATACTAAGCTGTTGTCGTTGTTTTAGATTGGTGTTTTCTAGAAGGCACAGACTGGTTAGACTTATCTTGGTTTGAGAGACCATTTATTTAGCAAATCAACTTGGATTTTGTGACTGCCGTGCTAAAAGTCCTAAAAATAAATGTAATAGGAAGCTGCACTTGGGTCCAGCAGTCAAGAAGATGGAACTGGATTCTTTCCAAAGCCAGTATTTGGATTTGGATGCTTTGAATGCCTTGGATGCCTCCTGCTTTCTCATTTACTTTAACAAGCTATTTCATGAGGTAACTTTATTTTTAAAGATATTTTCTTTTCTTTTCTCTTTTTTTTTTTAAGGGGAGATGGTTTTTAGGTGAGCAAGGAACTTAAACTCAAGAGATTTGGACTCTAGTCTCAGTTCTGCTGGGTGACCTTAGACTAATCACTTGCCCTCTTTGAGCCTAAACTCCACATTTGTACAATACACGGGGTGGACTGGTCTGGGGGTCCTTTCACTGTGGTCAGTGGGGCCTAAGGATTTCCAGGACATATTCTGGGCCTCACTGGCTGATTTAATGCAGAGGTTGGGGGTGCGGGAGGTCGGGACTCCACAGCCACACTGTCTTCTTCTCCCCTCCCCTACTCAGAGCAGCATCATTGTGTTTGCCTTCTAAGAGGAGAGTCTGCATGAGATTTTATTTGAAAGAAAGGTTCTGCTGTTACTTTAGCATTTAAAAATCACCAGCACAGCTCAATGCTCTGAAAGAATCTTTCTTATTCTAACATTCTCTAGTTTCTAAGTGCAAAGATTGGCTCCTGATTTTTCTTTCGCGAGGTTTCTTTGCTGCTATGGACACACTCACCAATCACCCCTTAATTATAAACACTTTCTCTGCTGCCCCAGCTGACTGCTAACTATGCATTATGCTGGACATAAAGATCCAGGAAATCAGCTTGTCCGGTAATCCTGCCGTAATAGCGTTGCGAGCGGCAGGGAAGAACATTTGCAACAGTGTTCATTTGCTGACCAGGGATTTTATTTATTATTATTATTTTAACTTGCAGACATTTATTCCAACCACCTTGGAAAAACAGTTCCAGGATCGTCCCGGGTCCTGGCCCGCACAGCAGCGCCCTCATTTGTATGCTGTGGCTTTGTCTCCGGAAGGATATTCTGCAGCACCATTTCTCATCGCTCCCCACCGGGCTGAGCAGCTATGCACATGGGCTTGTACATCCTGTACCACACATTTCGTTTTTCCGAAACGAAATTTCTGTCTCTCCGTGGGCTCCCTGAGGCCCCTCTGCACGCCAGCGATCGCGGCTGCCGCTGCAGTGGGGGGGGGGGGGGGGGGGGGGGGGGGGAGCCAGGCTGCGCCCGCCCCGCCCTTCCTCCTGGACCCCAGCCCTTTCTGGTTTGGATTTAGTTCACACACGAGGTGGCTGCTTTGCCCAGAATGGAGCAAGGGCACTTTTCCTTTACAAAGAACTGAATTGGATTTTCATCTAAAATCCACTAATGCTAGGAGATAAAGATAAATCAGCATTTTCTCTCACAGCAGGTCTGAAAGGTTGAAGAACTTGCTGCCGGTTGAGTAAAATCAGGATATAGGGTCGGGAAGGCGGACAGTGAGTGTTGGTTACATAGCACACTGTGTTCGTCACCTCATTTAACCCTTTTAAGAACCCTCTGAGGTAGGTATTCCAATCCCCGTTTGTCATGGGAAGAAACTGAGGCTCGGGACGTAGAATGACTTGTCTAGCACACAGTTAGGAAGTGACAGATGCAGCTCCTGAACTTTCTCTCTGGCACCAAACACCATGTTCTTTCCACTGCACCATGCTACCTTCTTGATGAGCATGCTGACTCATTCGGGAAGTTATGTAAGCTTGTAAATCACACTGAGATTCCCAGATAATGTGACTACAAAGAACAGAGTATTGCCACAGCACCTTTGGTGCACCAGTGGGGAGAGAGGCAATCCGCTGTCTGGGAAAGGTTATGCAAAACTGTTGGGAGGTAAAGGTCTGCACCAGTGGAATCCAAACCAGAGGCAATCATTTAACCTGTTCTGCAAATACACAAGGTTCTAATCATAAACGTATGGGTAAAGCTCCCTATCCACTGAACTGGGAAGTCGCTACTCCAAGTCCAACCCAAACTCTGGCCCCCTGCAGTAGGTATACCAAAGGTGCTCAGGATCATACGCTTCAGTTACCACTCAAGACAGCAACCTCCATCAGGGAAAATAAGCAAGATTGGCCTTTGTGCGGGAGAGAGCGAGATGGGAGGTAACGTAATGCTACTGGTGCCCAGCCCATGTTCCCCTGGGATTCACCATCATACACTGAAGGCCCATGACCTTCTGGGTCCTGGCTAGCAGCATGCTTAGCCCATGTACAGCGCAGGCCAGAAGTGCTAGGGACCCCTTGCCTCTGTGGGCAGCCATAAAGCAATGATAGGTAGAGAACTGATGGACACATAGTAACCCAGCCCCCTTGCCTCTTGGTTGGGGTAATGCTGAGGCATATTCTGTGCTGTCTCCCTGACTTTTCCAGTGGGATGGAGCTCCAGTGTCCTTCAGTGCTTGGTAACACATCCTGTATTGGCTTCTTTCACTTCTTGTCTCATCCCCTAGCTCAGCTTCCAGGTCTCCTGGGATCACCTCTTGACTAAATGATTTATACTCAAATCCTTGCCTTATGCTCTGTTTCTGGGGGGAAACCAAACAAAAATCTTTCAATAACCTCACTGTAGAGATAGAAAACAGGGGCTCAGACAAAGAGAGAAGTAGGAATGAAGAGAAGGGGATGGATATGAGCAATATTGTGCCCTGGGATCTAGGACTTCAAAACTGGTTAGATGGAGTGCCAAAGAGGGGGGCAGAGGGGTGACTCTACAAGGACTGTGGGTGTGGGGCTTGAGCTTCTGGGTAGTTGCTGATGCTTTGAACTGAGCTAAGGAATATATTTGGGGGTAAGAAAGTAAATCCAATTACGGATATGTAGGAGAAAGTGGCATCTGGCTCTGTGATGTCATTTGCAAGAGTGAAAGTACCCCTTTGCTAAAATCATCTTCCCAAACTGCTTACCATAGTGCTTGAAATTCTAAATTACTCATTCCTTTGGCTTGCTTTTTCCAGAATCCTATTTTTAAAATGCTCCAGAGATTATTGATAATTTTGTTACGTATGATAATAGCATTGTGGTTATGTAGGAAGAAAAAAAAACCTCCTCAGCTGTTAGAAATACAGGCTAAAGTATTTATGGGTAGAATGAAGCAGTCAGAGATTGCTTTAAAATAATCCAGCAAAAAGAAAGGTGAAATGTATATATAGGAGGACAGATAAAATGACATTGGCAAAATATGTAAAATTGTAAAAAGCTCAGGATGAGTATAAGGGGTTCATTATATCATTTCCTCTCCTTTTGTGTACATTTGAAAATTTCCATAATAAAAGAAATAAGTTGTCCCAATATTTTAATAATGGGAAGATACCATATCCAACTGTTTTGATCACTTGTGAAAAACAACCACAAAAGTGTACTAAAACTTTGGTTGGTTTTCATATTTTTGGAATATTTAGGAGAAAAGAAGGTTGGCCCTTTTAAGAAGTAGACTTGTTAGGAGCTGGATTTTAAAGAGAAAAGAAACTAGGATTCAGATGTAGAATATCATACATTTTGCCAACTGTTTGGTCTTTACCACTACTGTCTTGAGAAAAAGAAGGCATCTAATAAAATTTTCTCTCTTGCCCTGCCACGATGGTTCTACATCAGGTACTTGGAATGAATGATCTCATTTTAAGAAACTGAGGCTGAAGAGATCAGCTCTTCCTCCTAAAGATCATAAGATGATAAATCGCAGAGGCACTGGGAGAGGGTCCTGGGTCTGAGGATCCATTGTGTCTGCCTTCAAAGTTTGCTATCATTCAACAGCCTTCAGACTCACTCACTGTGGTTGGCCCTAGGTCCGCTCACAATTCAGAGACATGGTCACTCACAAACTGGCTCCCACTGAATTGATTTTCTGGGCTTGGCCTGCTTCTGTTTAGATGGACCTGAAACCAAGAGAAATTAAGAGCATGTCCCCCTGCCCAGGAAGGACATGGTGATAAAAGCTCACAGATGAAGGAGGAGTGTCACGGAAGCATGGGTTTCCAGAAAAGCCAGAGGTGGGCACAGCAGGCCGAAGAGCCCATAGGCGCAAGAAGCAAAGATAAACTGAACTGTAACACAGCAAATAACTCTATGAGTAAATGTAAAATTTTCAGAAAAATCAGTGTTTATATTTATTTTTTTTTAACCAACTTTAAGGTCAAGTAAAAGAGAGCATTAGATTATGATAATTTCTTCTTGTTGAAGTATTATGTCTCCATAATAGTATGGATGTTATTCTCCATAATAAAGACTATAGAAAAATGCTTATTTAAAAACTTAAGTGGAATACAGTATATCTATAGCATGATTACAATTTTCTGAAAACATGCTCGACATGGATGGAAAAGCTTAGAAGAAAAAAAGTCAAAAAACTTGTGGATTTAATTGTAAAAATTAAATTTGGGGGGGATTTTTTGTACTTTCATTTTTCATTCTATAATTTACATGTTTTATTTTCTTATAATGAAATGTATTACTTTTAGAATATAAAAAATGGTTAAGAAGTAAATCGAAGAGGTACATTTTACTTTTTATCCTGTTTAATCCAGGGTAATGAAGAGTCTTATAGGAATGAAAGAACCGAGAGATATTTATGGCTTCGTGTTGAGAAGAGAAACAGAATTTGGTAGAATATCTGAGCAAGTGATGGCGAGTTGCATCTCAGCTGCCCTCAGTCAGCTACCTGCACATGCTGCCAGTCTTCTCACTGGGTCTCCACGCTCTGTTTGATCAAGGTGACAGTGAATCGCTGAGAGATCTGCTCAACTGAAGATCACATTGATGATAAGAGAACACAGACTGCTAGCCAGGTCTCTCTAGACCTCAAGAGCTTAAATTCATATGCCAACCTTTTAAAAAAATATTGTATGTATTTATTTGAGAGAGAGAAAGGGAACACAAGCAGGGAGAGTGACAGGCAGAGGGAGAAGCAGGCTCCCCGCTGAGCAGGGAGCCAGATGTGGGGCTGGATCCCAGGACCCTGAGATCATGACCTGAGCCGAAGGCAGACACTTAACTAACTGAGCCACCCAGGAACACCACATGCCAACGTTTTTACTTAGTCATCTCCTCAGCATTTTTAAAAAGTGATATGAGTTAGACTCTCTCTCAGGGATCATGATGGTCTTTCAGGGACCAGAATTTTGCTGCATTTTAGAAAGCCAGAGTCAACCCAGGCAAAAATGTCAATAGTACCTTTTATCCAGATAGAGAATTTCTCTCCAAACCTGTTAAATCAAAAGCTATACTACTCCCACCTACAATTTGCACAGAGTTTCTTCATGGTGGGGGGGGCGGGGGCGGGAGAGTAGTTTCTGCTCACTGACTCTGAAATTGAAATATTGGATATCAGTAGCTTTCTCAAAGAGGCTTTTACCAAAACCTAAGAAAAGAAATACAAAATGTTTTGTTATAATTCAACCATCACTGGAGCCTACAATGTGAATCCTGAGCCAGACTCTTCAGGAGACATATAGAGTAAGAAACAGAATTTGCTCTTAAAGGAAAGGGAGGAAAAAAAAATAATCCTAAGATTGCCTGTAATACCAAGAAGAATAAAAGAAATAGTGTGCATATTTAAGGAAGAGAAAATCATCTTGACTTAAGGGTCTTATGGAAAGGATTCCAGAAGGTAGGGTGTTTGAAATAGACCCTGATGGATACAGGATTTCAGTCAGGCATAGACAGCAGGGAGGGAGGGCATGGATGGCATTAATGAAGGGAGGACTATCAGCAAGCAAAGGAAAAGATGAATAAAAGGTCAAAATTTTCTGTTCCAAATTTTATAAATGCAAGTGGCTGTATGACCTAAGACCCCGGAGTCATGATTTGGCTTATAGCTGCACTTTGTTCTGCACTTTGTACAAACTTGAAGGCAGGTGGCAGAAGAGGCAGCTTGGTTGGAGGCGTTCCCAGAGCACACCTGCCAGGGGAGCAAAAGAAGAGCTGTAAGACAGTTTCAACTGCTGTAGAGTCAAGCCTGGGAGAAAGCAGAGATGTTAAAAGGGTACCTGTTAAGACCTTTTACTTTGTAATGTCCTCCCTCCTCTGTGACCACATAAGATCTTCAGTAAAGAGCTACATTCTTGACAATGCTTTTGGACTTGAGGTTTCAATTCACAAGTGGAGGGGAGTGAAAAGTGGAGGAGTGGTGAATATGGAGAATGGCTGGAAGTGAGCAGGGAGGGGATGCAGGCAGAGGCAGCAAGAGGGATTGAAGTATATTTGGTTAATATACTCGCTTTAAAAGGAAGAAAGGCAGTTAGCCTGTCACCACTGCTGTGGGATGCGAGGCACTGTTCCAGTGTTGGGATGCAGGGTGAGGCCATCTTGCTGTGGCCTGGCCTTCAAAGAGACCACATTCTAGTGTGGGGGTAGGGGTGGGGCAGTGATTAACTACATAATAAAAATGTAAATTAGGATTGCAATTAGTGTTATAAAAGGGATATCTACAGTGCTACAAAGGCTTGTAGAGGGATTTGACCTTGTGGTTTAGTTAAGGGGCTATAGAACTGTGTGAATTCTGAAGGATGAGTAGGAGTATAGTGTGTACTATTTAAGGCAGAATGAAGAGTAAGTGCAAAGGCCCTGTGGAAGGAAGGAAGTGAGGAGAGGCCAGTATGGCTGGAGAACAGACAGTGATGGGGGGGAGCCAAGTGCAGCTGAAAAGGCAGGAAGTTGACTTTAGTGGGTCTTGAAGTCATATAACGGTTTAAATGGGATTGCTAGGATAATGTATATTTTAAAAGGTCATTATAGGGGCTCCTGGATGGCTCAGTTGGTTAAGGGTTGGACTCTTGGTTTCAGCTTAGGTGGTGATCCCATGGGTCAGGAGATAAAGCCCTGCCCAGAGGCCTATGTCAGGACCTAGGGCTCAGCGGGGAGTCTGCGTGAAGATCCTCTTCCTCTGCTCCTTGCCCTACTTCTGCACACATGCGCATACTCTTACTCTTTCTCTAAAATAAATAAATAAATCTTAAAAAAAAGAAAATAAAAAGTCTAGTTGCAGTATGGTAAAGAAATGGGAGTATGGTAAGGGTGGATGTAGGTAAGAAAACCAGCCAGGAGGCTATCTCTCTCCCCCAAGCAAAAGATGATGATAAGGCAGCACTTCATACCACAGAAAAAAAGCATGCCATATCCTCAGCTAACAGGATCAACCCTCTTTTATGTTAAATTGACACCCTGCAAGAAAATGTCACCTTACACTCTGTAGGAAACTTATTGTTCCTTTCAAGTACAAATATGTCCTTATGTAAGTGACTTTAGTAATAAGAACAGATATATGCTAAGACTAGGATGAAAAGACTGTCTCTGAAGGAGAGAAATGCAAAATGTAATATTCATAAGCTTTTGGATATGTCTACATGACAGATGTGTTTCTAAGTGTACTGTATATTTTAAGCAAAATCTTTTTTCCTCGTTGGTTTGTATACAGCACACTAAATGGATGGAATGAGCAAACCATTATGTATGAGTTGCTTTGTCTTTTGGTAAAAACAATTCACAGATGCATGCACATTTAGTTGTTTCCATATCACCTTCAATTCACCCTAGTATTCTAATTTTGCTCAACAAGAAATGAACAAACCACAATGGCATTGGAAAATTATATGCACTTCTATATTGGAAATAGATCAAGGGCACACAGGTGAATAAAGATACAAGAGACCTAAACCACATAATTAACAAACTTGATCTAACCTTGCACCCAATGACTACAGAATATTCATTCTTTCTTTTTGGCTCACATGGAACTGTTATAAAAATGACTGTGTATGATTACAAGGCTTTGTTCACTTTGTAATAACTCACTGAACAGCATATGTATGATTTATGTATTTTTCTTTCTATATGTATGTTAAATTTCAAAAAAATGGTTTGTTAAGAAACAAAAAAAACAAGCAAACAAAAACTGACCATTTATGAAGTCCCGAAGAAAGTCTCAGTAAGGGGAACCTGAGGGGCTCAGTCAGTTAAGCTTCAGGTCTGGCTTTGGCTCAGGTCATGATCCCAGGGATCGAGCCCTGCACCAGGTTCCTTCCTCAGTGGGAAGGGGAGCCTGCTTTTCCCTCGCCTTCTGCCTACCACGCCCCTTGCTTGTGTTCTCTCTCTCTCTCTCTCTCTCAGTCAAATAAATAAATAAAATATTTTTTAAAAAGTCTCAGCAAATTTCAAACGACTCTACTATTACATAATAATGCAATCGCATTAGAAATTAACAATAAAAAATAGACAAAAAAACCAATATTTGAAAAGTGAAAAATGTATTTCTAAATAACTTATGAGTTAAGGAAAAAACATAATAGAAGTTATGAAATACCAAGAACTACATGACAATGAAAATACTAATAAAGGGCACCTGGGTGGTTCAGTTGGTTAAGTGTCTGCCTTCAGCTCAGGTCATGATCCCGGGGTCCTGAGATAGAGTCCCACATCAGGTTCCCTGCTCAGGGGGGAGTCTACTTCTCCCCCTGACCCTCCCCCCTCTCATGCTCTCTCTCTCTCTTTCTCTTTCTGTAATAAAAATAAATAAACTCTTTAAAAAATAAATAAAGAATATACTAATAAAAAACCTATGGATATATAGCTAAAATGACATGTACAGAATTACATGCATAAAAAATTACAAAACGTAAAAATGAAAATGAATGAGGTAAGCATTCTGCTTAAGAAACTGGAAAAATAACATCAGAGTAATCTCAAAAAGTAAAAGAAATAAGTATAAGAGGAAAAATTGATGAGAGATGATAAACAAAATAAAAAGTGGGTTCCCTGAAAAGACAAGGTAGACAAACCTCTAGCAAGATGGATGAAGAAAAAAAGAAGCAATAAATATACAATTGGTGCAGCCATTGTGGAAAACTATATGGGGCTTCTTCAAAAAATTAAAAATATAACTACCTAGAATCCAGGAATAGCAGTACTGGGTATTTATTCCCCAAAATACAAAAAGACTAATTCAAAGGGATACCTGCACCCCTATGTTTATAACAACATTATCTACAATAGCCAAACTATGGAAGCAGCCCAAGTATGCACTGATAGATGAATAGGTAAAGAAGATGGAAATTACTCAGCCATAAGAAAGAATGAAATCTTGTCATGTGCAACAACATGGACAAGGATAAAGTGTATAATGCTGAATGAAATAAGTCAACCAGAAGAAGACAAATACCATATGACCTCATTCATATATGGAATTTAAGAAACAAAACGAGCAAAAGAAAACAATAAGAATGAGGGACAGACAAACAAAGAAGGAGATTCTTAACTACAGAGAACAAACTGATGGTTACCAGAAGGGAGGCAGGTAGGGGATAGGGGAAATAGCGGATGGGGATTAAGGAGGGCACACACACACACAAATATTAGAAACAAAAAGGGGATCATGATTATACAGTGGAGACTAAAAAATATCATTAGATGAGATTAGAAACTCTATAGCAATAAGCTTCAAATGAGATATTTAAGAAAATTTAGGGGCGCCTGGGTGGCTCAGTTGATTGAGCGACTGCCTTCAGCTGGGGTCATGATCTCGGAGACCCGGGATCGAGTCCCACATCAGGCTCCCTGCTCGGAAGGAAGACTGCTTCTCCCTCTCTCACTCCCCCTGCTTGTGTTCCCTCTCTGGCTGTGTTTCTCTCTGTCAAATAAATAAAATATTTAAAAAAGAAAAGAAAATTTAAATTACCAAAATTCATTCCAGAGGAGAAAGAAAATCTGACAAAACCCAAAGCCATCAGAAATTGAACTGATAGGGGTGCGTGGGTGGCTCAGTGGGTTAAAGCCTCTGCCTTTGGCTCAGGTCATGTCTCAGGGTCCTGGGATTGAGCCCCACATCGAGCTCTCTGCTCAGCGGGGAGTCTGCTTCCCTCTCTCTTTCTGCCTGCCTCTCTGCCTACCTGTGATCTCTGTCTGTGTCAAATAAATAAATACAATATTAAAAAATTTTTAAAAATTAAGAAAGGGGGGGCGCCTGGGTGGCTCAGTTAGTTAAGCGACTGCCTTCAGCTCAGGTCATGATCCTGGAGACCCGGGATCGAGCCCCACATCGGGCTGCCTGCTCGGCGGGAAGCCTGCTTCTCCCTCTCTGACTCCCCCTGCTTGTGTTCCCTCTCTGCCTGTGTTTCTCTCTGTCAAATAAATAAAATCTTTAAAAAAAAAAATTAAGAAAGGAAATTGAACTGATAGCCAAAAGTCTCCCCTGAAAATAAAAAGGAAGACCCAGACAGTTTTAAAAGATAACTTACGGAGTCTTCAGGGAATATAGTTCCCTCTTAAACAAACCATTTTGGAGAATTAAAAAAAAAAAAAAAGGAAATCTAGCCAGTTCATTTCATGCACAAAACAAAATAAGAAAAAAAAAACAATTATAGAGTCAATTCATCTATGAACTTAAATGGTAAAATTCTAAATAAAATGCTAATAAATTTAATTATTTAATTATTTAATGAGGATATTAAAAAACACATCATGCCATGAAATAGAGTCAGTTTCAGAATGCAAAATATTCCACATCAGAATAGCCTACTAAGGTTCTCCATGTTGTTAACAGTTTAACAGAAAAACCATATGACTATATAACAAAAATGTAGAATTAGTATTTGGTCAATTATCACTCATCCATGATTAAAAAAACCACTTTGGCAAAGAATATAAGAGAATTTTCTTAACCGGATAAAGGGTGTCTACCAAATCCTACAGCAAACAAAGATGAACAGAATCCCTGTTAAAGCTGGGAACAAGATAGGAGGCTCCCTATTCCAATTACTATAAAACATTGCACTATAGATCCTAGCTAAGCATTAAGAGAGATAAACAAACAAGTATGAGATTTGGAAAAGAAAAGGCAAATTG
The DNA here is from genome assembly GCA_004023965.1 of Spilogale gracilis. Classification (NCBI taxonomy): domain Eukaryota; kingdom Metazoa; phylum Chordata; class Mammalia; order Carnivora; family Mephitidae; genus Spilogale; species Spilogale gracilis. Next base: position 54,956 of record PITA01001042.1, on the reverse strand, counting down.
CTATTTTCACAAGGTCTGACCAACTCCATAGAACAATCCGAAAGAATGAATGGAAAAGCCAATAGAACTAAGAAAAGGTTCAACAAGGATAGTGGTTCCAAGTTCAGTATATAAAATCAGTAACATTATATACATCAGCAATGACGCCTTCGAAAATGTAACAGGAAAAGAAACAATGACAATGGGATTTATAATGTAGCAGAGTTAATCTAATAGAGGAGTGGGAATTCCTTATGGAGAAAGTTATAAAACATGATGGAAGGCCATAAGGACCTGACTAAGAGATCACAGATGGGAAGATGCAATATAAAAGTATCTGTCCTCCTCAAATCAAGCTATACATTTAGAGCAGTTCCTATAAAAATCCCAATAGAATTTTCTTTTCGTGGAAATTAACAGCTTAATACTAAATTCATCTGAAAAAGAAAATGGAGAGATTTGCCCCCTTGAAATACCAACACTTATTATAAAGCTATCATAGAAACAGAAAGTGATACATGTTTGTAATAGATAGGCTGTGTCGTCTTAATGTGCCTGCTGGCTATACCACTTCTGAAGCAACTAGTGGTTGTTTTTGTTTTTGTTTTTTAAGATTCTCTTTAGTTGACAGAGAGATAGGGAACACAAGCAGGGGGAGTGGGAGAGAGAGAAGCAGGCTACCAGCTGAGCAGGGAGCCCGATGTGGGACTCGATCCCAGGACCCTGGGATCATGACCTGAGCCAAAGCCAGACACTGAACAACTGAGCCACCCAGGTGCCCCTGAAGCAAGCAGCTCTATGTGAGTCTTATTCAAATGTGATAAGCCTCTGCGACTTAAGTGTATCTATTGGGCAAAACCAGTCGTGTAATCTTAGTCATGACTGTTTTGGACACTGTCCAAATCAACGAAGCTGCAGATAAATTGTATACAGTGAAAGCCAACTTCCCATGTGGTGCTTTGAAGCAATCTAGATTGAATATTGTCAAACTGATTCAATAATGGCCACTTTTAGAAGAAGAGTAAATGCTAAGTAAACAAAGAGAAGTGTTTTACTTACGCTTACTTGGGACACTGAACCTCTAAAATGTTGTTCTTATTCTCCCTTGGAACTGCTGTTTATTTCTTTTTTGGAAAATAAATCAGGTGGCTACATAACCAAATGAGAGATGACTTTCCTATCTACCCGGTGTTCTTAGATCTCCTTGCAATTAAATTAATTCACATAGCACTTTGCGTCTCTTCCTTATAGTCTTCATAAAACTGATAAATAGGAAGATCAGGGTTTGATGGGGCTTGGAACTTATGTAATTTGGGGGATGGTATAGGGTCGAGATGGGGGTAGGATGAAGGTGCTTCTTTAAGAAAAATTGCTAATATGACTAGAAGAATGTCCTATAGATTAGTTTCTGGTTCTGTATATTTTAAAACTTATTTCTTCTTCTCTACCCGTGTATTTCCAGGGCCAGCATTCAAAGGACAAGTTCACATCACAACACAAACTCCAACCCTGTACCTTCATGGCACCCTGGGAGTTGACACTATCCCTGGAAGCCATTCCTGCACCTGGATGCAATATAAAAGTAATTTTCATAAAAATATAAAAATAATTTAATTCCACTTGAAATTGATGTGAATCAAATAAATATATCCAACTAAATTCAAATTTCTTTTCCCGGATCCCCCAAATGCCCCAAGCTGTTGTGGTGCACCCAACAGAAGGAAGTCAGTGAGGAGAAACACAACAGTCTTAAGCAATTGTGATTTAAATATCTTACTTTTTCTAATTTTACAAAAACAGAATGGCCATGTGAACACATTTCTGGGGCTCTTCCCAGCGTTCTGGAGAGGGTTCATGTAAGGAGGGGACCCTGCATTAGTTTAACAGCACGTCTGTTGCTGATATTCAATGTTGGGACAAGATTTTTTAAAATAAGAATAAAGAAAAATGTTCACTAAACATCAGCTGCTGTTAATCACTGATTAGTGAAATCTCTGGGCATTGGGTTTAATCACAAATTTACCTATGATCCTACCCAATTAAGAGGATGAATGCTCTTCATAAGCAAGAACTTATCTGTTTCTTAGAGTTCCTGTATTCACCTGTCCATCCTCTGTTCTCTGAAATTCTATCCTATTCTTATAAATGGACTAACGTTGCATATTTGCATTTCTCTCCTTCTCCACTTTACCACTTCATTCTCCTTCTTCCCATCAAATATAGGTACATATACTTAGTCCTTGTAATCCATGTCCCAGCAAATTCTGATAAATTCTATTAGGAGAAGTAAAGTCCTCAAAACATGAAACACTCTTTGTTGAAATGACCACTTTTGAAAAAATTTCCAACTTAAATTGTTCCATCTGCTAATCCTAGTGCCTACATCCACTCCTACCAAAGTACTTAGTCATCCATTTAAAAATATCTAGTCCTCAAAAACAATAGAAATTTATTGCAAATCTTGCAAAAGATGTGAACTTCCATAAAATTGATGAAAGTGATGTTGGTAAACTGCTGGATCCACATGCAAAGTGACTAATAAAGGAGGATCTCAGAGTTGGGCCAGATAACAAAGGGAAAAAAAAAGACAATCAATAAAAATGATGACATCAGTGCTTCTAAGGGAAATAATTTCGTTTCAAAGAATTAAGAGAGGGCCTTGGAAAAACTGGATAAAGCCCTCCAACATTTCTGCAAATATGACCCTGCTGCAAAAAAATCAAATACAAAGTGAAGGATAATGAGCTGTACAAAAATAACCACGCCCACAAACTAACACTTGATTTATCAGAATTAGCACACCATTGTAACTGTAATTATAACCTTAAATGTTAAACATAAGTTAAATTCATTTTCATAATTTTATTACATTATTTTAAGATTAAAGTCTCAATCAAGTCTTTTTCTTTAATTATGGAATCTAGGTCTCCATCTTGAATAGATTCACTCTAGGAGGACCTTTCCTGGAAAAAGAAGAAGGGAAAGGAAGACCTTTGTACTGATCTCTGTTTTCCAAACACACAATAGTAGAAGAATCCCTTTGGGAAACTATAAAAATTACAGACTCTTGGGTTCCCCTGCCAGTTCAGATCTGAATCCTCAAAGCAGAACAGATCTTAGGATTACATCTTTTTGGCAATCATCTTAAGGGAACCTTATAATAATCAAGCAAATGTGGGAATAAAAACACCTTCCCTAATCCAAAGGGAAACGATGTAGTTTATTCTGTCATTCTCCCTCTCTCCCTTTCTCTTAACTTTACAAAGTCTTTTTAAAACTTTGTCATCTCTAGTCATTGTACTCCTTTCTTCTTTCTTTTATCCTTTTTGCATGCCTTTCTTCCAAGATCAGTGTCTAATCTATAAACAAAACATTTCAAAACTTCATCAAGATTGTCTTTAGAAAAAGAAAGATTGTCTTTAGAATTTCATTTTGCTTTATGGTATTTTAAAACACCTTTAGAAAAAAAGAAACCAGGGGCACCTGGGTGGCTCAGAGGGTTAAAGCCTCTGCCTTCGGCTTAGGTCATGATCTCAGGGTCCTGAGATCTAGGCCCGCATCAGGCTCTCTGTTCATCAGGGAGCCTGCTTCCTCCTCTCTCTCTGCCTGTCTCACCGCCTGCCTCTCTGCCTACTTGTGATCTCTGTCTCTCTGTCAAATAAATAAATAAAATATTTAAAAAAAAAAAGAAACAAAAAAACCAGGGGTGCCTGGGTGGTTCAGTTGGTTAAGCGACTGCCTTCGGCTCAGGTCATGATCCTGGAGTCCTGGGATCAAGCCCCACATCGGGCTCCCTGCTCAGCAGGAAGCCTGCTTCTCCCTCTCTCACTCCCCCTGCTTGTGTTCCCTCTCTGGCTGTGTTTCTCTCTGTCAAATTAAAAAAAAAAGAAAAGAAATAATTCACTGTTTAAAAAAAAAGAAAGAAAAAAAACCAACTCCTTTTTTTCTCATTCCTTTAAAATTGAGTGTCTGTGATTTGTTTCAGATTTCTTTTTCTACATTCCCTCAGTCTGCATTCTCATGAGCCCATTTTGCTCTATATTCATTTGGAGATTAAACAGCTTTGCAAATATCATCATATCCTGTCTGTTCCGTCGGTACTGCCTGTACTGTGAGCTCCTCCAAGACAAACACCATGTCCTTCATCTCTTCTGCATTTCCCCCACTGAGCCTAGAAGATTGACTAAGATTGAAAGAAAAAAAAAAAGATTGACTACGATTGACTAGTGTGCAGAATGCTTCACCCAGTGAGTGCTTAATAAATATTTTAAAACAGTATTAAAATGTTGAATAAATTTGACAGCAGTGCTGTTCCTCATCACTTCAAATGCCAACACTTTCTAGGTCCCTTCTCTGCCTAGCAACCATTTCCCAACATACCCATAGTCCCCAGACATTTCATCTGAGCTGAAGCTCTCTTTTGATCCAGCTTTCCTCGACTGACTTATGGAAATATCGTTCACATGTTTTCCCTTGTGGAGTGTCTGTCTGGTACCCACAGACCCTGCTGTGCAACTTGAAGTTGTTTTTTTTCCGCTGGTGATAGTGGGAGAAGGAGAACAGTAGTGATGAAGGTTTCCTTGTAGGTTATCCTTTTTTTTTCCCTCCCCAAATCATCTTTCACATTAAGATATAATGCCCCTATGCATAAAGGCATCATTTAAGGATCATTTTTCTTCTTAGCACCCCAAGAGTGCTAAGGATTTTAGGTAAGAGGTTTTAGTACTTTAACTAAATACTGTTTCTTCACGAGCTTTATTCAGTATTTCATTTGTCAATGACTTACTACGGTCAGGCAGGCAACATTCCTCTTATAATATCATTCTCCTCTTAAACATTATTTCGTGCCTATGAAAAACACGCCACTACTTATGCTGTACCGATCTAATGTGGTAACATACAGAAGAGCTTATTCTTTTTCTTGGTTAGGGCACTGTGTTTTGCAAAGCACTTTGGCACGTATTTAATATCCTATTTAATCTTCACAAAACGTTTGCTAGGTGGATAGACTAGGGGTCATTACCCAGGATGAGCAAGAAGAAACTCAGAGACATTAATGACTTGTCCAAAGTCACACACCTTGGTGGGACCCACAGTCTGCCAGTCTCACACAGCTCAACTGCATACACAAAAAAGCTCTGCTAAGTCCCTAGAGGTATGTAAGGCCCCTAGAAGAAAGCAACAGCAGTAAATTGTGGGTAACAGTAGGAAGCGGTGGTGGGGAGGAGAAAGGGTAAGGAAAGCGCACTGCGCATGCGCACATCGCTATTCTGGGTCCTGGAAGATGAGGAAGGTTGAAAGAAACAGACCTCCTGGTTAAACTTACTGCCTACCTCCGCTAACGCGCAAGCGCACTCCCTCAGGATGAAGGTCTGGACGGGGGGTGGGGGTGGAGGCGCCGCGCAGTCGCGCAGGCGCAGTTGTGTGCCGGATTGCCAAGATGTCGTTCCCCAAGTACGAGCCGTCGCGTCTGGCTACGCTACCCTCCACTCTCGATCCAGCCGAATACAACATATCTCCGGAAGCCCGGAGGGCTCAAGCCGAGCGGTTGGCCATAAGATCCCGACTTAAACGGGAGTATCTGCTTCAGTACAACGACCCCAACCGCAAAGGGCTCATCGTGAGTCGTGGGCCAGCTGGGCGGGAATCGAGGGTCGGAGTCTGGGCGGTCCCCCATCCCCGGCTGGGCAGCTCAGACCCGCCAAGGGAGGCCAAGCAGCCGGGCGGCCCCCGTTCCCGAGCAGTATCTTAGACTTTGGCTCTCTTCCAGGCTGAGAGGGTAGGCCCACTCTTTAGCCCTTTGACCTTGGGCGGAGAGTTTGGTGTTCAAGACGACAGTTCTGGATTCACACTGGGCTGGCTTGAGTCCTGGCGTGAACACTTCGCGCCTGGGTAATCTTGAGAAAGTAACCCAGCTGTGCTGGGTAGCCCCAATTTTCCTGTCTGAAAAATGGGGGTAATACAGTACTTCCTATCTTAGGAAGCTGTTAGGATCAAATGAGATAAGGCATATGACAGGCCAGCACAATGCCTGAGCTGTAAGGAGTTCAGAAAATGTGTTGTATGTGTAATTTTTTTTTAAAGCAGATTTTCACCTTCCAGTTCACAGTTCATAACAATACTGCTCTCTCCTGATGAGAATATAGTGCTTTTTTTCAGTTTATGCCTTTGAAGACCGCAAAACTCTGCAGCTAGTTAAAACTTTGGTCTTTGGAATTATATGCCAAGGCAGAACAAAATGGCAAACTAGATGACTTTAGTTTGCCCAACTCCTCCAGAGCTTAGTTTTCTGATCTTCTTATATGGGGAAAGGTTAAATGGGATATTTGTATAACATTGTAGGCACTTTATATATTACCAGTAGACTGATAGCTACTATTATTTAGTGAGTAGGCTTTTCAGCAATTTTCTGTTCACGAGCTATTTAAATACAGTGTCAAATATGATATAAAAAACAGAACAAAACAACCAAAACTTTCCCCAACAGTTGCATTGGTGTTCTGTAGGACTTTTTGGAAGGTATGAGAATTGAAGGAAATTTACATTGTGCAGGCACTATCTAAACCATTTCTGAATATTATTCAAATGTTGCAAGTATTCAGAGAGTTAGACCATTTCATTATCCCCATTTTACAGATGAGAAGACAACGTGGGAAGGACAAGTAGGTCATAGAGTGATACTCCTTTAGCAAGTGATAGAGCAGAATGTAAACCTTGAACCGTGTAACCCAAAACATTTTCTTAACTAATTGGCTGTATCACTTCCAGTCAGAACCATGTTTACTTGAGAAGAAGGTGTGAAGGGAGATGTTTGTTTTGACATACTCACACAGTTTGATGTGCCAGATAGCCGAAGTTTAAACCCCAGATTTTTCTTTTCTAGTTCTGTGCCCTAGCACAGTTTCAGTTTTGTCATTTAAGAGACAGTAATACCTGCCTCGTTGGTGGTTCTGTTAAATGAGCGCTTGACACTTAATCATTTAATGCTCAATACATGGGATTCCTTGCCTAATCTTTACCAATGACTGATTGATTGAATAAGTAATCTCTCTTACAGGCCAGGCCCTGTTTTAGATGTTGAGGTGACAGTGTAAATTCTTGTCCTTGCAGAGCTTTCTTTCCAGTGTGGCAGACAAGTAATAAACAAGTTAAAAAACTAAATTGTTTAGCATGTTAGTGGTAAGGGATAAGAAAAATAAAGCAAGGAAAGGTTTAGGAATGTGTGTTATATAGTAGGAAGGGATAGCAGCTGAAATTTTACATACCCCTAGGGAAGGCCTTCCTTGGAAGGTGATAGGAAGGAATTGAGATTGAGGTGAGGAAGTTAGCCACACAGCTCTCTGGGAAAGTAGCATTTTAAGTAGAGGGGACAGCAGGTGTAGGGGTCCTCACAGAAGTGTGCCTGTTTAGTTCCCAAAAATACTGAAGAGAGCATTATGACTAAAGTGGAGAAAGGTGAGAGCAAAGTGGGAGGAGATGAGGTCAGAAAGGTACGTGGAACTAGATTACACAAGCTTTGTAGGCCGTTGAAAGGACTTTTATTGTGTAGGTAGTCTGCCCTTAGACTTTAACATCGCTCTGGTTGCTTAGTTGAAAATATACTATGGAGGAGAGCAAGGAGATTTTTAGGAGGCTTTTCAGGTAATCTATCAGGGTTTTGGCAGTGGAGGTGGTAGGAAGTGGTGAGTTCTGAGTATGTATTTAAAGTAAAGCCAACTAGATTTACTGGGAGATTAGATGTGAGATGTAAGAGAGAGAAGGGTCAAGGATGATTCCAAGGTTTTTTGGCCTAAGTGATCAGAAGAATGAAGGTGATTTTTACCAATATGGAAAAGAATGTGAAGAGGAGCAGGGATGGATATAGAGTGGAATACTGGAAAATCAGTTTGAGATGCATCACATTTGACATGCTTGTTAGACAGCATGACATTGTTGAGCAGGCAGTTGGATATTATGTCTGGAGTTCAGAGTAGAGGTCTGGGAAGGTATAATTTTGGGAGTCATCAGTCTGTGGTTGAATATTTAAAACCATGTGACTGGTAGGAGGTAGATCATCAAGAGAATGAATGTGGATAGAGAAGGCCAGCAACATCCAAGATCCAATATTAAGAGTTTGGAGAGATAAGGAAGAAGAGAGCAAAAGAGACCAAGAGGGAATGGCCGTAGAATTAGGAGAAAAACAGGCAGGTGTATGCCCTGAAAGCCAAAAGAAAGTTTCAAGAGTTTTCACCATGTCAGATGGTGCTAATGGCTCTTTGGACATGGAATGGTTCCAAGAAGGAGAACTATCTCCTCTTGAGTGTGTTTTGGAACCTCTTAACAGCAGTACAGGTTCAATAAACTATGGTCATGGGGCTGTTGATGTTTTTATGAAGTGAAATGTCTGTTTCTGGAAGACCAGTTTGGCAGATATATATGTAGAGAGGGGGACTGGCAGATTGAGAATTCTGTCATGGGAGGGTCATTCAAATATGTTAAAAGCAGAAGGGATAGATAAAGAATAGATATATTTATCCTTTCAGGTATTGAATTCAAATATCCCCTTGAATCTCTCTATATCCTGTGTCTTCACCTTTACTGTTTCCTGCAAACAGTTTGGTTTAAAATGTGTCTGTGGAAGGTCCAGTTTAATTATTTTAATCCTACCAATCATGACTTCTTGGTGGTGTATAGGACCTTGAATGTTCTCCTTTAGTATTAAAGTTTTAAAGCTCATTTCATCTGCCTTTTTTTAATCTGCCTATCAGTTAATTGGAGCAAATAAGTTTCTAAAATCATTTGGGGATATAGCTAATTAAATTTAATTTTGTGTTTGGGGTAGATTTGTTGTCTTACATAGTTCTAGTGTAAATACATTAAAATGGACATTTTTTTTGTGAACCAAGACAGTCTTATTATTTTTTCTTTAACAACAATCTTGTCCTCACTACAAATTATTTTAATAGTGTAAGATGTAATAATTTTGCTTGTAAAATATCAACCAAGTCAGTTTAAAAATCTTGAAAGTTCAGAGTTGGTCTACCGCAGTCTTCACATTCCTGCAATTTATTTGAAGTCTGGAAAGACAGTGCAGTGTGGACGGTAACATTAGAAAAGGTCCTAGAAGCAAAGTACAAAGCATGATAGAGCATATGAAATCTGTCCAAGAAAGACAATGAAGCTACAAAACAATCCAGAGAAGAAAAAAAAAAATTATCAAAGAGAAAAAGTGGTTTCTCTGATGGATTAAAAAGATTAAGTTTCTTAAATATTAAGTAAATAGAAAGCTGAAGGGTGATACAAGAATCTTTTAAATTCTGAAGGATTTGAATAGGATAGGACCATCGCAGACTATTCAGCAAATACTGGAAATGAAAGATCTTCCCTGAAGCTGTTCAGGAATATTCAGGGTATACCCTTAACTATGGTGAAACACAGAAGGTATCCTCTGCTCCCCCATAAAAGTTTTGATGAGATCATTCCAGTGTGGCCCTGCTTAAGTTCTGTAACTTCTTGTTTTCCTGAATTTTAGGAAGATCCTGCCTTGATTCGTTGGACCTATGCAAGATCAGCAAATATCTATCCCAATTTCAGACCCACTCCCAAGACATCACTCTTAGGAGCTCTGTTTGGAATTGGGCCCCTCGTCTTCTGGTTTTATGTTTTCAAAACTGACAGAGTAAGTATTGGGACCTGATGTGCGGCTTCTGTGTGATGGTCTCCCCTGTGCTGGCTGCAGCTCTTTCTCTTGGCGCTCGCCACCAGTGCCCCTCCCACCTTGGTCCTCTACTCCGCCTTCAGTCTCTCTCTCCTTTTATCTTTACTTATTTACACCAGGTGTTAAAGTTTCAAGTACATGTTTTCATTGCTTTATGATTTCAACCCATACTGAAATAATACTTTGCTAAAAATCACAATAATCTTCGAGGCTTTAAAATTTAATTTAATGGCTGCTCTAGAACTTAGGAAGTTGGTCAGTTTAAATTTCTAAGGCTTGAGCTTAGACTGACATGAAAACGTTTTCCTGATGTGTTTTAGGTGATGTAAAGGAATGGTGCTGTGACTATTAAGCAAGAGAATACAGAAGTAACTTTAAAAAGTTAACACTAAGGGCTCCTGGGTGGCCCATTTGATTAGGTGTCAGACTCTGGTCACGGTTGTTGAGATCAAGCCCCACATCTGGCTTCGCTCTGGGCATGGAGTCTGCTTAAGATTCTCTCTCTTCTTCTTCCTCTGCCCCTCCCCTACTTGTATGTGCATTCTCTCTCTCTAAAAAATATAAGTTAATACAGAAGTTAAACTTTCCTATTTTGATTCACCTTTAGATATTATCTTTGCAAACCTTTATATTTAGTTTCCTTAGTTCATTATTTTAAAAAGATGTTTATTTGGTTTAAGTTTTAGCAGAATACATAAATTATTTAGTGTGTTCCCTGTTTGTGTGAATTCTAGTCATGTTGGTTACATTTTGCAGATTAATGTTAAAACTTTGTAATATGCTAACAAGAAAGCAAAAGCAGCCTGTGGTTGGAATCTGCCGTCAGAGGCCTTATGATCACAGAGAAGGCCAATTTTATCTTTCATACCAGGCCACTGTGATACTAGACCCCCAGCAGGCCTTGTGTTGCCATCTAGATTGGAGCCCACTCTTCTAGTTCTGTCTTAAACTGGCCAGTCCACTCTCCTGTAAGAGCTTCTGTATTTTGATTGATAAATTACCTGCTTAACAAAAAGATAGGCCATACTTACCCAGAAGATGTTTGCATTTTGCTTTTGACATACACTTTTCAGGGGGGTAATAGAATTCTTTCAGCATGTGCATAAGATGTTTTTCAATAGGAGTGTTTTCTCATTGTCCCTTTATTTCTTCAGACTGCTACTTCCTCACACATACACCGTAGGCTTTAGACCATGGGGATTGGAATTAAGTTTGGAGTATTTTAGTCCTGTTTTTCAGAGTTGTACTATGGGTTATGCCAAATTACATTGGTTCTTTATTTTTGTGTTTTCCAGTATCTTTTTTGTTTGTGTACTTTGCAAAATGGTCACTGCAATAAATCTAGTTAACATCTGTTACCACACATAGTTACAAAAGATAGTCTTTTTTCTTGTAATGAGGACTTAAGATTAATTCTCTTAGCAGCTTTCAAATATTCCATACAGTGTTACTAACTGTAGTCACCGTTGTTGTATATGACATCCCCATGACTTACTTATTTTATAATTGGAAGTTTGTACCTTTTGATCGCCTTCACCCATTTTGCCCACCACCCACCCCCTGCCTCTGTCAGCTGCCAGTCTACTGTCTGTATCTGCAAGCTTGTACCTATGAAATGGCAAGATTTCATTTCTGGTTTTTTGTTTTTTGTGTTTTTTTTTTAAATGGCTGACTAGTGTTCCATGTATATATATTCATATCTATTGATGGACACAATGAACTCTTAACATTGTTTCTGTATCTTGGCTATTGTAAAAAATGTTGCAGTGGACATAAGTCAGAATGTGTTGTTTCTAATGAAGCTTTTTGTTTTGTTTTCTGGTTTTTTTCTGTCTCTACAGGATAAGAAAGAAAAACTTATCCAGGAAGGAAAACTGGATCGAACATGGAACATTTCATATTAAGTCTGGCAATGATGACTTTGTGTATTATTGTTTAAATAAACCTTCTATTAATCATTAAGTACTTTCTTAATATTACCTTGATTCAGCAAACATTTGCCGGGTAGTTACAATATAAGAGTACATAGTTTCATGAAGAAACAAATTGATGTTCATTCATGTAGTCATTCAACAAATGAGCTTCTACGATAAGCCAGGCATGTGCTGTGTGCCCAGAATACAGCAGTCAGTAAAACAAACGTAGGCTCTGTACTTAAGGAGTACACACTCTGACAACTGTTTAGTCAGTGGCTGTTACTTGAGAGCTCATATCTAGTACTACTTAATACCTAAACTCTTGTCTGGCTCCAGCCCCAGTGGAAAATGCAACAGAACAGTAACAACAGTGTGGTAAAAAAAAATACAGTAGAGATTCAGGAAAGTAATGGAGAAGCAATTCTGTCTAGGGAGATGGCTTTGATGGAGGCTCTGAAGATCACAGGGCTAACAGGGCAAACTGGAAGCATGAAAAGGCAAGGTGTGTTGGGTATGGCAAGATATGGGGCCACTGGGGTGAGAAGACAGAGGAGGCCATATTGAACGGAAGTAAAATGGTTTAGCACATGGGCTTTGGAGGTTAAATTGGGGTCAGAACCCTATCTCAGACTTAACAGTTGGAATACAAGGCCCCCTGTTTCCCCATCTCTGGCATGGAGGTAGTAATGCCTGCTTTCTCATAAGGTCATGAAGGTGAAAATGAGATAACAGTGTACTACTCAATAAAATAAAGCTACATGCTTTATAGTTCAGTCTTGAAACAGTAGGGTGACAGTTTGACCTATGAAGGTGGAGTAAAGTGCTATAGGAAACACATGCTCTTTGGGGCTGATTTACATTACATTGGTTTTAACTTTCAGAACATACTCACCAAGTATTCTCATCTGGTTCTTTTATGGGTCTGTGATACTCTGAAATGTAGAGCCTGAGAGACAAGCTTGTGTACAGGTTAGTTTATATTAGGGAGTCATTGAAAGAACAAGTGTCAGACCAGTAAGAGTGAAATGGTTAGAGGGACAGCTCCTCAAGTTATGTGCTGTTGGCCTGATGCCTCAGAGTAGTGGGCTCAAGCCCACTTAGGGACCTTCTGAAGAGCCCCGTGGAATATATACAGAATGTTCTCTGCAGATAAGGAGAGAACAAGTATCGGTAGCTACTTCCCCAGTTGGTCTCATGCAGTTAATTGTCTTTCACTTCAGGTATGGGTGAGCCTCAGAATGGCAGAAGGTTCTTACAGGCTTCTCACGTGGAGGCAGAAGGAAGCTTAGGGCAGAGAGAAGGTGATGCGCTGTACAGCTCAGGTGGCATACTGTCAGGTCACACCTATAGGAGCTCAGAGCTGCAACAGCGATTGCAGTAAAAAGATTGGCCAAGAGGAAGCGAGATAGGCACAAAAGGTAGGTGATTTCCTCATCCACTCCGTGTTCTGCTTGAATCTGTGCTCACGTTCATCTGCAGGGTCATTCAGGAAGGTGGCGAGGTACAATCTCAGTATAGGAGGTTTAGCAGAACCGCCGCAGACCAGAAGCACGGTCATTCATATGGCTTCCCTCTGCAAGGCATGGAACACCATGACCCTCCCTCAACGTGAGGGAGTTAGGCAAAGTTGCGGTCATCGATGCCATGCAGCTTTGCTTTCTTTGTTCTCCCTTTCCACCTGACTAGTTCTGAAAAACACTTTTCTCCTTTTACCTACAATTATATCAAACCTTTCTCTGCTCCTACTTTTAGCTTGCGTCCAGCCTCGTCACCCTACCCTTTTAAAACATGATTATTGAGATAATGAGAAAAATAATCATAGTAGTATGGTAGCTGCATTGTAACTAACTTAGTTTAAACAATAAAAATCTCATAACCACCCAATTGCTTGTTCACCTCACTGCATTTAAGGGGGAGGCAGAAAGTGTGATTTGTCTCTAACTGGTTGTTCCTTAGATCAGACTTTAACCAGAACATCCTGTGTAATAGTTGGGGTCTTCATGGGTACTATTGTCACACAAGATTGATGAATCATAACCTAAAAGAAACTCTGTGATCTAAATCAAAACTCTGTTCTTGGGGCGCCTGGGTGGCTCGGTTAAGCCACTGCCTTCGGCTCAGGTCATGATCCCAGGGACCCGGGATCGAGTCCCACATCGGGCTCCTTGCTCCACGGGAAGCCTGCTTCTCCCTCTCTCACTCCCTCTGCTTGTGTTCCCTCTCTGGCTGTGTTTCTCTCTGTCAAATAAATAAAAAATCTTAAAAAAAAAACAACTCTTTTTTTGTTTTTTTTTTTAATATTTTATTTATTGGCAGAGGTTCTTACAGGCTTCTCACGTGGAGGCAGAAGGAAGCTTAGGGCAGAGACCCGTTGGGTCCCCATTCTGTAGTGGCAGCCCTAACTCCTTGCAATGAAGGTCATTTAGTGCTGCTAATACGGAAAACTTTTTTTTTTTATTTGTCTACTGTTTGCCAGGCACAAGAAGTCCAAAATGATGTGGAGGTAATCACAGCTTCATATTAAAGTGAAATCCTTTGATACTGTGGTTTATAATAAGAAATATGTATTTAGTCTTTGTCCTTGTTTGTGGCCTAGAGCTCCTAAAACCCTCAGGATTTTCTAAGCAATGACGGAGAGGTGTCTTGTTATGTTACTGAGCTAAGTCTTGACCACAGTCTAGGCTGGGGCTAGTTGCCAAGAGAACCAACTGTGATTAGAGTTTGGAACTGTTAGTCCCACTTCCTGACTTTTGTATCCCTGCTCTCCCACTTACTGGTGAAGTAAACTGGAAGATACTTAAGTTCTCTCTGACTCAGTTTTCTTATCTTTAAAATAGAATACTAATAATGCATTGTTAAATTCATTGTTTCATGAGTTACTGCTTAAACGAAGTATCTAGTATTTAGGATAGTTCTTTTTTTCTAAAGATTTTATTTATTTATTTGACACACAGAGAGATCACAGGTAGGCAGAGAGGAAGGCAGAGAGAGAGAGGAGGAAGCAGACTCCCCACCGAGCAGAGAGCCCCGTGTGGGGCTTGATCCAGGACCCTGAGATCATGATCTGAGCCGAAGGCAGAGGCTTACCCTTCTGAGCCACCGAGGCGGCCCAGGATAGTTCTATTCTTAACTTTTTGAGGAAGCTTCACACTGTTTTCCATAAGTGGTTGTACCAGTTTGCCTTCCTACCAACAGTGGACAAGAGTTCCTTTTTCTCCACATTTTCACCAGCACCTGTTGTTGTGTTTTTAATTTTCTCCATTCTGACAGGTGTGAAATGATACCTCAGTATAGTTTTGATTTGCATTTCCCTGATGATGAGTGATATTGAGCACCTTTTCATGTGTCTGTTGGCCATCTGGATGTCTTTGGAAAAAATTTCTGTTCATGTCTTCTGTCTCTTTTTAAATTGAGTTATTTGTTTTTTGGGGTTGAGTTGTATAAGATCTTTATATACTTTGGATACTAACCCTTTATCAGATATGTCATTTATAAATATCTTCTCCCATTCCATAGGTTGCCTTTTAGTTTTATTGATTATAAAACATTTTTATTAACATTGAGAATTTATTCAGCAATACATTTAATCAATTAAATGTATTAAAGAGTTTAATCAATTTCTAAATTGATTTTCTAAATTTCTAAATTTAGAAAATGATTTAGAAAATGATTTAAATTTAGAAAATGATTTCTAAATTTCTAAAATGATTAAAGAGTTTAATCAATTTCTAAAGATTTTTTATTACCACAAATAATGTCCCAAATCACACCCAGAAGTGGTCTGGTGAGAATACCAATTACTCCGTCATCTGAGTGCTTAATGTTACCATGTGTCTGACCATTACTGCTGGCTCTGAGCACTGGGCACAGGAGCCTACACTGGTATTGCTGCCTCTGTTGGCCCAAAAGCTCAAGCTTATTACAACCAAACCACCAGAGAGAGTTCCTCAAGGTTCCCATATCTTCCCCTCACTTGGTCCTGAGTTCAGGAGCAGACGGTTGGCTGTGCCTGACTTCTATCTGCAGGGAAGACTGAAAAAGCAAGCATATGGCGTGTTCAGCTGTACAGTGTGAGACAGATAAGGAATTCCCAAACATAAGAAAGTGATTCAAATGCTGAGCATCCAAAAATGACAAGGAACCTGAACCAGATTATAAGGTCCTTACCACAATTAAGGAGTTTAGACTTCAACCTGATGGCAATGAGAGCCACTGAAGGTATTAAGCAGGAGTAACCTGCTGGAATTTGCATTCCTGGAAGATCATTCTGGATCCTGGAGGGGGATCTCAGGGCAAGAAAGGCTAGAGGATACCCAGTAATCAGGCTGTTGTAAGACTTCAGGCTAGAAATGATTTTCAATTTGGAGACAGCCCTCTATGCAGAACAAAGCAGTCCCTGCTAATCCCAGGATGACTCATTTGGATGTGAACTTGTTAAAAGCTTTATGAAAGTCCAAATATATTATCTCTATTAGTTCCCCTTTATGCGCATCCATGAGGAGCCAGTCTTCTTAATAATTCCTTATCTGTATATGACATCCTTTCCCCTCTCTGGGACAATATTGCTTCTGTAACAGGCTGGTTTGTTTAAGTACTATGTCTTTTTACCCTTTTTATTATGGATCCTGCCTGGAGAAAAAGATTATATTCATGCTCAGACAAAATCCCATTGGGTTCGTTCCCTGATTTATTTTCCATTTTATTTTTTCTCATTCTTGGTAGCACTTGACACAGTCTCATAACTTTGGGGGAGATGCAGAGTACTGGTTATTTCTCCATTCTTCAGGATCATTAATGGAATATTTGGAAAGATTAGAGATCTGTATGAGAAACTATCTTGATCAAATATGCATGATTTAAAAATATGAACAGCACCTTAGAATTAGCTATAAATATATTCAAAGACTGAATTTCAAAGTTTCTGCTGCTACTTTCTACCTTTTTGTGAGCACATAGAATTTTATCAGGTTTCTAGTAGAGGGTCCATGTGTACGTCTGATTATAGTGCTTTCACTGGTTTCCCCACTGACCTCCTTGTTTACTGCCATTTCCCTAGCTGAGATAGAGACTCCTGTTGGTACTGTGACCTGGAGTGACATTAAACTAAGTCATCCACCTGGAGACCCTTCAACATCCCAAGAAAGTGCAGTGTGTATCGATCTCATGGCCAAACTTCAGGATTTAAAAGATTAAAGTCAAGCTGAAAGTCTGATATCTGATCTCTGAACATTGCTGGTGAAACATCTGAGATTTTTGCAGCAAACTTACTTTTAGAATTCAAGTTCTTTTCCTCCATAATCACAAGGAATATCACCTGATCAGTTTTGAGTCAATTCTTTACTTCTATCACCAATTGCATTAAAATCATTCATTTCTTATTTAATAATTAGGTTCTAAAAATATTGGGGGTGGGAGTGGGGAAAGGAGGCAACTGGTTGGGGGTGCTCCAGAAATCAATATAGGAAGGACTCAGGGGTTGCAATCTGATGTGAAATTGTGAGTAGGAGGAGAAAGTATAGAATGTTGAAATGGCATTTGCATGGTTAAGCATATTTTTTTCTACTTACATTATGTTTCATAGTTAAAAACACAAAGTTTGCTAGAGAGGGTTTTATTTATGCTTTGTATAGGGTAGAGACAGCATCAAAGAGTTACTACTTCTTATATGAAGTGACTTGGGTGAGGGTAGATAGAGATAAGGGTGGTCAATTACCCAGAAGCCATCTGTTAGAGATGGATACACAGCTTCTCCTCCAAACCCATGCTCTGCAGAAGGGGGTGGCATAGAAGTGTTCAGTCCTCTCAGGGTATTTGGGAGGAAAGACCGTACAGGCTGCAAGGGGCTTGAACTCTGTTGGTTTGCAGGTACTGGAGATGCCCCATTTCCTGGAGCCACTTGGGCGGGGGCATAAGGAACCTGTGTCCTCTTGAATTCTAGGATTGATCAAATCTAGCATTGATCAAACTCTTACTGAGCCCCGGCCATGTATTAAGCACTGAGAAGCACTGAGGATACTTATATGAAGAAGATACGGCTCCTTCTTGGAGGAACGTATATTGGAGAAAAACAATTATAACAATTATAGCAGCCAGTGCTTAATAAAACCTTTATTTGTATTCTAGGCACTAAACTAAAGGAAGGGCTTTATACATCTCACAACATATCTTAAAAATCCCCATTTTGCAAAGGAGATTTAAGGAGGTTAGATAATTTGCTTGAGTCCCCAGTTAACAATAGCTGAGTCAGACCTTACATCTGGGCAGGCTGACTCCAGAAGGCAGATCTTTAACCATTCTTTCAATGGGATGAAGACTGATGCTGTGTCAAGTTGAGTACTGAGAAAGAACCGGGCATCTGGAGGGTTTAAGAGGTGGCACTTTCTAGAGTAGGGCCTGACACTTGCACTTTCAGATCTTCTAGCACATTTACGAGGATACAGGCTATTAGAGTCAGAAACATCTTTAAAGATCTGCCAGGGAGGTGCCTGGGTGGCTCAGTTGGTTAAGCGACTGCCTTCGGCTCAGGTCATGATCCCCGAGACCCGGGATCGAGCCCCACATCGGGCTCCCTGCTCGGCGGGAAGCCTGCTTCTCCCTCTCTCACTCCCCCTGCTTGTGTTCCCTCTCTGGCTGTGTTTCTCTCTGTCAAATAAATAAAATCTTTAAAAATAAAAATTAAAAAAAAAAAAGATCTGCCAGTCTCACAGCCTAATTTTATAGGAAAGTTTTGGGGAGGAGGAATGCCTTGCCCTATTCTTCAAGGAACCTTGCTAATTTGAGGGTTAGGAGTCTAGGTTTTGATTAAGAACAATAGCTCTGATTGTCCATATCACCTGTTTGTGATTAAAAATGAGACTTGGGATAATTGAGACAATTTCTCACCAACCTCCTTATCTCATATATACAGGAGATTCAAAAAGCCATTTTGATAAGGATGTATTTGAAGAAAACAGGCAGACGTTTGGAGCATTTCCTGTGTAAAGCAAGTATTCACAGATTTGTCTCTTGGGGCTGTGAGAGTGGAGATGTTAGATTCAAACCCAGCACCTCCCATATTGTTCTTGGTGGATACCCACAGCAACATATCCCTGGCTTACCCACCAGCACCCACTACACCTCCTACCCTCCTGACAGAACCCCTGATTTCTTTAGGAGGTTGGTGGAAATCCCTTTATCTCAGGCAAAGTAGGCATGACACTAGCCCCAGGGAATGAATCTGGGATTGGTCTAAGGGTGGGCACAGGATCCAGCTCTGAGCATTAGACATCAGGAGAATCTGGTAAGAAGGGCTTCCTAACCTGAATAAAAAAACATTTCCCAAGAGAAATCCTTTCTGACCCTTCCTGCTTTTGCTTTCTTCTCTTCTTCTAAGAACGTGGATATAAGGCCTAGAAATGAAATGAAGATAAAACAATTTGCCAAAAATTGTGGAGCAGAAAACCAGAATGAACTTGGGCCCAGGATCATTTCATGGCTGACCTGCCAAGCTCAGACTTCTTTTTATGAGATAAAGTCCTGGTTGTTAAGCTAATGTTAGATTTTCAGTTTTACAATTTTTTTTTTTACAGTTGAATGCACTCTTAAATACCATGTCTTTTTATTAAGAGAAATCATATAAAATAAACCTGTCCTTCAGATTTTAGTTTCATTCATAGGATCCAAAATAAAGGCAATAAAGGCTCATGAGTGAGCAAAACTGCTCTATTTGTTAAATTTCTCTTCCAGAAAATGTATAGCATTGCATACACTTGGTTTTTACAAGATATGTGTTACTGATAGTGCTGTGGTGAGTTGTGTCAAAGCTTCAGACACAATATTAGAGTTATTTATTTATTTATTTAAGCGATTTATTTATTTTAAGACAGAGAGGGAGTGAAAACAGGGGGAGGGGCAGAGACAGAGGAGAGAGAGAGAGAGAGAAAAAAAAAAACAGACTCCCTGCTAAGCACAGAGCCTTACCTGGGACTCCAGGGCTTGATCTCTCTGTGATCCAGAGTCACATGTTTTTCCAGCCAAGCTGGCCAGGTGCCCCATAATCTTAGATTTAAAAAACCGACAGTAGGTTAAGAGTCTCAAGGGCCCACATGATGAAGCAAGATTTACTCCAGGAAAAGTTCTGTAGTTAGTCATATGCAAACTACTTCCATTAAAGTGTAGAGTCTCTCTTAATTTTCACATTAGTTGAGTTATTAGTGTGCACTGATGAGATCTTAAATTGAGCTTTAGGGGCACCTGGGTGGCTCAGTCATTAAGCGTCTGCCTTTGGCTCAGGTCATGATCCCGAGTCCTGGGATCGAGCCCCACATCGGGTTCCTTGCTCAGCAGGAAGCCTGCTTCTCCCTCTCTGACTCCCCTGCTTGTGTTCCCTCTCTAGCTATGTTTCTCTCTGTCAAATAAATAAAATCTTAAAAATTTTTTTAATTAAAAAAATTGAGCTTTAACATCATTTTCTTGCTCTAAGACCTAAAAGATGATGAAAGGAATCATTTTGGGCGTCTACACTTGGGGCTTCTGTTATTACTGCATAAGAGTCATCAACTAAATGCTTATCTTTTGTTTATTGGTTTTTGTTTTAAGATTTTATTTATTTGTCAGAGAGAGAGAGAGAGAGAGAGAGAGAGAGAGAGAGAGAGAGAATATGCCAAAGCAGAGGGGGCAGCAGGCAGAGAGAGAAGCGGAACTCAATCCCAGGACCCTGGGATCATGACCTGAGCTGAAGGCAGACCCTTAACCAACTGAGCCACCTGGTGTCCCATAAATGCTTGTTTATTTAGCAACAAGGGCCTTGGCTTATTATTCATTGTGTCACTTACAGTAAGTGGCACAATAGCCTCACTGAGGCAGGAATGAACAAATAATCACTGAGTCTCAACAGCAGCAAAATATAGTAATAATGGTAATGCCTACTATTTCCCTATGCTTGCTATGTGCCAAAACCAGCATTGGTGACTTTAATACCTGTTTTTTATTTCACCCCCCCCAAATCCCTGTGAAATAAATCATTTCCTTCTATCACATGTGGAAGGTGAGGCTTAGAGAAGTTAAGTTACTTGCTCAAACTTATTCAGTTATGAAAACACAGTCTCAATTCCAGAGTTTTGGATTCCATCTGAAGTACCTACATTTTACAGCTGAGGAAACAGAGGCTCACGAAATTAAGTAACTTGCTCAGGGTCACACAACTAATAAGTGGTAGAATCTGGATTTGAACCCAGGCAGTCTGGCTCTAGCATTTGTTCTCTTAACTATGCACTATACTAACTCACAAAAGGATGAACTTTGGGCATATCTCAGATTTGTGATGCAATTATATAAAGTTGATTATATGAAAATGATGGTTAGTTGATCACTAAATGTAATGAAGTTTAAATGTCAGCTCTCAAAAACCTTTTTTTAAAAAAAATTTAGTAGTAAGATAACTTTCTGAGATAATTTATTTCAAATCCATAGTGATAACTTTTTCATTACTCTGGAAAATCATAACACAGAAACTTCACACCAGTTTCTAACTTATAAAGAATTTACATCAAGGCCTTAGCTTTCCTAACTCCTCTCCTCTTTCCCACGTTCTTCCTGTGCCTAACCTGGGCACCAAAGCTCGCTCTACTCTTTCTAAGATAGTTTCCAAAACAGTGATTCTCAGCCTTGCCTGTGCATTGGAATAACTTGAGGAGTTTCAAAAAACAAAAACAAAAACAAAAGCACCCCTCTCATTTAAGGCAAGAATATGCATTTGGAAAAAGACAATCTCTTCAACAAGTGGTGTTGGGAAAACTGGACAGTTACACGCAGAAGAATGAAACCAGACCACTTTCTTACACCATATACCAAAAATAAATTCAGAAGGGATGAAGGACCTAAATGTGAGATAGGAAATCATTAAAATCCTAAGAACACAGGCAGCAACCATACCAACCTCTTGCTAGACACATCTCCAGAGGCAAGAGAAACAAAATCAAGAATGAACTATTGGGACTTCATCAAGACAAAAAGCTTTTGCACAACAAAGGGAACAGTCAATAAAACTAAAAGGAACCTACAGAATGGAAGAACATATTTGCAAATAACATATCAAATAAAGGGTTAGTATCCAAAATCCATAAAGAACTTACCGAACTCCACACCCCAAAATTACATAATCCAGTTAAGAAATGGGTAGAAGACATGAAACAGACATTTTTCCAAAGAAGATAGCCAGCTGGCTAACACACACATGGAAAGGTGCTCAAATCATTCATCATCAGGGAAATGCAAATTAAAACTCTCATGAGGTATCGCCTCACACCTATCAGAATGCAGAAAAGCAAAAACACAAGAAACAAGTGTTGGTGAGGATGTGGAGAGAAAGGAACCCAACCGTCTATCTGCTTTCAGGGTGAAATGTTAGAAATCTCTGCAAGGCTACTTCACAAATATGGACAAAAATTTATATTTGTGTCCAAGATGAAGTGAATGCAAACCGGTGCAACAACTGTGGAAAAGAGTATGACGGTTCCTCAAAAAGTTAAAAATAGAACTCCCCTATGATCTAGTAATCGCCTGGGAGGTATTTACCTACAGAATATGAAAGCACTAATTTGAAGGGATACATGCACTCCTACAGCAGCATTATTTACAATAGCTAAGATATGGAAGCAGCTCAAGTGTCCACTGATAGACGAATGGATAAAGAAGATGTAGTTTGTATATATAATGAAATATTATTCAGCCATAAAAAAGAACACAATCTTGCCATTTGTGACGATGTGGAGGGAGCTAGAGAGTACAATGCTAAGTGAAATAAATCAGTTAGAGAGAGACAAATACCATATGATTTCACAGCTTTATGAAATTTAAGAAGCAAAACAAGTGAACAAATGAACAAAAAGGGCACAAATCAAAAAACAGACTCTTAACTATAGAGAACACACTGACGGTTACCAGAAGGAAGGTGGGGGGGCGGATGGCTGAAACAGGCGATGAGGATGAAAGAGTGGACTTCTCATAACGAGCACGGGGGTAAGGTATAGAACTGTTGAATCATTTCATTGTAAACCTGAAACGAAGACAATACTATATGTTAACTATATTGGAGTTAAAATAAAAAACTTAAAACAAAAGAACCTAAAATAATTCGTTTGGTCCCTAGCATTTCTGATTTAGTTGATCTAAGGCGCACCGCAGGCGGTTTTGGAAGCCGCTGGGAGATGGAAGGTACCGCTGGAGCTGAGACCCACTGCGGCCGCAGCAGCGTTTCTCTACCTTGGCACGACTGACATTCAGCGCAGGCTAATTCTTGCTGTGGGAGACTGTCCTGGGCACGACAGAATGTTTACCGGGGTCCCTGACTTTTATCTGCTAGATGCCAGTAGCAACTTGCCCAGTTGTGACAATCAAAAATGTCCCTAGATTTTGTCAGATGTCGTGGGGGATGCACAAAATCAGCGCCATGGAGAACCATTGCTCTAGAGCCACTGCTACTGTCCACGCTGTGAGGGAAGTCTCTCAAAGACGAAAAGGAAAAGGAAAAGGGTGTCTTTTACTGCATCTGAAACAGGAAAATGCAGAAAACCCTCTTGTCACTGGAGGAAACCTAATCAGGATGCCTTTTTTTTTTTTTTTTAAGAATTTTTATTTCTCAGGAAAGAGATAGTACATCTCTTCAGGAGCATAGCAGAGGAAGGTATTTTTGAGAATAGGGAATTAAGGAAAGGGTACTGATCTTTCTTGCTGATCTGAAGCACAACGAGAGGGAACTAAATCTTTTTTTAATTAGCGTGAGCAGCCTGGCTGGGTGAAATACCGTCTCTTGCTGAGGAGCTGCTGCCAACAAGATAAAGTGGAGGAGATAAAAGCACAAGGGCTGGAACCACATGGGTGTAAACGCTGAATGTTTCCTCAGCTCTGGGAAGGCTTGGCCAAAAACCGATGATGGAGTGAACAGAATGGATGACAGTCTAGGTACACGGGTATGCCCAGACTTAGAGGAGGTTATTCCGGAAAGGTTGGAGTTTGGGAATAAACTATTTGAGTGGTCATCTTAGTTTGCGTCATCTGAGAGAAGAGCCCAGGAAGCACCACAGGAGCGTGGGGAAGAGAGGGGAGGGAAGCTAATACTACTTGCATTACTGGACATGGCCGTCGTGGGCAGCGGAACTACATCCCTCTGGAAGTTCAGGGGCCAGGGTCAAACATAGGCCTCAGAAGTGGGGGGGAAGAGGTCTGGCGTCTTTATCCATGATTCCCATTTGTCACTTGTTGAGGGCTGTGTCCAGGGCCATTAAATCCCAGCATTTCTGGCGGCTTCAAGTTTGGGCCTTGGGCAGAGTTGCCAGTGTGGCTCAGGCAACTGGATTCAGCTGATCAGCACCCGATGGTGCTTGCTGGTGGGAGATGGCTAGCAATTTCTGCAATACTGGCCAGTTTTAACATTTGTTTAAAGGCAGTAACTGCTTTACTAGTTAACAATGTTCCATTTTTAATAATGAGTTCTTTATATTAAGGAGCATTAGCAAAGTCCACCAGCCTCTGTCACCACCTTACCATTGGAGACCATGAAATAGCACTGCCGGAAGCCTACCAGTCATCTTGGCCCTGTCCTCAACTGCTCCTCTCCTCACCCCTTACATACAGATCACGAACAAGAGTTTACAGATCTACTGCAGGAATTTACCCACTTCCGTCTCTGCTGTCACCTCAGTAGTCCAGGATGCTGTCTCCTGCCAGGACCATTGCAGTGGCCTACTCCCAGCTCCTGGGCTCCTCACTGTTCTTCCAGTTCCTTGAACCTACAAGGCTTTCTGTCTTGTTCTGTTTTAGAGGACTCCTCCTCTACACTATATCCTCAGTCCAATCCTACCCTTCCGAAGACTTGCTTCTTCTTATCTTTTGTCACTTCTTCATTGAAGACCTTCTTCTCTATAGAATGATCTCCCTTCCCCTATGCTATTCCCATCTCAATTCCTGTTTGTTTTGTTTTGACATGTTTCACAATTTGTAATTATTTTGTTTATCTCATCAATCTTGCTCTACAGAATGTAACCTCCATACGGGTGAGAACCATATCTCCTGGACCACCATATCTCATATAGTGTTGCCAGATTTAGCAAATAAAAATGCAGGTTTCTGTGTCCATACTTGTACCAAAATTATTCAAGGTTTATCTGAAATTCAAGTATACCTGGGAATCTTGTGTTTTATTTGGCAACCCTAGTTTCTAGGCTCTGATACATAGCTGACTCTCACTACATCTTGTTAAATAAAAACTTGATAGGAGCGTATCAAAACTGCTATTAGGGCAACAAAGTGGGGGGGGGATGTGCTAAATCTACAGAACTAAAGTAGTGAAAAACACACTTGCCATTCTTTTCTGTTCTGATATGCCTGTCTACTCTCTCCAAGAGAGCCTAATCAGCTCACCCCCAAAATCTTGGACAGCCTAGTCCTCTGGGAGGGATGCTGGCCATGGGAGGGGAGCTGTTAGGAACAGTGTTTAAAACAGTTCAGTTTTGCTTGGCTCTGTGCTGTGCTGGGACCTTAATCTTCTTTGGTCCTGATATCTCCAGACTGTGAGTTTACTAAAGGAGGGAAGAGAGGATTTCCTCCTTCTCAATTATTCACCCCCAGTGTCTCACGCTGTAGATGGCACATAGCAAGGACTCACTGAATGGTTGCCAAATGGACTGATATATGAGTGAATAGTAGGGGGGCTGAGTACTCTGGTTTGATCAGGCCTAGGGTTTCTTGAGATATAATGAGGGCAGTTGGTCCCTTCAGTGAATGATGCTCAATCTTAGTGGCCTCTTGTCCACAATCATTCCATATTGGCTGCTACATGACTGCCATGATCAGACAGCCTGCTGGCCTGGCTGCCTATCTGTTTAGGATGATGCTGGATGTTTGAAGTTCTGCTGAATCCCTGTGTTTCCAAATGCCTGGGACCTTGGCCTTGGCTTCAGCTTCAGTTCATGGCCCTTCCTTGTGGCTCGGTCTTGTAGTCTGTGACAGACACCCTGGATATGCACTCCTGGAATAAAGACATTCACACTAAACTCATGTAAAGGACTCTTGATCTCGAGCCAATATCATGGACCCCCAGTCCCACTGTAGGTATGCCTCGTCAAGACCTGATTTTGAGCAATTGCTACTTCCACAGAACACCAGCCAAGTATTTATTGAGTAATTAAGCTGACATAGAACTTTTCAAATACATTTTTACAAATGTCTGAATTACTTGCCTCCGAAAAAAATGAGCTCTCATTTTAACAAATCCCCTCCCCCATACTTCCAGAAGGCACGCTTCTGAACAAAAACCACACAAATCCACTTTCAATTATGGCAGCGATGCCAGTTTCAGTGAGGTCCTGCTGGTTTCCTGGAATTGGGGGTGAAGTGGCTCTTGAGAGGTTCCCAGCACTTATAGTAGTTCTCATCCAAACAATTAGAGGTCTTGAGCCCCCACTTGGTGACAGCCATACTTAGAGAAGACTCAAACATAAATGCCTGTAGGAAATGAGGAAGGGGACAGGAAAGAAATGAGATAATAAAACATATTCGATTAGATGTCAAGAGAAAAATGTAGGTAGGCAGAATCTTTGAATAAAAAGTCATGTGTTAACACACTGTGGACAGCAGGCTCACACCTTGGGCTCTGGCTCTGGGGCCACCACTCAGAAGCCAGTGAGACTCTGTGCAAGACTCTTAACTTCTCCGAGCTCCAGGTTTCACTTAATTCCATTAAAATGGAATTGAGCACGTAAGGCTCACAGTGTCCTTTAGTGTTATGGCGCTAACTTTGCTACACCCAAGGGTAGAAGCGGGAGAGTTCTAGGAATATTCATCTTCTTAGGGGCCATCACTCACTACGGCTATGTCTTCATGGGGAGGCCATACTCCCCATTTTGTAGTGGAGGAAACTATGGCTCAAAGCTGGGAAATGGCTGGTGACGGTAGCAAGAAGTGGAAGAGCTGGGATTTGAGTTTTCTTTTTTAAGACTCTGATCAGGGGCGCCTGGGTGGCTCAGTTGGTTGAGCAACTGCCTTCGGCTCAGGTCATGATCCTGGAGACCCGGGATCGAGTCCCACATCGGGCTCCCTGGTCGGCAGGAAGCCTGCTTCTCCCTCTCTCACTCCCCCTGCTTGTGTTCCCTCTCTGGCTGTGTTTCTCTCTGTCAAATAAATAAAAAATATTTAAAAAAAAAAAAAAAAGACTCTGATCAAGAGCTGGGCTGGGAAAAGGAGAGGAGGAAAAGGCAGAGTAAGGACAAGGAGGAGGGAAGGAGGAAGCAGAAATGGCCGTAGCACTTTCAAAAACTCTATCCCAGAAGAGTCTGCATGGTGGATGCCCCGCTGTGTTCAGGAGGTTTTGCCTCTGACAGAATATGCAAGTGCTCAGTGCAGCTTAAACATTCCAGCTTCACCAGTTGCTGATTTTCCTACCTACTGTGGCTTTTAAAAATAAAATAAAAATGAAAAAGGAATAAAACCCTACACTTCTTATGTGTTCACATTACTGGAAATTTTAAAAACATAGATGGACAAAAGGAAGTTAAAGTTCTCTTGTGTCACAACCCTGAGAATCCACGTTAATGTTTAGTATCTAATATACATTAGCTTCTTCTTCTTTTTTTCTTTAAAGATTTTGTTTATTCATTTGACAGAGAGAAACACAGCTAGAGAAGGAACACATGCAGGGGGAGTGAGAGAGGGAGAAGCAGGCTTCCCGCCAAGCAGGGAGCCGGATGCGGGGCTCGATCCTGGGACTCTGGGATCATGACCTGAGCCGAAGGCAGTCACCCAACCAACTGAGCCACCCAGGTGCCCCTATGTTAGCTTCTTTATGCCTAGAACAATGGAGATGATTGTCCTTGCCTGACTTCTTGATGTGAGGACCAGATGAGAAGATATGGAAGTGTTGTGCACATTATAAAGCCCTATTCAGAGATAAGCATTATTATGGCTGTTCTTGTTGTTGTTTCTTTGAGGACTGCTTCTTAGGAGCCTTGCTGTCTGACTGGAGTGACGAAACCCCATGCCAGCTGAGCTGTGAAGACAGTATTGTACAAAGTTCATTTATTCCAAACTGGAATAAGGATAAGGCATCTGGATGGAATTGGGTCCAAAATATATAATGGGAAATGGAGATAGAGGCCCAAAGTTGGGTCTCGAGGTAGTCTCGGCTCTCTGGCTACCCAGGGCCTCCCCTGCCCTTAATCCCTTACAGAGGAGAGCTCTTTCTGCCTACTGCAGAAATGCCCAGGCATTTCCCAAAGTCTTGCTCCTCATATAAACAGCCCTGTCATTGCCTCTCTAATGCAGAACACTTTCCCTGATAACACTGACCATCTGAAACCAAGTTGGGCACCAAAGGTTACTGAGTGGCAAGTCTGGGGTAGCCCATGTACCTCACAGAGCCTCTGGAGCCAATAGCTTAATTGAGATTGTAAAACCACATCTCACAGAGATGTAATTCTGCAAAGGCCCTCGGAAAAGGAAAGAGAGCCAAGGTCAAGGAGATGGGATGATGCACTCTCCCCCTGCAGATCAGCTCCATCAACTCTGGTCCTGGAGTTGGGACTGAAAACAAACTACACTGGATAGAGAGACAGATAATGCTCTATTTGCAAGCTGGGCATGCAGGCAAGCAGGTCTGGGCTATTGATCTTAAAGTTAGGTAGCATTGAAGAGATTTATTTTAAAAGGTAGAGCAAATTTGCCTATGATTTAGCATAAAATTACTCCTTGTGGTCCATAAACTCCACCTCTAAGGATGCAAAAATAAAATAAAAATCAAGTACCGCTGCCGACTGCAATTGTGTTCAGCCTCAATGTTTATAGCTTGATATAGGAAGAATACAAAACGGGTTTTCAGTCTCATCAATTTCATCCCATGCCAAAGGAGAGCAAAAGAAAATGAGAAAACAGCTAAAAACTGCTGTTCACAAGCCCTGGCTTCCTGATCCTCCTCCTTGGCTTGAGAACTCCATGGAAGGTGACATCTGCATCCCTGGGGACTGTGGCCCTAGAGGATCACCTCAAAAAGCTGATGGTTCTGAGACACAGCATATACACTCTGGGCTGCATACAGAGAGTATTAATAATATTCCTTTGTGTTTGAACAGTGCTGGACAGTCTATAAGGTTGAATATAGCTACCTGCTTGGGTGCCTACCACACCCATTCAACAGATAGGGAAAACAAAGCACAGAGAAATTAAGTGACTTGTTCAATTTCATGTAGGAACTAAGAGCTAGGATTTGATCTCCGGTCTGACTCAAGTCCAAAGCTCTTTCTACACTACTACATCAGGAGTCTAGTATACATATAGGGATATAGTGGTGTGTGCATACACACGTGGGAATAAATATACACACAGACATACACTCTCCTCTCCTACTCCTTCTCTGTGTTTTTGGAGAAAAAAAATAAGCACTCCTCTCAGGAAGGTTGGGCAGCCCCGAGGCTGCCAGGGCCTGGAATTTGATTTGCTTACCATGGTGCCATCAGCAATCCTCTCGGGTGCCAGGTTGGCTTTGCTGGCCTTCTCAAAGCAGTCGGCATCTGGCCCATGGGGGGTCATTGAGCTGTGCAGGCTGCCTCCCCCTGGCAGGAACCCACCTTGCTTTGCCTCATAATGACCTTTAATTAGTCCCATGAATTCACTCATGCAGTTCCCTGGGAAGATTGAAAGAGTATTGTCTTTATTATCCAAGGCAAGACCTTTAAAGTACCAAGACATCTCAAGCATTATTTCTGTGGAATGCCAAGAAGATAGGAGAATCTGATAAATTAAGATTACTAAGGAATACAGATAGGAAAAAAAAAAAAAACCAACATTCATTAGTGTGAAACTTTTCGTAGGCAAAACTCTACTTGATGGATATGTAGATTATTAGAGGTCTGAAGTGCCACTGCCTAGAAGAAATAATGTTGGATCTAAAGAGAATCATGGCCCAGACAAGAATTTTAAGAATAATTAAAATGAAAGTTATAATCAAGAGTGGATGTGCTCTATCACCTAGGCTTGTAAGTCCTATATTAAAATCATCTTCTTTCCCAGACCTGATCTGCTCCTCCCTCAAATAGCCCCACAATAGCACATGGTATCATCACATTTCTGGTTCTCAATCCAAAAACCAAGATGGAGTGTATGTATGTGAACATAGTGATGGAAGAGTCATGTAATGGAAAGAACCCCAGATTCAGATTTGGAGTCTATTAACAATTGATAATCTGTGCAAAATGATCTGAGTAGCTAGTCCATAAACACTATAGAGCCTAACAAACATTATCTTCTCTATCTAAATCTATCATCTTATTTTCCACCCTCCAAAATACCTCTTAGATTCATTCTTTTCTTTCTATTTATATTGATATTCCCTTCACAGAATCCTCAAATTTCAAAATTGGAATGGATCACCACTTCTACTCAATACAGAAGAATTTCTCTATATTCCTGACAGATTACGCCTGGGGTCTGCCTGCATGCCTCCTGTGAATGGAGCTCTCTACTCAACAAAGCAACCTAGCATACTCTTGAAAAGCTCTGGGTGTTAGTTCCATCACATTAAATGGAAATTTGCTTTAATCTAAGTGAAGTACATTAGTCTTAGTTGTGCTTTCTGGAGTCAGCAAAATATGACAAAAATCACCACATTCCCACTCTTTCAATTCTATGTTTCTACTGAAATAAATCTCTTTATTAGAACAGCCACATACTTAGGGCAAGAATTAAAGAAATATGATACCTGAGACAATATAAGTGCCTTTCCATTCATTCACCCATCCAGCCATCTGTCCATCCCCCCACCCCACCCGTCTGCTATCTATCTGTCCACATGGGCCATTCATTGGACACTGTGCTAAATGCTGTGATCGAGATGAGTGAGAAATAGCCCATGTAAAGTCACTCTCATAGTCTGTCCCGAGAGAGGGCTGAGAACGCAGACCACCAACAGAGCAGAGAGCTATGGCATTGGCAACCCCTGCAAAACTGGACATTTGGCATGATAGATGCCCCAGCCCTCTTCCTTACATGTGAAGGGTAACCAAGTGCCAAAATATTTCTGTCATTGACGAAGCAGCCATATTCGTCTTGCCTAGGAAACAAAATGCTGCTGCAGGCCCCTGTAGAAAAAGCAAGACCCAGATCATAGCTCTACTCGTTTGTCCATGAAACAGAAATAGAAGAGAAGAAGCAACTGTAAGCATAAGGTGTCTATATTTTCAAAGCAGTTCTGCTCATGACTGAAATATGCTGTAATCCTCCTCAATCTAGGACGCGGGTCCTCAGGGTCACCATCATGGCTTAATTTTCAGAAGAGAGCAATACAGAATTCAGCTTTGATCTCAATATGAATTTAGGTAGCGATGACTTTGATGATGACATTTCTGTATCATTTTCTATATTTCAAAGAGCAAGGGGAGGGTAGGCCTTGTCTCTCTGATTAATGCTGAATCCAGTTGACTCAAGTACATTAAGATGACTGGAGGCAATGTTGCTACAGAAATAACTCTCCACTTCTCCTAGCAAAGATTTTGATTATTGCTAGCTTTAATATCTCTGGAAAAAATATTTTTCACTTGGGGTTCTGTGGATTTTTTCCCAACTAACTCAGGCAACCATGCCTTTCTGATATCTATCTATCCTGGGCCAAAGGTACTTGAGAGTCTTTTAAAAAATTATAAGAGGCATTTCACAAGGTCATTTGCTTCAGGCGACTGAACTACAAACCAAAGTGGCTTGAGAGCCTATGATACAAACTTGTCTCAGTTAGATGGCTCTAAGAGCCTTCTCCAAGGGCAGGGAGAGGAGCCGCAGGCCAGCATCTCCCTATATGTGACTTCTCTGACTTGCTAATTCAAAATGCAGATTCTGAGGTTCTACCTCAGAACCAACTAATTATACTGAGAGTGGGCGCTGGGAAGAGGTTTTTTTAGTAGGCATTCTAAGTGACTTTTTATATTCCTAATGTTCTCAAAGTGTGGCTCCTGGAAGAGCAGCATCAGCAGCCCATGGCAGCTTGTTACAAAGGCAGACTCTCCGGCCCCACCCTATACCTCCTGGAGCAGAAATTCCGAGGGGGGAGCCCAAGAACCTGTGTTTTAACAAGCGACACTGACACGTATGAAATCTTGAACACCGCTACCTCGGGTACATAAAGCAGCCTCAACACGAGAACTAGGTGAAATAGTGAATTATCAAGGACTAGCATGTGAGGTACAGGCTAAGCTAAAGCAATTCTCTCTCCTGCACAGCAGGTCCTCGAGGGGACTAACTTCCTCACTTTGTTTTGATTTTGTTTACAAAGTGTCTGGTGTCTTTGTCGTGGTAACTGATTGTATCCTTTCCTCCACTGTAATGATGTCACTGGAAAAAGGAGGTGCGGGAATGTGACCATGAAGTGGCTGTCTTCCATCCTCGGGCCCTACTTCTGTACCTTCTATAAATGCCTAAATTGCCTATTGAATGCACAGTCGTATCTTGTTGAGCTGGGGCACCTGGGAGCTGGTACAGATAAAGGGGAACCGTATGTAGACAGAAGGGCCTAAGGTTGATTAAGGAAAGGGATTTGTTTTTAAGAATGTTCCAACTGAAACGCATCTCAGAGTCTTCCCAGAACTCTATGTACAAAATGCAATTTTCAGGAAGTGGAACTGTACATTGACCTTTAGATTGAATTTACAGCTAGCTATCGCACTATTAAAAACGCCAACTTCATTAAGTGCAGCCGTGAAATCCCTTATTCATTCGTGGTGATGCATTTATTAATTAGATATTTATTAGATGCATATTGTGTATCAGGCACTGTGCTAGGCACATCAGTTAGTGGTTGTGTGTCTGTGTGTGTGCGCGCCTGCGCGCTCTGGCATCAGACTGCCTTCCATTAAATCCTGACTCGACCACTTAACTAGTTGTGAGGTCTTGAGCAAGTTACTCGATCTTTCCAAATTACTTAATCCTTCATGCCTCAGTTTTACCTTCTGAAAAAAAGGGAATAATGAAACTACCTCTCTCTTATAACTGCTTTCAGGATAAAGTGGTTTAATAGTTATAAAGAACTTAGAGCCATAGAAAATGGTCAATAATTATTAGCTGCTAGTAATAATAAATAATATAAAAATAATAGATTTAGTAAGTTCTGTTCTAGGTAACACATGCTCCACAAAAACTGCTTTCAGAATGGGGTCTGTTCCCTAGTGTGGACTGCCATCTCTTTTATACCACCAAAATAATTGGAGGATGCACATTTTACTGGTTCTTGAACCATGCTGAGGTAAAGAGCTTTCCAAAAACAACAAACTAACCGGCAACATCCCACCATTCCCTCTCCCCACAAAGAAGCATCTGAAATGTCAAGAAACAGCTGGCTTCACACTTTATCGGCCTTTCTGCCTCTCTTCAGGGCCAGAGGAACTGGGCTGTAGGCATTACTTCCTTCCCAGGGTCAACACATCACTGTCACCTCCACGGAAGTCATGGGGGTTCAGCAACTACATGTCTGGGGAGCAGCATTAGGGCCTTCAGGGGCAAGATCCTGAAAGCCAGCACAGGATGGCGTCCAGAGACACCTCAGTGGTATTCCCAATGGCTAATGTTCAATGCTTTGTGCTCTCCTTGGTTTCCAATGTGGCTGGGTAAAATAGAGACTTACTGTGGTAATAAGGAGGCCTGAAGGTCTTGTCAGCAACTCCCCATCGAGGCGGGAAGATGACAAAGTCAGCGATGGCCACTCCAGGGCGGACAGACTTGGCGGTCAGTACCGTGAAGATGGATGGGTCCTGTGGAAGCACAAGGAGACCCCGAGCCCACCATATAAGGGAGGTGACTGGACGATGGTACGCACGTCACCCACCCTGAAGGGGTTTCCAAATTGACTCTAGGTGTTTTGTTTGTTTGTTTGTTTTAATCAGGCTCCACACCCATTGTAGGGCCTATCGTGGAGCCCAGCCCCGGCCCCACCTGGGGCTTGACTTCACAAACAAAAGATCAAGACCTGAGCTGAGATCCAGAGTCTGAGGCTTAACTGACTGAGCCACGCAGGCCCCCCCAACACCATAATTTCCGATCAAGCCACACAGGCCAAGCTAAGAAGACTGGGCTTGTCGCTGAGGTGCAGAAATCACTCATCTGACTTCCCGCTCTTGCTGTGCTTGAAGCAAAATGAATTAACACCAGCTAGGAGGATTTGGAGCTGCTTGCTCACCCTGCTGAGCCCCCATCCCATGCAACTATCACCCTGTGGGTCTGAGAACCAGCCGTGCCTTGCCTTCCAACCTCAGGTCAGACTGACCAGAGCTGGGATGTGTTGCAGGGAGTTCTCCACAGAAGGGATGCTCGGAGTGAGGTGAAAACAGAAATAAAATAGTATCCAACTTTTGGTAAAGATGTAGGATATGCTTCTCTTAAAGGCATCACAGAGATTCCAGATGGTATTCTCATTGCTTTCCTTACCCTTGTGTGACTCTCATGTCTAAAATACATCGCTTACATCATTAGTTTGGGTGGTGGTAATGTAGAAGGCATAGGCTGGGGGACAATATTGATATTTTAAAAGAAATTTAGAATTCTTCAGTGGAAAGACTGAAATTCAATTTCATTGAAATCAATGATCATGTTTGTTTTCACGTGCCATGTTAGGATATGGGATTCCGAGACGGTTGAGGTCTATTCCTTGCCCCTTTAGCATTATTAGTGGTGGTGGTGGTGGTGGTGGGGTGCTGGAGGAGCCATAAAGCAGGTGTGTGAACAACTGACCACAAGGAGGGACCGAGGGTGATCTCACTTTATAAATGGAACTCCAAAGGAATAGAGAGTGCCTACCTACCTAAAAGGATCAGAGAAGGCTTCAAAGAGGGGGTGATATTTGAAGAAGGTCTTGGAAAATAAAGGAGAAAGAAAGAAAAAGGAGGGAGAGAGGGAGGGAAAAGAAGGAAGGAAGGAAGGAAGGAAGAAAGGAAAGAAAGAAAGAAAGAAAGAAAGAAAGAAAGAAAGAAAGAAAGAAAAGAAGAAAAGAAAGAAAGAAGGAAAGGAAGGAAGGAAGGAAGGAAGGAAGGAAGGAAGGAAGGAGGGAAGAAAGAAAGAAAAA
Source organism: Spilogale gracilis (assembly GCA_004023965.1). NCBI lineage: Eukaryota > Metazoa > Chordata > Mammalia > Carnivora > Mephitidae > Spilogale > Spilogale gracilis. The sequence goes on along the minus strand of PITA01001042.1, from coordinate 20,299 downwards.
GGCATTTAAAGTACAGAAAACAGGAAGGACATCAAAATGCACAGAGATTTTGTTAAGAGGCAAGAGAGCTAAAGCCCAGAATGCCTTGGCAGAAGGCACAGGGGCTAAGAGTTGGTACTGGAAAAATGAGTCTAGGGCCAGATGGTGGAGAGCATCAAATAGCAAGCTTGAGAGCTCAGATAATCCTAAGCCATGGGGAGGCTGCAAAGGCTTTCTAATGTAGCGGTAGAATTATCGGACCTGCATTTTGGGAGAATAATCATAGCAGCAGGAAAAAGGCAAACCAAAATCACAACCCTATTGCTGTGAGACTTTAGGCTTCCTCATCTGCCTTGAGAAATGATCTGAAATTGTTAAAGAAAAGGTAGTGAGACTCAAATAAAGCTCTATCCGTGTCTCTGGATCTTTTAAAATGCTGCTTTGGGCTTGATGCCTCATTTTCTTTTCCCTCTTGGTTTTGTTACGAGTTGTTGCTCTTCAGAAAGGTAGTTTTGTTCCCCTAGAGATAGGCTGAGCTGACTCAGAGTAATGTTTCTGTCTCTGGTTCTCTGGATTCTGCTCTAATTATCCCTCCAGCTTTTGGGTTAAGTTAATCTATTATGAACTAGGCTGCAAAATAAACTTTCCCCCAGGATCTCAGAACTAGCACTTTATCACAAATGTGGGGCCTTGGGGGCTTGCCCTGTAGACCAGGGACCTATTTGTGGCCCTCTAATTGAGTGAAAAATATCACTGAGTTCACGCTTTAGAACTTTGTTTTTAAATTCCGGCAAGGAACATTCTGAGGAACTGTAGAAGAGGTCTGCTCCATCACTGCTAAAAACAGCCTGGAGGTAAGGCACTGGAGTAGGCAACCAGACCGAGCAGACTGCACTTGTAAGCAGGAAAGAGAACTTTCCAAATCCAGAGCTGTTTCTTTCTCATCACTTTATTACTAATATTAGCAGTTGGTTTCTTCTGGGGATAGATTTGCCAAGAAGAAACTAAGTTTTTAGCCATCTATGGGAATTACTGTGACACTGGTATCAGAACTAAGGGTGGGTGTGGTTTGTTAGGCTTGGCTCTCCCAATAGTTAGTTATTTACTCTTCCCTAAAACCTGGCCGCAAGTGATTCAAATTCCTGTCAGCACAATGAGGAATGACAATATCTTGGGCTTCCAAGGGTGATCCCAGAAATGTTAAATCTGAATATCGGGGACCTACTATGGGCCCTCCCACCAAAGGGCTGCCATATCCCCGGGGCCCTCCCATAGTCCAGACTTACTGCATGGTCAAAGGCCACCGAGTTAATGACCATGAAGTTCTCCAAGTTGTACTTGTAGGGGGTGTAGTTCCCGTGCCAGGCCACAACATTGAATGGAGAGACGTCCTGATCACACACACACACACACACACACAAAGAAAAGTAGGTAAAAGTAATCTTAGCACTTAATGCTTTTGTAGCTATGCTTCCACAGTTTGTACTTCGCATCACTGTCTCTATTTTTTGTTCTCATAATGTCATCGTGATGCCCTTTGGGAAAAGTATGACCCTGAATAATTTTGTAGTTGCTTTATGTGCCTTCAGACTGCCCCTTGCTAAGCCACTAACCCTATTTTTCCGGTTTGTTAGCTGCAGCTGCCTCTGATCACATGTACAGCAGAAGCACAGCACATTCTCCAAGTAGTGCTTTTTCAACAATTTTCAACACAGTTGTGAGAATCTGTGGAAGTCAGCAATTCTGAGCCAATCTGGGCCACCGTCTGGTCCCAGACGCAGAGGGCAGGCACTTGCTGGGATGGCTCTCCAGGTTAAGTGCTGCCCAGGGGAGCTTCTGGTGCACACAGTGCCTGGGCTGCTGAGTACAGGAAGGTGAGATGGTATCTAAGAGCCCCAAGGACTTGAGTTTTCAGAGCCATCCCGAGGTGATGTTCTTTGGGCCTGCTCTGGGATAGGAGAGGATCAGTACTCTGTGACAGGAGGGACTTCCCCACTGCAGCTATGTATCTGTTCTGGAAACACCATCTAACTCAGAATATTCTAGAGACTTTACTGAAGGGACTGCTCATAGAAGTGTGATGTGATTAGGGTTAGGTGAACTGCCTAGAGATGCTGAGGTTTCTGAGCCTACAATAGTGGGAAGACATTGCCATCCCTTGGCCTGTGGGATATGGGAAGAAAATGCTGTTAAAGGATTCCAGCAAGAGCTAGAACCATGAAGAAGAGCCTGCTCAGTGCTGTGTTAGTAAATGTTTAACAACTAGCAACTAGCTCTCTGGGAAAAGAAAAATGTTCTGTTTTATGGCATTTGCTAACTTGGGGGGTATAAATATTCCACCCTGATCACTTTTGAGCGACTAATGTAATGTTGCTGAACACAAAGCTGGGAAGAACGTGTCCTTTAGCTCTTGCATGCAGGTGTCTTCATCATACCACTGGGGCCACCCAATAGAAACTGAGATCATGGAGGGATGCAGTCTCAAATAGGGGAGAAACAAGAGAAGAAAAACCCCAACTTGTCTTTCTTCCTGCCCTCCAACTTCCTGTGAGTACCTCCCACTAGCTGAGCCCAACCCAAAACCAACGGGCTAGGGAGCCCATATGGGTCAAACTCCCAGGGCACAGGTCACGGCCGAGAGGGGATAATGGACCCCTGCATTGGATAATGGATAACTAGCACAGAGTCCACTTAGAAGGTGGAAACCCACAGAGCTGCTGGCTACCTCTAGAATGGTGATTCTCTACAAACTGCATGTCTAAAATAACATGGAAGCATGCTTAAAGTGAATGTAGGTTTCCACACCCCATGCCCAGGAGTTATCATTTTTTGCCAGGCTGGAGTAACATCGAAGGATCCTCATTTATTTTAAACAAGCTTTCCTTAGGATTTCTGATGCAAATGGTCTCTAAATACATTTTGAGAAATCCTGACCCAGACAATATGAAGGTGACAATGTGTCAATGAGACTGGCCATTATCTCTCAGGGGCTAATTTTAAGTCCCAACTGGTTGGCCTCTGCTGATTAGCACACCATCTACATTGGATGATGTCCAAGGAAAATAAAATGCCTTGAGAAATACAAGCTGTATGTCAAATGTGAAAGTAATGGTAGTAAATAATGATAAACAGAAGAAATCTTTGGATTATTTTAGTTATATAATTACTTTCTGCTAATATATATTCAGTACATTGAGTAATAATATAGTATTTGCTAATATAGTATAGATTGCATATGTTATTATTTATTATCATTATTATTATCTATGCCTTTGCTTATCTCCTGAGTTTACAAGACTGTTGGTATAAACTAAGTCAAGCTAATTAACTGAGTTCTACTTCTTTTATATAAGTCAGAGCTTGTATTTGAAATATAGTGACCATTGGTAAAATAAATCCTGGATAATCTGCCTGTTTACTCATTTCCCTTTTCATAACATATTACCTTGCCTGTGTAGTATATTTTACACACCATTTATAGAGACCTACATATTGCCAGGATTTTTACTGCTTGGTGAGTGGAAAGAACATGACATTTGGAGTCGAACAGTTATAGGTTCTAATGCTAGTTCTGCCATTCACTATGATATTTGGTGAATTATTTGTCACTACCTTTTTGTGACTACAAATGAGGCAAATAGTACCTTATTTATAATATCTTAGTGGTATGGTAAAGATGAAAGGAAATAATATATGTAAAGTACTTAACACTGGCCTTGGCAATCAGTAGGCTCTTAATAACTGTTTATTCCCTTCTCGTCTGCCAACCCTCTTACTTTACCTGTTTGGCAGCAAATAGCTTGCCCTGGTATTTATTAATCACAGTATAGCCACCTGGCACTTGGCGATCTTCATACCAGGCAACGGGTATCAAAAAGTCACGAGGATTGGCCAAGCCATTGGCTCCTAGAACACAGTGACCCAAAAATCTTTTAGACACTTGTGAAATCACATTGGAAAGATGCCCACAGTTGCACAAAGAGAAATAGCCATGTCAAGAGCCATTCCACAGTTTGTTTTCATTGTCCAAAGGCCCATTGGAATCTCAGCCTGGTACCCTTTTAGGAGGACCCAAGAGATTTGATTAAGAAAAAGAATCATGAATATCATTCTCCTCCTCACCAGGATCACCTCCTAAAGTTGTAGAGTAAATATGGTTTATCAACCATGTTATGTGCAATTGTATCATTGCAGGTGAGGGGAGAGGAAGAGACTAAAAAAGAGGGTAAGGGAAGGTCTGGTAGAATCTTAGAACTTTTCCCCAAGAAAACCAAGATGATTCTAGAACTCATCTACAGTCCTTGATCTCAGAAAGGAAGGGTTACATACTGTTGCCCCAGGCATGTCTCTACTCCTCAGACAGAAGTCAGAGTCCATCCAAGTTTGCGAAACTGCTCTCCAGCTTGACAAATCTGTCTGATGCTCAGAAAAAAAAGTACTCAGGACTTGCCTGCTTATCTTTGCTTAGGAGCGAGAGTTCCCTCCAGAGAAAGAAAATAAATCAAAAGACCAAAAATAAAAAGTGTAAGTGCAAAAACATAATTTAACTCTGAGAGGAGAGACCTGGGGAGTGTTTTATCATTTCCAGCTCCTGGGGTTAAAAAATATAAGCCCCCAGCTGGTTAGTAAATTATATATATTTTCCAGAGGGTATGTGTTCCATGGAACCTGAGGCTCTGCTGACGGTGGAGCAGCAGGAAGCCAGACTGAAGTGGGAAGAGCGGGTGGTGAGCAGGATGACAGACGGCCCACCATGGCTCCAGCTGCCTCTCTGCTGCCTCCCACCTTCCTCTGACTATTTGGATCTCCCCAGGGGAGTGACCAGAAGGCACAGGCTGGCCTGTCCTCTTTTGCTCTAAAAAAGCTGTTGACAAGGAAAGAAGAACTGGAAGGAGTGGCCACCACCTTTAGCAAGCATGTCAAAGATGAAACCAAGGCCAATTTTCCCAGCCACTCCTTTCACTCTAAGAGATGTTTTGAGAACAACTCCTCCTACCACCTTCACTTTTCTCCTGCATCTCTTGCCTCCAGTTTGCCAGAAGAATCGGGGGTGGGGGACCTTGATTCACTTTTGAAAGTTTTCATCTTGCTTCATGGAGGCTGCCTCATGGAGGAGGTTTTGAGCTCCTTCATGGCCCTGAGTTAACTGTGTAGATTTTTTGGAATGTGCTAAGTTGGAATGTGAGGTTTGTACACTTTGCATCTTTCAGCCCATGTCTTCTTTCCATAGGGGTGTGGCCCTTGTTTTTATGGCTTTCCCCCACTTCATTGTCTACACACAACTTGACTTAAGAAAACGATCTCCCTCCTATTCACAAAGCTCATCTCCACATGTATGGTTTTGCTTAAGCTGTTCCTTTTCCTTTTTATTTGTCCTCCCCTTTAATTAGTCAAATCTCATCTCTTCTTTAAAGCTATTCCTGGTGACTTGTCCTCCAGTAACCCAAATGGTTACATCCTTTAGGGTGTACACTGTATAATCAGAAATCTATTACATACTGCCTGCTCTCCAATGGTCTGTATACTACTCTAGAGAGAGATTTATAGTGGGTTGGCTTCAGTTGTTTACTTTTATGTATGTATTTTATGGGAAGAGGCTTGTGTTAACCTTGATGAGATTCCCGTCATTACCCTCAGCACAACATAGGGCCAAGACTAGCTGATAGATTGATCTGATGAGCTGATTAATAATTTCATTTCATCAGTTAGGTCAGCTACTGCACAGAACCCCTAAACTTAGAGGTCTGAAAAATAAATGCCTGAGGTTGCTTAGAGAGTACTAATAGGTTTCTGAACTTCCCAACTACACTTGATCTAGAGAAGTTGTCTAGAGAGGAAAGTTGAAATTTGAGTGAGATCATGAGAGGAGAAGGATGCTTCGCTCTCATGTGATTATCTGTCCTATATCTCAAGGGAACTTAAAAGCTTATAGTGAGGGGCGCCTGGGTGGCTCAGTTGGTTAAGCGACTGCCTTCGGCTCAGGTCATGATCCTGGAGACCCAAGATGGAGCCCCGCATTGGGCTCCCTGCTTGGCGGGAAGGCTGCTTCTCCCTCTCTCACTCCCCCTGCTTGTGTTCCCTCTCTGGCTGTGTTTCTCTCTGTCAAATAAATAAATAAAATCTTTAAAAAACAAAAACAAAAAAAAGCTTATAGTGAAGATTTACCAATTGGTCCCAGGTCAGGCAACTCAAAGTGGACACCGTAGACCTCCAGGATATAGCCCCTGGTCTCCTCGAAGACATCAATGCTGAACCGCATTCCTCTCTGGAATGGGAAGCAGACAGTGGTGTGCACTCCCAAATCATACCTGTAGCTATAAAGAAGTTGACCCAGAGCCACAGCTAGTCACAGATGCAAAAATAAAACTATAGTCTGCTAAGCTATGTTTGAGAGATGACCAACTCAAAGAAGAGTTAAAATGAAAAATTTAACTCCTGTGACCCAAACCAATTTTACTCTTATCTCTTGTTGGGTTCAGAGAAACCAGTACGCTGATATAGCCACATTTTTAAGAAATTAATCTTCACTGCATGCCCCCCCCCCCAATCTATGGGAACAGAGCCTTATCCAAAGTGTGTTTATTTAGGAAAGCAAATTGACAATGCTCTTTGCGTTGTGATTATGTCCTATTTAAAAAAAAATCAGGCTCCCAAGCCTACTTCCTTTTCTGCACAGGGAGCCTCCTGCATGACTAAAATTCCCTCCCCTTGCTCAGACACGATCCACCAAGAAATTTTAGAGTTGGAAATGACAGCAGCTGCAACATCTGATTGTTCCCAAATTAGGGAGAGGCAGGGGAGAAGGGGACACATCACCAACCTGAATGACGCAGATCTCCTTGGGCTGCACAAGCATCTTGCCAAACTCAGTGCAAATGTGAAGTTTCCCTTTCTGGGGGACTAACAAAAAAGACAGGGCAGCAGTGAACAATTCTTACCACTTCATGAAGAGTAAAAGGCTCAAGGGCTGCATTTGATTTTTCATTCCAAAAGAAAAGAGCTTTATTGGGGTGAGGGGAGGTGATGGAAATGTACATTCTGACAACCTAGGTTAGCAATTTAATTACCTGGAAGAAAGTTAATGAAAAAATCATCTCTGCTTATTTTTGGTTGCCAGGTAAGGCGTTTCTATATGCCCAGTTCTGTGGATTGACCAAAAGGGGCAGCAGAAATCTGATGGAAAACCACTAATTTCTGATAGTTTCGGTGAGCCTGGCATTTGCATATCTAATGTCTACACCAAAATGGTCACTACGAAATATCAGTATGGAAACCACCAAATAGGATGGGTAGACCAGAGAAATCTCTAGTAGACATTCTGTTTTAGATGGCATCATGAAAATTTTTATCTGAATGGAAGATATCAATGACCGATGGTCTTTTCTTGGGCGGGTTTGAAGACAAGTAGTTATCTTAATAAGTTAATCACATGCTGGTATTACTCTTTATTTCTTTTCAGCTTTCCAGATCTTCCATATTAGAAAGGCCCCACAGAGAGGGGCAAAGAGAGAGATGAGGAAATAAATCAGGGGCTTTGAGGTTCACCAGGAATCTTTTTCAGACCACCAATGGCCTCTAGATCTCAGTCTATAGATTGCACTACATAAGACAGATTGAAGATAAAGGAAAATAATATGTATAAAACTGAAAAGCAGCTTGTGACTGGGGATCAGTTCACAGTGAAATCTTCAGAACTTACCAATCAAGAAGTCCCCATCTGAATTGTAAAAACATCTGAAACATAAAGAATAATTCCTGTGATTTTCAGTTTTAACATTGCCAGACAAATTAATTCACTCCATATAATATTGTTTACTACCCACCAAGTGCCAGACTCTGTGTTGGATATAAACTGGTGAGCAAAATGACCCAATCTCAGCCCTCATGCAGCTTAGAGTCTAGTAGGAAGTCAGATAGCAATAAAATAATTACACAACTGTATCATTGTAGACTATAATGGCCCAATGAAAGTCAAGTTCAGGGGAATGAAGGAATAATGAACCTGATCTAATGTGAGGAGTCAGCAAAGGCTTCCCTGAGGAAGGGACATTTGACTTAGATCTATCTTATCTAGATAAGAGTTTGGGGAGTGGGAGAAGATTTCTGGCAGAAAGAACAGCGCACGCAAATGCTCTGAGGCAGGATGAAAAAACTGAGTGAAGGCTAGTGTGGCTCAGGTGAAAAGAGAGGAAGTGGTATGATATGACATCAGACCCAAACAGACATCTTCAACGCCCTGTCATGGCTCAGAGAAGTTAAATGACTTGCTCAAGATTACTCAGCCAAGGAGGACTGGAATGGGGCTTTGGATGTAACACTCTGGTACCAGAGGTAGTGTGCAAAGCTGCTGTAAGATTCTGCTTTTCCAAGAAGAGGCAGAAGGCATTTTACATACTTTTTCTGATTAAAAAAAAATCCAACATGAAAGCTCCTCTACTGAGCAATGTTAGGCTTACACAGTTAATAAATGAAGCCAAAGTCTGTCAGCCTGACCTGCCACCAACTCGTGGCTCTTAATGGCTGCTCATGCAGCATGACTTTGGACTCAGCAACAGGCCTGGGGGACTTTAAGAAATTAGAGATATTCTGACCCAAACCTGGTTAAAGTCAAAAATGCCCTCTAGTTTCCCAAGGCCTGTTGTCCCTTTTCTATTTGCATTGTTATGTGAAATTCTTATTCATGTTACAGGAATCAGTCAAAATTGAAATGCTTACTTATTAATGAATGTATATGCTCTGGGGGAAAAAATAACAATAAAAAAACAACCTGGCTTTCACTCTCTGGCCAACAGCTCTTGGGGAATGGGGGTGTTCTGCCCAACCACTGAGCCACTTACCTGTTGCCCATGGAGGTATTACAGAGGAAAATATGGATGGCAAGTCCATTGTTAGACTTTACGTCTCCAGCTCCACACAATGTATGAAGGCCCTGGGAGGAACCACAGGAGAAGGAAGGGTGTCTGCAAGTCTTGTCCAAGAGGCTAGTCCTCCTCCTGGTCCCTGAGAGCCAAGAGGCAAGGTTCTACTAGGATCTACTCTGTGGGACAAGTGGGACATTCGAGATCCAGCCTGCCTCTGGGGAGCTCAAGATTTATAGGTTCATGTTTGGTAGGTGGTGGTTCACCCTAGTTGCCAACCGTGACCCTGGATCTGAATTGTCTCAATAGTTAAGATGACCTTACTTGGCCTTTTGTCGGTTTGGTGCTGAAGATCAGCCTGGAGGAGAGTTTCTTTCAGAGGTAAAACCAAGCACCTAGGAAGTCTTGGGAGGAAGCTTGCTTGCCATGTTAAGGAGCAATTAATGCCCCTCAAATACACTTCATCAGGTAGGCAGCCCTGTACTTGTCCATAGGATCAGCCCTAATTTCTCCATAATAGGAGCATTCTGACCAACTGTGATCCTCTCTGCTGATAAAGAAACTTTGACACATGGGTCTTCTCAAACCTCTCAGCCCCAAACCTGCCGATGGGAAGTGGGGAGCTCTGCTCCTTCAGATATCCATAATTCACCCAGCGTGGAGGTTTTCTTTTTGTATTTTAATTCAATTTTCCAGCTTTGGGTCTATTTAGATCAACCTACACAGAGTTTGGAACACCTAATATACATGAGGAATTCTGCAGGCCAAACGATTTGGCCCATGGCTGGGTACACGAGCTCCGCCTAAGTAAGTCATGGGCTGAGGTTGGTCTGCAAAAGCTTCCACTGGCTTCTTTGAGTCCCTCTGCCTTGTAGCTCCTTTCCCTTTGACCTACATATGATTTGCTCTGAGCACATGTGTTCTAATACCCCCAACACCTGTAACTACCAAGTAGAACTTCTGAGCAGCATTGCTTTAACTAGAGTTGTCACCCTGAGTCAATGCTATTCTAGGTCCATTTCAGAAAGTTCATAAACTTGGATGGGGACAAAATTATATATTTATTTTCACTAATCTCTGAAATGTATCATTTCCTGTATTAATATGAATGTAAGCAACAAATCACAGAAGTATTAGAAGTACCTATAACCTGGTCACTGATAGAAATCTTTAGATCACATTATGGTTGTTATAGCTAATCCAGAATATTGTTTATGTTCATATTTCTAACAACTATAGCTGTTAGGTCTTTCCATAGATCTTGTGATTTAGTGCATTGACAAGGAAGCAGATATGTTACTACAAAATCAAATTTGTTATTTTAATATTTTTATCATTGTATTTCAATATGATCAACTTCTTTTGTAATTTGATGTAATTTACTTTTTGCATTTAAAAACACAAGTTTTACCAGGCGATTAAAGGAGTCCATGGAGAGGGAAACAAGCCGTAAGTGACTCTTAACTATAGAGAGCAGGCTGAGGGTGGATGGAAGGAGGTGGGTGGGGGATGGGCTAGGTGGGTGATGGGGGTTAAGGAGGGCACTTGTGATGAGCCCTGGGTGTTGTTTGTAAGCAATGGATCACTGAACTCTACTCCAGAAACCAATATTGCGCTGTATGGCAACTAACAAATTTTTTTTTTTTTAAAGGAGTCCCTGGGGGGAAAAGGCTCAGAACTCCTGTTCTAGCCCCAAACAAAGAGACTTGAGGCAGGTAAATGCTCCATTTACTTTGGCCATTCAGAGGTTGTAAATCGCTCACCAGTGCCCGTTAGTGTCAGGGGCCTGTAAATAAGACATCCCCTGACAGCCCCGGAAACCGAGGGCAGGGGGTGCTGTCTCTGCTGCCTGATTCTGAGTCGGCTGCCGCTTGGTATTCTGCCTGCAAATGGCTGGATCACGCACGGGGGAGAAAGGAAAGCAGAGGGAAGGTGTGGATGGTATTGACTTACGCTCACGAAGTCCACCTTCTTCTGAGATGCTTTTGGAATCTCAAACGGTTTCCATCGAAGCTGGGAAAAAAATACACGTAACAGGAAAATTATTTTAGAAGGGGAAGCCATAGACTTCTAAATAAATAGCATCAATTACACAGAAAAAGGATGGCTGATCCTTCTGTGCAGTTCCGACTGCTTATAATGTTATTATTTTAAGATAAATAATTACCGATTATTTCCTAAAGGGTCTCTCGGTGAGTGTATGTACTTTGTGTGTGTGTGTGTGTGTGTGTGTGTGTGTGTGTGTATACACATACATACATATATATAGTTTTCATTCTTTAGCACTTTAAATTAAAAAAAATAAAAAAGGATCATTGATTCTTATTTCAGAAGCTGTTTGTTTCCTTTAACATTTTGCTCAGGCACATCAGTGAGTTTTGACTGATGCTGCTTTTTAATGCTATTTATGATCGGCTCCCTTTCCTGGCATGCCAGCCTCTCTGTGTGGGCTCCTGACACTGCAGGGGAAGGTTCTACTTCTCCTTCCAGCCTTGGGAGTTTTGAATTATTTCTTTAAGAGAAAGAAAAAGCACCCAGCTGAGGTTGGATTTAGTAAATGCTGTACCGGGTTCCATTTCTTCACCAAACCCCACGTTTGTCCCCAGGCTGCCTGGCAGTTCAGTTTAAATCACAACAATCTTTAATTTAATAACGAAATGATCTAAGGAAGTGGGGAGAAAAATCAGCAGGTCTAGGACCTACTAGAAGTGTGTCAGCCCAGGCTTATTCATCAGCCTGGCAGCAAAGATAAAGCTCAGGACATCTTACCCAGTGGCCTGTGAGTCAGGCCTCCCCTGTGTGACGGGGCTTGGCTCATTCTGTATCTCGGAAAGGCAGCTGAGTGGGAGAGGAAGCAGCAAGTGGGAAAGGTGGCACTGAAATGATTCTGCCTCTCTTACATACACAGTCAGGTGGCGGTCTTTATTTTTTAAAAGCCAAGCAGGATGATCTCATCCTGGGACTATTTAAAAAGGACATAAAATGTCGATTTGAAAAACGTTGTTGAAATCGAGCTTCAGAAAGAAGGAAAAGGTTTAGAGGCATCTGGATGGCTCAGTTGGTGAAGCATCCGAGTCTTGATCTCAGCTCAGGTCTTGATCTCAGGGTCATGAGTTCAAGCCTCAGCCAAAAAAAAAAAAAAAAAAAAAAAAGGTTTAGGACTAATTCTATTAAAGATGATATTTCCTGGGAGGGAGGGGAACCTGAGAGCAAGGATCAGGGAAAGGGTTTCTCAACCTTGGCCCTGCTAACATTTTGCATTGGATAGCTCCTTGTTGTGGGGCTGCCCTGTTTCGTAGGTAGTTGGGCAGCATCCCCTGACCACTACTCACTAGATGCCAGTAGCACTCCCCCAAGCTGTAAGAACCGAAAATGTCTTCAGACATTGTCACAAGTCATCTAGGGGACAATTTTTCCCTGGTTGAAAACCACTAACTTAGGGGGACAGTCCCCTGACATCAACAAAGGCCACAAGCTCAGCACTGCTAGCTTTTTGAGGGGGAAGTTCTAGTCTAGTACTAATCACTACCTGCTGCTTCCCTCTGCCTTAGCGGTGTGCAGAGTGTGTGTAGCCAGGAAGATTGTCTGGAAGACTCAACTACCTAGAGTCTTGGTCCCAAGAAGAGTCATCAGTCTAGTTTCCCAATGGAAGGGATTTAAGCATCAGATCAATGGTTGCCTGGGCAACATTTTAGACTTATCTGGAGGTTTTGAAGCTGGTTACTCATCAGAGTCACACAGAAGGACTTTGAGACACAAGGCTAAATTAAATCAGATTCTGTTCTGTATTTTATAAGCTTTATTTTATAAAAGGCCTACTAGGCAGCTACGGTTTAAGAATCAGCAAACCCAGCCAGAGATTCTGTGATTCTTATATTGCTGAACCAAGCATCATATTCAGAAAAGTCCACCCAGTCAACCAATCAACAAATTAATCAGTCAACTAAATTGTGGTATCTTTGGCCAGATGTGGCAGTGACATACTAGCTACTAAATAGTGAGGATGTTTAAACAGCACCAGCGCAAAGATTTACAAACCCAAGAACAAAATGTGAGCAAGACCAGAGAAGGAGCGTCTGGGTGGCTCAGTCCGGTACGTGTCCGACTCTTGGTCTCCCTCAGGTCATGACCTCAGCCCCATATAGGGCTCCATGCTCCCCCTCTCCCTTTCCCTCTGCCCTTACCCCTCTGGTGCGCCCACACACACACACACTCTCTCTCTCTCTCTCTCTCTCTTTCTCTCTCTCTCTCTCTCTCTCTCTCAAATAAATAAATCTCTAAAAAGAGAGAAAAGAGAAAGAAATAAGAAAGAAAAAAGAGAAAGAAAGAAAAAAAGAAAGGAAGAAAGACGTAAAATAAAGAAAGAAAAGAAAGAAAGAGAGAGAAGAAATTCCAGTAATAGGAGAAGCACTGCCTACTTTGTTGTACTGAGAAAACACTTTTGTGTATCTTCCTGAAATTGAAATACCTGCTGGGGGTAGAAATAAAATCTTAACCCCAAAGAAGAGGTTTGTCTTCTGGGGAAAAACTAAGCCAGAGAGGCTGAGAGACTGGTTTGGCTGTTTTTAGCTGGTCAGTTTTTCAGTCTTCTGGAGCATATCAACCATCAAGTCATGAGGAGAGAGCCAGGGGTGCCGGGTGGACACCCACCTACATGATGATGTAGAGAGCAGGCATTCAACAGGGCACACCCACTAGATGAGGCAGTGGTCTTGAAGAATCTTCTCTAATGCAAAAATGATACCCTTCAAATGATGGCGATGGTATAAAGAAAGAAGTAATTTATGAGCTGGGTCTGACAGCTGCAGATTGTACAGGATCTATATTCAGTTTATTATGAAGGATAATAAAAACCCAAGCTGGTTCTGATAAATCCAGAAGAAGCCAGCTTTTGATCTTTGGGCAAGAGAATTGTGTCAGGAGCTTTGGTACGATATGTTGTGGAATGTGAGGAGGGAGATTTGGGGAGATGATAAACAGGAAGAACCCATGAAGTGCAGAGGAGAAACATCTCCTGCTCAAGCCAGATGCCAGATGTTCGTTTAATTGCATGCTGTGGAGCAGTAACCCCCCTGATTTCCGGCCAGCCCAACGGGGCTGTGTCTTGGGTTGAGCCAGGAAGATCTGGGTCCGGCTACTGCCTCTGTTTTCATTTATTCTGTGACCTGAGACAAGTCAAGTTATTTTTTCTCTCTGGATTGTATTTTTTTCTTACATGTAATAATGGGGTGCTGGAGGAAACTATAATTCCAGAATTCTCTTCAGAGAAGAGCTTCTAAAAGTGATAAAGGATGCTTGTTAATTGATTTAGTCCTATAACTTTTTCAACAGTTTTTTAAATTCATACTATATATTAATGCTAAATAACCCTTTGCATGGAATTTAATCATTAAACATTTCAAAAACAATGAAATCAATTGTAGTGCTCAATGCAATATTTTGATGATAGAGGATATTAATAAATTTCTATTAGATGATTGAATGAATGAGTAACTATAAGGCACCAAGAAGACTGCTAATATCTCAAACAATAAGACTAAAATAAATTTGTGAGATTATTTTTGGTCAAGTGTCATTCAGACAATAGTAAATTGGCAAATGTTTCTAAAAGTCCAAAGAATTTTTCTAGAATGTAACTCCAGAATATAAGTCTTTATGTATGTGGAAAACCCTCAGTTCTTCCATATCCTGATTTTCTGTCTGGTTGTTGTATCAACTGTTGAGAGACAGGTGTTGAAGTTTCAACTATAATTGTGGATTTATCTATTTTTTTCAGTTCTAACATTGCTTCACACATTTTGCAGCTGTATCCTACAAATTCTATTGGAAAATAAACTTTTACTTACCAGAAATGAGGTGATTAGAAATAATTTGAAAAGCATCTTCAAAGGAACCCCAAGTTAGAATTAAAAAAATTTTAACGTTACCAAAGGAGAAAAACAGAGACTCTGTGGCAACATTTAATGATCAATATTTAAAATGCATGCTCAGGAATTAAAAGGAAATTAGAGAATTGGCCTCAGTATTTCCAGAGTCAGAAGATCAGGAGCTGGACTAGATGATCTGAGTATACCTTTCAACGCTAAGACTCTTTGATTTACTGAAATTCCCTCCAAAATTGCCTTGGACTCAACTAGATTAGATGAATTAGATACTCTCAACAATAATGGCTGACTAGAGGTAGACATATCATTAGAAGCCAATACCATCTATCTAAGAATTTGGAAGTAACTAAGAATTTGGAGTGGCCACAATGTGTAAAAAATTATTAGCAGTAATTATGGCTAGGACAGGCCCAAGGTAATCCCACTACAGTGAGTTCAAGTGCAGACTCAGGAAGGTGTGTGTATGGGGTGAATAAAATAAAACAGTGGCTCACTGGATTCTTCAGCAAATCTAGTAATTTATGAGGAAAGCCAGCATCATTTGTGTGGAGGCTTTCAGTGACCCATTGGAGTTCTCTGAGGTAATAGGCAAGAGCACAGGTAAGGAGGACAGAAGTCACTATACTTTATTCAGACTTTCAAAAGTCTTTCATAAGAAGAAAACAGATGAACATATGGGAAGAGGGAAGAAAAGGAGAGAGGGAAACAAGCCATGAGAGACTTTTAATTATAGAGAAAAACTGAGGATTGATGGAGGGAGGTGGATGGGGAATGGGCTAGAAGGGTGATGGGGAGTCAAGAGGGTTCGTGTTGTATGAGCAGGATATTGTACTTAACTGGTGAATCATCGAACTCTACTCCAGAAACCAGTATTGCACTGCTTGTTAACTAAAATTTAAATTAAAGTCTTTCATGAAGCTACAAAAAAGATAATTCTTCATAGGATTTGAATGACATTTTTCATAAATAGAAACCTGGATTCCCACTTGACCTTGCGTTTGACTATAAAACTAAGAACATTACATCCATTACTTAGCACGTAGCACAGAGCATGAAAAATAGTAATCACTCAGTAAATATTTGTTGGATGACATTTAATTCTCACAACCACCTTCTGAGATGCCTATGATTATCATCTCTATTTTAGAAAGACTGATGGTTTAGAGAAGTTTTCTCTACTAGAACAGATACCAAGATTTTCCCAGTCTCTCTTAGTAACTACCCCCTGAGCCCTTATATCTCATCCTATCTTGATCTGCTTCCCAAACCATTTGTGATCTGCATAGTTTCTAAACGCAGACTTTGCCTCCCTTTAACAGTCTTGGACTTGGTCTTTCAATTTCACCCTTATTTACTACTCCTCCAGTGCTAAGTTGCCCTCACCCAGTCTGATTCCTGGGACCAGAACCTTGCTAAGGTCAGCATTCTTATTCAAGCCCCTTATATTAATTCATTCAAATGATTTATTTGACCTCTCTGTGTGCCAGGTTTAATGCCAGGTGCTGGCAATAAACACAACAGTCTGGGCCCTCAGGGAAACTATTACAGAAGACCTTGGAAGTATGGGCTTTCTGATAGGAAAACAAGGTAATAGGTAAGTAGAAATGACTTTGGAACAGAAATTTCCCTCAGGAATATGTCCTGGCATAGAGCCTATTTAACATTCTTGTATATAGAAAATAACAGATACACATGATGAAATAGTCGGTTTTCAGAATGTACCAACATCTTTCCAAGGAGTGAAATGCAAGTTGATGGAGATTTACTGTTAAAAGACCCAGCAGCTATCCAAAAGGGCTGAACAGAGAGCAACGTGTACTCTAATACTTTTGGCAAGCACCAGTAAATGCATTTAGAAAAATGCAATCTACTCTGTTTATAGGATGATGGGATCTGAGCTCTCAGGGAGCTAATTCAGCAAATACTTGTTGGTTCTGCTACTTGGATGAAGACATGTGCTGAACACAGAAGGTCATACGAAGATGATGGAGACATAGATCCTCTACTCACATACCCTGAGAAATGTAGATAGGGCTCAAGCAAGAAAGTGGTATTTAAGATGAGTCATAAATTATGGGTGGGATTTGGATGGGTGAATATTTGTGAGGGAAAAGAGAAAATTCCAGGTAGGTGAAAGAGCATAAAGCACTGAGGAAGGAAAACTTAAAGTATTGCCCTGAAATAGTAAAAGTTCCAGTATGGCTGGTGGATAGGGCACACGGAAGAGAGCAGAGAGTTTGAAAGACATGATAGTAAATTAGGGCTCTTGACTGCTTATCCTGGGAGCCTGCACAGGAAGAAGAAAAGGGAGTCAACTGTTGTAGGCTTTGGGATGTTGAAGAGAAAGGACTGTATTTAGCCATATATGATTTATGACAGTAAAAATGGAAACATGAAATATCTGACAACTGAGGAATTATCTTATAAACATATATTGGATTATAAAGCCACATTAAAAATTGCCTGTACTCAAGGAGTTTAAAAAGACATGGGAGAAGGCACAAAACATGATATTTAAATAAAAAAACCCCACAGTGTAAAGCAGTACTACAGCATGACTTTCATGAGAGTAAATATATACATAACTGATTTTTTTAATTGAAGTGTAGTTGACATACAATGTGACATTAGTTTGAGGTGTCCAGCTTAGCGATTTGACAAGTCTACACATGCTGCTATGCCCACCACATGTGTAGCCACCATATGTCACCACACAATGCTATTATAATATTATTGACTATATTCCCCATGCTGAGCTGTTTATCCCTATGACTTATTCATTCCATAACTGGGAACCTGCACCTCCCCGTCCCTTTCCCATTTTGGCCATCTCCACAACCACCCCCCACCCTTGGCAACCATCAGTTTGTTCTCTGTATTTAAGGGTCTGTTTCTATTTTCAGTTTGTTTGTATAACTGATTTATAAAACAACATTAAAATACGATAATTCACAGCCCTTCCTCTGCCCTTCCCTGCTTCTTTGGAAAATTCTGATTATCCCATCCTTACCACATAGATCCATGTTTCATGTGTGAGTCTCCTAGCAAAGGGGATTGGAACCTACAGTGTAAGTTCATTCTCCAGGGGCAGAAAAGAGGAGGAAGAGGAGAAGGAGGAGACAGGATGTAAACCAGAGATGGGGTTAAAGAGCTTGGGGCTAATGAGCCTTGAAATGAGAGAGGATTCAGGGTGTGAGAGGGCTGGAGTCTGGGGGAATTGGGGAAAAGCAAGTTTACCAAGTGTTCTTGTAGGTCATATATTGGGTATTCTTTAATGTTCTCAGGAGAGACAAAGAAGATTAGAATTACTCTCTAACTTTTGATTTCTGGCTGCATGGGCCCCCAGATCTTATTTATATATGTGTACCAGAAAAAAAAAAAAAAGACTGCAAAGAAAGAAAAATATTTAAAGTGGTTAGTTCTGCATTGCTGGGATTATTGCACACTGAACTCTTATGTAAGTTTTGAATAACAACATGTATTAATAGTGGGGAGTCCATGATTGTTGTTTAAAGAAGATATGGTTTCAACAGGGTAGTCTGGGCAGGCTGAACTATAAAGGGTTAAGAGATGAGTGGAGGTGATAAAATGGTTTAGATTTCTTTCTCATGAAGTTTGGTGTGAATAGGAGAGACTTGGCCAAAAGCTTAAAGTAGTGGGAAATCCAGAACATTTTTGGAGAGAGGGGGCTCTGAGGGGTAGCAGAGCTGAATGGTTTGATAAATTAGACAGCAAATACCCTGGGAGGGTGTATTTTTGGGAAGCATTTTTAGTAATTTGTATGTCCTAGAGGCAAAGGAAATTTTATGGCTTGGCCTTTAATTAGCTATGAGGTGTTTATCACTTGGTCCAAATTATACCGGTTGAGAACTAAGAGGCAATTCCCTTAGCTGAGGCTTAACAGACTCCAGTCTGACTTTCTGAAAGTCAAAAGGTTGGGGATGTAGTAATAAAGATAAACTTTAAAGACTCTGATCTTTAAAGAGGAATGCTCATTCAGGAATGCTAACTGAAATATGCATAATCACAGTTAAACTGGGTGCAGATTTTTTTGTTAAATTCTGAGATTCCAGAAGTTAGAGAAAAGTACATGATGAACAAAATTAGATATATTTCTTATGTGAGATAGTAATGAACTTGTTATGTCAACATGCTGAATCTAAATACATTCAAAACAGTTTTCATTAATTCTTAGGCAATTGATTAAATGTATGCTAAGAGGAAATAAAGGTTTTAGGAACATGGCTCTCAATCTTCCTGGGAAGGTATCAAAGATGACCGTGATGATAGCATATCCCATGATGCTCTCTTGGAGGAAATATTGGGTGATTTTCAAGTCTTCAAATTCCCAGAGATGACTAATGTGGGGAGTTGGTGAAACTGATGGATTATTTATTTTGGCCTGTGACAGGTGAAGACATACCTACGATATAGGCTTCAACAGAGAAGGACTGTCAGATGGGTACCTAAATATAATTTTCTGAGACTTTCTCGATGACACTCTACTGTCCATATTTGGAAGAGGTTATGAGAGGGGAGAAGTGATGAATGCTAATTGCTGTGGTTATTAATGAAGCATAAAATTGGAAAGAGATATTAACTTGTCAAGAAGGTGTAAATGAAAAGACAAAAGGATCGATGTAGCACCAACAGCCGGGATGTGTGTATCAGGGCAATAGAAGCAGGATGGCAGGGAAGGTAAGTCACAGAACAAGAGGATGATAAACCACTACCTTGGCAGAGAGGTTGCTCACAGAGTTACTGTTGAATTCTGGGACACAGCTGTCCCAAAGCATGTGAGCACAAGGTCATAAATGGGAAAAAAGGGAAATAATGAAGAAGAAATTAATTTGGTGGCCATGATATAGAATGTGTTTGAAGAAATTCAAAACAGGAGAAAGGTAACAAATTCAAGTTCAAGGAGAAGTACAAAGGGGGGCTGGAATGGGAAACACAGGGAAGGAGAGGAAACATGTATATTGAGTACTAGAAAGCAAGCAGAAACTGTTGGTGCAGCTCTTTTGATGCCTCTACAGTAACTCAGCATTTTTAATGCAGTTGTCTCAAATTTCCCTCTCAAAATGTATGTTAACTAGTTACAAAACAATAAAATCAGGTGCAAAAAATGGCATACTTGCCTCTCACCTATGAGACACTTCCATTTTCTCCTTCGTTAATTTCTACATCATTTGAGTTTTGATTAAGTATGCATTGCTTTTATAACAAGACAAAACCAGAAAAATTCTGAGTGAGATTAGCTTCCAGGGATGATAACCCACCATAGGACAAAATAATCACTATAAAGGGGTATATTCATGTTAAATAAAATGTATCAATAATAGTCATAGAAATAATATGTAATAAAAACATGAGCATGTTCATTACCTGACTTCAGGCTTTATTACAAAGCCGTGATTACCAAGACAGCATGGTACTGGCATAAAAACAGAGAAACAGACCAATGGAACAGAGTGGAGAGCCCACATATGGACCCACAAATCTATGGTCAAATCATCTTTGACAAAGCAGGAAAAAATATCCAGTGGAAAAAGGACAGTCTCTTCAATAAATGGTGCT